>CM060974.1:7312943-7535443 GCA_030765045.1 Tenodera sinensis
ACTCAAAAACGAAAAGTCGGTTAAAAACCAAAGTTGGTATTTAAGTTTAATGATCTTCAAGGATGCGACACGAAGATTTTGAAGAAAATAGCCCTACCCTAAACTACCCTTTACATGGAAAATTTTTCGAAAATTTTGATTTTCTTGAAAATGGCCCTAACGATTTTGATTAAAATGGCATACGTTTGAGATATTTTTATGACAAATGAAATGTATATCTTGAATTTTCTAGCTATAGCCACTGTAGTCGTATTTACTCTGGATAACTTTTGCATAACTCGTAAACCATAAGAGATACATAAAATATTAATATGTAAAAAATGTAGTTTTTTTTGTAGAGTGAACCATTTCAGAAATATTCCTTGTTGTTTGTGTCAGTTTCAGAATACTTACAACTTTCATGAAATGGAACATCGTTGTTCATTTTGTATATATGTTAGCCGTTTTTACTTAATAAATTATAGGTCCTCAGTATCGTTTCAAGGAGGAAAGAAGTAAAACTAATATTGCCGATATAAAATTGAACTGCCTGTACAGAAAACTGAGAAGCGTGAGGAGAAGGAGAAGAAGAAGAAAGATCTACCCACTGCCAAGTGAATTTTGTTTTATGGCTGGCAATTCGACACGGAAATGTTTCTAGAGCTAACGATTGCCGTTCTGAGGGAGACAGAGCATTATTGTCAAGTCGTGAACCAGGTCCGCTCACATTTCCCTAACGGGTGTTCCACAGCTGCCTTCCGATTCCAGATGTAGGGACTAACTACAGCTCTGGGGAGTGGTGGTTAGGAACCCTGCACTCTGCGGTCGTCTCTCCTCAGTCTGGCTACCCTTAGTACCCTCTCACCTCACCCTCTCTCGATGAGGGCGCCCCTTCAGGTGTATAGCCACGAAAGATTAAATTGTTCATGCTGGTAAGTCCTGCAAGTTACAAGATGATTTGTAATTCCGTCCTGTTTTCAAATATCTTGTTTATATTTGAAGATTTTGCCGCCCTTAAACCCACCATTGTAGGCGATGGCACCCCCCTCCCCCCCCCCCCCCCCCCCCCCCCCCCCGCCCATTCTACTAAGAAGTAAGCGCTGCACGGCGGCATTTGCTAGCTAATTTGCAACAAAGGAAAGCATTCAGTTTATCTGTGCGCCGCACAAAGCAATGTGCATCGTCCTGTGTAAGGCGAGTAAAAAGAGGGGAGGAAATAAAACAAAGAAACAGAAGGCAAAAGCGTTAATACCTACTCGTATTTTTACGACTTGGGTGAGACGGGCGGCTGTGAAACTGGGCAACAAGGATTTTTATTGCGACTATGCGTGCAGATTCGTAAACGGAAACTGTGAATGCGAACTGTGACTTTTCCTAAAGGTTACTTCATAAGTAAGTTCCTGTCCTACTAGACAGTAAGTTACTGTTAGTCCAAAATTCCTTATCAAGGGAGTTAAAAAGAAACAATCAATTCGTTCATTTATGTTCATCCTCATTTCCCTGGAGTAAACGCTAAAATTATTAAAATAAATCTTAATGCTTTTAATTTACTATTAATATTAAATAGTATGAAATAAATGAACTATTACTTCACGAAATACTATAAACAAATACCTTAGAGGTTTTCTTATTTGGGATAATATTTCTCGCATTTCGTGCTCTCAAAGTTATCTTCATATGAAACCTTCTCGTGATGGTATTACTACAGATAACGTGTTATCTAGGCAGCTATACTTGTCAGCTGCATGCATTTGAATTCAAAATTATCTTCAAGGCCCAGATAATGAACCTGTAAAATGTTGGGTTTATATTTCGTAGTATTATTTTACATCTTGCGTAACACTTTCTGACCGTGGCTCATTGGCAGCTCATTCCCGGGTTCGATCCCATTTTAGTAATATTATTAATAGTTCCGGAGTTCAGTGACTTCTTCTGGAGATATACCTGGCTTATAACATTTTGAATGAAATTAAACCAATTTAAAGGTAATTTTTCCACATTTTGTGCATTAGGGTATTCTATATCGAATTTTCATCGGAAATACGTGCTTTGAGACTCCCTGCATAAAAAAGAAACATTTTTATAAAAAGTGCCGCGTGTGTATGTGTGTTTTGAACAGCATAACACAAAAATGGATACCAAATTTGGTATTCAAGTTCAGCACCTTCCAAAGAATGCAACAGAAAAAGATATTAAATAAAATTCTCTACCCTAAACCAGCGTTTACAAGGAACATATTTCGAAAATTTTGATTTTATAAAAACTGTCCCTCACTATTTCGATTAAAATGCCATATATTAATATATTTTCATCACAAATGAAATGTATATCTCAAAGTTTCTGGCAAGAAAAGCTTTACACACTCTGGGTGGCTTTTGTATATCTGGTAAATCGCAAGAGATATACAAAATATTATCACAAAAATGTAGAACTCGTTAAAACATACAATTTTTTTTATCTCTTCTTCATGCAAAGAGAACAAAATTTCTAGGTTTTCGCAAAGCACCCAGCTTTGTTCATTTGACAATCGCTCAAAGCCTACTGTATTTTCCTTGCACCTACAAATGATCGCGATTAACATGAAATACATAGGAATAAGGCTTTTTAATAATAGTTTGTTCAAGAGCAGAGAAAGCCATGTGAGTATAACAATTATATATTTTAAAATTAAAATTTAAAGTGGCTACAGTTCCCCATTTCCTTTTTCTCCGCAGTGTGTCTCGCCACACTTAGCGGAATTTCGCTGCAGTTGGCAACACTAGTTACCATGGACTATCCGAAATGACTCTGTCCCGTTTCGGTAAAGCGGGGTTCTACTGCGCGGAAACGACATTTTAGCAGATATTTGAAACTTCCGGTGTTCCTCAAAGTAGCATGGCTACAATAAACAAATATCGACGAGGAGGACGTGACTGCATCGATAGTGTTTGTGAGAGCACCCCCTAAACTGTTTCATGTCCATCATGGGCGTGGGAGACCTGGAGGTTAAAATTAGACCGAGGGCTGTGACCTCTGTTTAACATCAACAAGTTGGGCGCGTGGGGATGGATGCCTCTAGTATTCAGGTGTCCATGAGGCATTCATTTCATCTCAGACAATACCTAACCTCATTCGTACCTAACCTCTTTGTTCCTTATCTTCTTAAACTGTGTGTAGTAATCTCTTTCCTGTTGTAAAACACACACACACACACAAACAACCCCTTGAGACTTTGGTGTATTCTCGCATAAGCTTCGTTCAGTAACTTTACTTTTTATACTAACTAGAGCAAATTCAATATCGATATTTCACCAGAAGTACATCTTTTGAGACTCCCTAAATAAGGTTAAAAAATCTGATGTGCTGCTCTCACATGACTTTCTCTACTCTTGTACTAACCATTCTTACAAACTCTTATTCCTATATCTTCTTCGTGTTAGTTGAGATAAACATTTGTACAAATTATCTTATTGCTTATTTCCTTGTAGGTACAAGGGGAATATTTGAGCGATAGTCAAATATTTTAAAGCTTTGAGATTCCGTTCTCTTTGCACGCTTAGCATATAAAAAAATGAATAACGATGTTCCATTTCAAAAATGGAGTTTTTCGAAAGTTACACAAATAAGAAGGAATATCTCTAAAATGGTTTACTCTACAAAAAATGTATGTGAACATAAGTTGTGTGTTTTAACAACATCTATATTTTTGCATAGTAAGATTTTGTCTATCTCTTACGGTTTACGAGTTATGCAAAAGTCATCCAGAGTAAACAGGACTGCATAACCTATAAGCACAAAATTCAAAATATACATATCATTTGTCATACAAATATTTTAAACATATGACATTTTAATCAAAATCGTTAGAGCCATTTTCAAGAAAATAAAAATGTTCGAAAAATTTTCCATGTAAAGAATGGGACTATTTTCTTCAAAATCTTCGTGTGGCATCCTTGAAAGACATTAACCTCAAATATCAACTATGGTTTTAACTGAATTTTCGTTTTTGACGAAATTTTTGGGTCGAGTAAAATACTTTATACGTAATACAGAAAATAAGCGATGTCTTCAGCGTCATTTATTGCAACCAGAGCTGAAGGTTTTCAGAAAAATCTATTATTTGTTAAGATATGGATGATAAACCACGCTGTCAATTATAGAGTTGGAGGTTGTTGATTTTGCAGAGATTCCCTACGGATGTCTGAGACAGAACCAGACAGAAAAATGACAATTACGGTCATGTCTGTGAAAAGGTTAAATCACCCGTGAACCGGCTGTCCTTCGTTGGAATCCTGTGCTGTAACTTGGACTTTCCGCTGTCATTGCTCTTGCCACGGCAATTGTATTTATTCCAGAGACGGATGTTGACCGATAGTCGGATATGTTGGAAACTTCTGCCACGTTTTGTAAGGACAATTGTTATAGCAATAGTTTTTCTGTTATTTATCCTTGCTGAAACTTCCGGCGAATGGGATTCATGTTGCAGTCGAGTTAAAACTTGCTGGCTAAGCCGTCTTCTTGTCCATCGCTAGCAAAGGACAGACGCCTGAAAGTGGTATAATGCGTGATGAACACGCCGAAGAATTACGAGGAAATCATCGAGTTTCGCTGTCACTGCAAATGGAAGCAGCTCTTCCGGTTGCCCATAGCGGCTTTAGAGTGTGCGCGCATTGTTGCCAAATACCCAACACTTGAAAGTACCTAAAACAGAACAAAACTAAGTCAGGGGAACCCACGTCTGGACTGTACGGTGGTTGGGGTAGCATTGATTTAGCCAGTGTATTTTGAAACTATTGTATATCACCCAAAATTTGGATGTCGGTATTTCACCGGAAATATTTTGTGACTCCTGAATAAAAAGCATTTTTAGAAAAAGGTTGGTGTGTGTAACATGGAGAAGATAGAGGAATGAGTGTTTGTAACAAAATTAGAACAAGAACAGAGAAAGTCATGTGAGCGCAACACAGAGTTTTGTGTTTAAATTTCGCTTCTAATGTGGTTAGTGAACAAAAATATATCGACATTTTCTACGTGCTGCCATCTTGCTACTGGCAAATTACTTTTTCTCCATACAAAATTTTTTACCATTCAAAAATGCTCCACGCGTCGCAATTTAGTTCAGATTTCCTTGAAGCTTTCAAATTTGCCCTGAGCATGAAAATCTACGCATTACTTAAAACTGAAAAAATATTGCATTTTTTAAAATGGCAAATACTGCCATAACAACTCTTTTATATACGCGTGATATCTATTTGAAAAAGATTCCTGAGAAATTATTTGAATATTTGGATGCGAATGACTTTTTAAATATAACTGCATTTGTTTGTCTAAATTATTAAAATAATTAGAATAAAGAATACAGTAACTATTAGTTATCTGGCAAACGTTATTAAATTAACGGGACGGTTACCGAGTACCGGTGACATCACTTATCAGGAACCACTTACGTCATCTGGTTACGCAGTATCAAGTTCATGGATGACACTACCGATTAACATACCATCTAGCGAGAAAAATGCGTACTAATTACCCCTTTGCTATGTACAGCTATTGCTCGGAACATTTAATAATGCACATCGCTTAGGCACAGCCCCAACAATGAGTAATATGCAACCAACTGCATCTTTTGTGATCCTTCCCGATAATGTGTGTTTGGGCGTTAATATTTCTCTTCTCTTGTAACATCGCCTTTCAAAATTACATCACAATGGTTCATACAACGATCTACGAGAATATTTAAATTACCAAATGCTTAATTTCGGTCATGTTCATGTTGGTAATAATGATTTATTTTCATTTGGTATAATATAATCCCTTCTTTCTCTTTGCACACTTATAAAAAGTGAACAACAATGTTGCATTTCACGAAAATTTAACTTTTCCGAAAATGACACAAATAACGAGGAATATCTCCGAAATGGTTCACCCTACAAGAAAATTTATTGAGACATAAATTGTGTACTTTAGCAAGATCTACACTTTTTGTCTAGTATAATTTTATAGTCGTTAGAAACAGCGACAAAGTGGTCAAGTTGGCAACACTGTAGTGAATGAAGAATTGCAGCTCGACAGTAAATCAGTGCAGATATTGCGGTCGGTGACGTAAGTCGCAACTTCCGAAACTTGGTGACGAGAGAGGAAGCCATATGTTAAGATGACGTCGCTTCATCATAATGCTAAATAAAACTTAACACACTAACTTTTTTTAACGTTGTTTTATTTTGGTCCCTTTCAATGACACAATTCTCCAGCAGAAAACTTTGAAGACGAGTGAAAACAGTATGAATAAACAGCAGACGAAATCATCCCAAAAAGCAGTCCTGCCAACGTACTAATAAAAGCATTATTTCTAACCTCAAATATCACAGGGTTAAAGTAACACGCTTTCAAACGATAACAATGCTTGAGCATTGTTACCACGCAACTAAAGAACGGTAGATAGGAATATAGCTAGAGGTAACTGATTAACAAATTGGTTACGCGATCGGGGAATAACTCACTGTCCTGCGCACAAGGACCGCCTGCTTGTTGGACAAACCTGTAGGGAAGTTCTTTCATCCGTATCAAACAACATAGCAGGAAGGAAAAAAACATTCGAGAGGGAGAAAAAATCGTCTGCAAAGGTGCAACGAAAAGTAACGAGAGGGGGGCGGAGGGATGCTGGAATTGGCAAAGGAAAGAGAGAAAAAAGAAAGAAAAGCACGACTAGGGGGAGCAAGGTATAATGGTTTGGGCAAAACTGGAACGCTGTACACACTGGAGGAATTTTCCAGCAAACAAGACCAGTTTGTGCTTGATCAGGGATTAACCGTCAGCATTCGAACAGGAATAAACTGCAACGCATAAGGTTTAGAGTGCTCCTTTCAAATACAATGTGGGCTTCTTTCATTTGTTTTTTACTTTCTCTATGGAACCATTGCATTGTTTCGAAAAATCTAATAGCAAAACTATACAGAACATTCACGTTTAAACTATACTTGAATTAAGATCTGATCTGTTGTACTCACATGACTTTCTCTACTCGCGTACTAACTATTCTTACAAACTCTTATTCCTCTATCTTCCAAACAGTTGCAGATATTCTTTTTCTATTCACCTTTCAACTGAAGCAGAAATGTCACATATAACATTCACACGGTTTTCTCCACTCACTTTTATTTTATGAAATACAATCACATTTCTTTATTAGCCCTTCAAAATACAATTCCTAGAACTTTGTATGTTTGAAATAGAAATGCAACACATTACATTCACACCTTTTTCTCGACACACTTTTCTTTTATGAGACACAATCATACATCTTTTTCTACTCGCTCTTCTACAGACAATTTATATAATTGTCCATATATTTGAAATTAAACTGTGGTATTTGTGGTTTTTCAACAGTGCTTTTATGAAAGACAATCACAGTTGTTTTTCTACTCGCTATTCTAAAAGAATTAATACGATTACTATATGACTGACATAGAAGTGCAATGACTTGCATTCATACAACTTTCTCTACTCGCTTTTGTTCCTGTATTTTGTTTAATTTGGGTTCTCTGTGAATATAACACATAAGGGGTTCTTTTTGCGCGGGGGGGGGGGGTCATAAAACATAAGTGCATTTCCTTTGATACAGAAGTGCGCCAAAGAGCTGATATTTTCAGTGTTCATATAATTGAAAATTAATTGTCTAATTAGCGACCGTGACAAAAAAAGGACTCCCAAGTAATAAAGAGGCGTGCCCCTGAGACAAGTATTTGGTGCCCTTTTGTCCTTGCTTTGCCAACTGCCATATGTGCGGCGCAGAGTTTTCTGCAGCCAACTTTACGACTGCGGTTTTCTTCTCTGGCGGCCATTACTCTCCGGCATCAAAACCTGCCGCGTTATGGCGGCGGAGACTTGGCTTTCAGTGGCGGCTCTTACTCTGATAATGCCTCTTGGCGTTCTACGAGTCTGTGACTTGGGCGATAAATCACACACGAGTCACAGGTTTCCTGTTGGCACCAAAGTTACACACCCATTCTGTGTATAATTCCGGAAATTCTTCATCTGTTTTGAGAGCATAATTGGGAGCTTTGGTTTTGTCCTGCTTCATAGAAACTGCTCACATTTGACAAGTGGAATTTTGTGACTATTTGAAGATGTTCCAGCGCAATGCAAAGGAGTTTTTGCTGCAGTTGATTAAACCTGAATCCATTATTGTCACCTGGGGCAAGGCAACAATTCAAACAATGGATTTTGAGACTGTACTTCTAGACCGGAGAGCGTCTAATAATGAATTTTGTTCATTAATTAAATAAGAAAGTTAATGAGTGTGGTTAGCTATAATTAAGTAAAATGTAAATGCTGTTTTCGATGCATATATGTAATTGTAAGCCTGGAAAACATAAGATGTTAAAACACTGTCAGGGACGTGAGGTTTAAAACCTAGAGTCTTGCACACGTTATAAACACAAGCCAGTTAGAAAGTCTCCCCACCCGCGTGTCTATTGTTATATCTCGAAGGGCGTTTCTCCTTTGTTGCATTGTACGATAACATACCATAAGAGAAAGACAGAGATAGAATATCTCACTGGATATAACTCGGGGAATTCCCTGATCCAAGATGGTAGGTTAAAGGAGGGAATGGAGGAGTCCCGATGAAAATCCGCCAGTTAAGTACAGAATGTCAAGGCGCGTAAATCGTCTACAAAAAATACGTTTTCAGTAAAAGAAGCTGTCGACACAAAATAAACACCGCGAGTCAGTGCGCCAAGTGAAGTAATGAGGGAGGTAGCAAATTTATTCTCCTCAACGACTGCTAGTCAGGGTGCAACGTGCGTTGGGCACCGCTGGTTTGTGTAACCAAATATGGATGTCTTAAATTTTTAATTAAGAATCCAAGCATCTCTTTCGCTGCTGTTGGGTTGACTCTGCTGTTACTGGGGGTACCCGCAAGCCATGCTGGGAACCCGGTAACGCACTAGTGTGCGTTCTCTGTGCGTATAGTCCCCAAGAGACCTGACCAGTTCGCTCCGATGTTGTGGTCATAGGTCCTAAAATTTCATCCTCCACATACGGAAAAGACGAGGCCTGTGCAGTAGTCTCGAAGGGAATTTGCGGTATAGAGAATAGATTATCCGAAGTCCTATATTCTGTACACGCAGGAGATGGGAATCTGCGGCCATGCCCCAGTTCTCGCTGACGTCCTTTAGGAGGACGTCCTGAAGGCTCGAAAAAGGCGTAGCTTCAAGGGAAACAGGCATCCCAGATCTCAACATGGGGTACAACGAGGGAGTTGCCCCGCTGGCTCGATGCGACAGGTCGCGGATGTGCTCCCGAAACGTCAGACCCTTATCGACCTTCACTCGATTCTGTTTAGAAACTTTAAACACAAGGTCGTTTAAAACATGGATAACGATAATATATTACCATTTCTCTGAAAGTTCATAAATTCCATTTTTCCAAAATGTGAGGACTTTCTGGTTAACGAACTCTTCGAGATTCAGTCTGCAGTCTACCAAAGAAGTGAGGTGTTTGGCATTCAGGAAATTCTGCAGGGAACGGAATAGATGAAAGTCGGAAAGGGCAATGTCTGGAGAATACAGCGGCTGGTCTAACACATCCCACTCAAAATTACGCAACTCACCATGGAGGTATCTACTCTGGGGGTGTCGTGGTGAAAGACCACATCGTTTCCCAATTCCAGTCTGTTCTATTCAAGGGCTGCCTTGAGACGATCCAGCTGAGGGTTCAGCGAATCGGACAGCAGAAGGTAGCGCTCCAAAGCCCAGCGAACATGTCGAGGTCTTCTGGGTAGACCCGGAGGAGGTTACGTTAAAGCCCTCTAGGACCAAGATGTTCGTGAAAGTGCACTGGAAGAGATCAGCGGTCGTGGAAACCCGTTGGGACAGGAAGGCCTGCATCCGAAGGTTGAAGGGATAGGCGATGCACTCTACCGCATGCACAGGCTGGCCCAAAGGAAGATGCCAGTGGCGCTGCTCGGGATGAGCAACGCTGAAGGAGGGGCATTGGTTAAGATTTCTATGGAGAAAGCTTGCCATACATTCTTTGTAGGAGACTGGAAACATCAGCGCTGACCTTGCCCCAGAGCCAGCAGAACCCCCGCACATACCACCGGAACAGCAAATCATCACAGCCACCGACACACGGTCAACACCACACACCCTTGCAGCCGCGCTCAAACCTCACGAAGCTACCCCGCTACAGCGCAGTAGTGTGCGGAATACGGATGCTCCTGTGTTCAGCGCGTCCGAACCGCTCACGTTCCTTAATAGAGAGGATGTGCATCGCCCAATACCGTCAATACAGGTGTCATGAGTGGGGTACAGAACTGGAGGGTGGGACGTGGCCAGCGCCCCAAGCCTCCCGCCGGTTGTGTGACCTTCGCGACCTGGGATTACTACTTCTCTATGAAGTAGCTCCTCAATTGGGCACTCAGGAACCTTATGAGACTGAGTGCACCCCGTGTTAGATCTACCAACGGGCGAAAAATCGCTACGCCGGTACTGGGGATCGAACCCTGGTCCTCCACGCCAGAGGAGTTGCCATACCACCCTCGTGACAGTTAAAAAATAAATAATATAATTAATTAAAATAATAATAGTAGGTAATAATAAATTATTCTGGTCTAGTATTTTAACCCTGGGTTCAAAATACGTCAACATTTTAAAATTGCAGTTGGTTTCTCTGTCTCTTTCAGTTTAAAAAAATGTTTAACTCACAAACGTTTTTTAGCCTAAAAACTGTAATTTTTGTTTTAAAATTTAAAATACATGCTCAGACATAATCTGGCAGTAAAATGTAGGGCAATTTTTATTTCTTATCTTACTGTGAACACGTCTAGCAAATTTAATTAGTGCAATACAGAAACTGCAGCATAAGGAACATTTTCTTGGAAGAAAAATACCGAAAATATCAGTGGCGAGAAAACGTTGCTATAGGATTTCAATGCATAACTCACACTAAAATCTACACGACATTTGAACATATAATTGCGACATTTACCTTCATGAAATGTTACTCATGCATAAGATTAAAACCCTAGGTAAGAGGGCGTTTACTAAAGCCGAAAAGTTTGCAAGTATTCTCTTATTTTACAGATGGGATCTTTTATAGTAGTTATTGTTAGCGTGGTTTCCCCACCAGCCGCCGCTGCAGACACCTTCCCTCCAGGCAACTCTGGGAGAGACGTATGGTGTTTAGTCTCATTGTTACTACAGCATGCACCTGCAGTGCTGGAATGCCCTCTCATTGTTCGGGGTCAGGCATTTCTCCCTCCCTCCCTCCAGCTTACACCGAATCCAATGGCGGTGTTGCTGCTTAATTGTTGACCACCACATTCATTTCATGTTGTCCTAGCAATGACGAATTAGTTAATTTCATATACCAAGTATTGTGCATAATTTATAGCATTTTAAGCATGTTTCCAACGCTTTTCAATGCAATAAATCAGTTTTTATTTGTGATATAATGTATATTTGACCATATTCTTGTCTTAGATCACATTTTGACCAATATGCGATCAACATACCTACTTTTAGTTATTACGAATATCAGATATATTTGTAAACATCATCTCATAACCTTTACCCTTTCCTCATAGTGACTTACCGAGTACGCAGATCGAAATAGTTGACAGTAGGGAAAAATTACGTCGTATGCTTGAAAGAAATCCTACAGATACAACTTGAAAGAAGCAAAACTCCATGAAAATGAACCTGTACTTTCTGCTAATGGTTTCCCTTATTTCAAGTCTGCCCCCGTTACATCAAGCTTCTCACCTACGACAACCAGCTTTGTTCGCGGGTTTGAAAGTGTCTGTAAATAAAATAGAGTTCGAGAGTCAAGTAGGATAGCTATTCTCAATGTTCCGTGGCAACGGGATTTGAATCACATTGCTAGGAGCTAGCGGGGGGAGCTGAAGGGTCAAGTCGTGCCCAGCGTGTTTCTGATTGAATAAAAGCATGAAGCATGACTGACTGTTAAAGTGATTGGTATCTGACTTCCATCCATAGATTTCCAGGACTAAAAACAACTAAAGAAAACGGGAGAACATTAATTATTATAAGACTACAATGGTCTTTGTACAATTCTACCATTGTTATTGTATTCCATATCCTGCATAACTGGCTCAAGGCATCTGTTACAACAATAGCAAAGATATAGTTGCCATCATTGATAGAAAATGAAACCATCTTGTGATATAGTTGCTTTTCTGAGCACCCAAAAGCCTCTGCACATTATTAAATATAGAACAATTACGATCTAAAATAATATAATTACTTACCTACGGCGTAGGCTACATCACAGTCCGTAACACCTGACAACTTTTCTCCCAGAAAGGGAATACATGTATGTGACTATTGTTAATCGGTTCAACCTGCCAAAGAGAAAGTAACGTTTCATTTATAAACATATGATCACGAATTATTGCAATATTCATTATATTTAATTTAAAACCCCTTATATTGCATTAAATGTTATATGAACCTCCTGTATAACGTCAATATGATAGTATTTGGGACGATAATCCATAATATACTCATGAATTATGGTGATAAATATATTATTATTCTAGTTTTTCTATCCTTGCAATATGTTAAATGTTTTCAGGTTGGTTAGAACCTCTAAGCATAGAAGGCGTGACGCGCAGTGGGCCGGTCTCGTGATAGCGAACCGGAATCCAGTTTCAATGCTTTCTGCAAGGTCCATGACCTCAAAATATCTAGACCAGTAGCATTGAGGTGTGAGGCAAAATGCATGCTATATACGACAGGCGTTCTCATTTCGCGGCCTACTTAGAACCATGCAAAAAATAAACTTTGTTATTCGTTAGCGGGAAAACTGTATCATAATAATCATCATAATAATCGTAATAATGGTAGTGTGACATCTTCTCGCAGTTGGACTGAACTGTGCGCAGTTGCATACAGCGCATCAGTCACATCATCTGCAAAGCCAACTGAAGCGACATCATGGCCAACCGTAATTATACTAGTTCCCTCACAGCGAGCGGCATACATACAATAAAAACTGCAAGTCGACATACTTGACTATATTTTCACATAGTAAAGATGGTATTTAATAACCTTCTTCTTCTTGTGCATGCATCCCCTTCCCCTTTCACTCTGTCATCGTCGTCATAATGTGCATGGCTTCTATCTTGTTCCCAGCAACGTATATGTCTTTATATTCCTGAGGTTCACATTGGTAAACTGGTGCCATAAATAACGTGGAAATATTAACCTATTTAAAAAATAAGTGATGTGTTGCACTCACATGACTTTCTCTACTCTTGTACTAACCATTCTTACAAACTCTTATTCCTGTATCTTCTTCATGTTAGTTGAGATAAACATTTGTACAAATTATCTTATTGCTTATTTCCTTGTAGGTACAAGGGGAATATTAGAACACTGTAGGCTTTGTGCGATAGTCAAATCTTTTAAAGCTTTGAGACTCTGTTCTCTTTGCACACTTAACATATAAAAAATGAACAATGCAATTTTACAGACACATTATTATGACCGCTGTTGAAATTGAATTCGCTGTTAGATTTAATTGGTCAATATCAAAAGCCGAAACGAAATAGTGTTAAATGTTTTGATATTTGAGGCTCCGTTTGCGCGGAACTGGTCCGTTTTGCATCGGTTTTCTTTCCTTATTCGATGGTTTTGCGGTTTCTTTCGTATTTCCTCTGAGGTTTTGTGGTTAAGTTATATTAATGCTAAGTCAAGTGGCTGTTCTGTGTCAAAGTCTGAGGGGAAAGATACAGAATTAGTTCCAGGAACTCACACTAACGACTCCTAGTGTTTTACGATAGAAGTGAGGTAAATGAACCATTGGAGAGCGAGGAAGTCAAGTATTTCATACTTATGCACTTGCGCATGCGTATTGCGTACTAATTTTTAGACGATAGTATAAATAATATAGGTTATGAAATCAAAACCAATGTGAACAGCAAAATTGCTTTATTGACTTAGGTTTACGAGGCTCGTAAGCTATTTTTCAATACAATCACCATAAAGATTAAAATCTTTGTCATGCCTATTCATAAGCCTTAATTTTTCAGTTCCAATCCTACCTCTCAATTACTGATGACAGTTTTTTTAAAAGATGCCTTCATGGAAGATACAAAACCAGAACAAATCATGCTCTATAGGGCATTGACGCAAAACCAATTAAAATAGGTGTATTGGGCTCGGTCATATGACCCAATGAGAGCACAGGTATTAAAATTTTTGGGCACAAATCCTGAGGAAAATATGAGAAAGGGTCTTCACAACATGGATGTCGAGCGTAGTGCTAAAGTTCACTGAGGTTTTGAGAATTTCACCAAGAAGACAAGAATGCAGGAACAGGGAAAGAAGAGGCAGGATGCTGAAATTTACGCCAGAGGGTGAAAATTTCAAGTTAGAGTATGTAAACAGCTTTAAAAAAAACTAAAATAGCCAGAGCTTTGAAATTTTTTGGTTATCTTTGCAAATAGATGTTAATTATAACCATGCAATATTTTTGTCGAGTTATGTAAACTAAATTTTTCACATGGTTTTTTAGCTTTAAAAAAATTTGTCCAAACTGAACTTCCACAAGAATGAGGTTTCAAAGATATTGCATGAATAATATTACCATTCTAAAAAGTGGTTGAAATTTCATTATTATCAGTGAAATAGGTAACCAGTAAGGTGCACTTATGTGAATATAAATTAAAGGGAAATAAAAAAAATATTTACTAGAAAATTATTGAATTAATGAAATCATTCTAAAGCAAAAGGTATCCTCCTATGCTAGTATGGCTGTAATAAGCAGAAACAATTTATAAGCATTTGATTCGCTGAGTGGTAATCGCAGTTACTCGGTGCTAGGTATGGGCTGTAGGGAGGGAGTGCAGTTGGGAATGTTTGTTTAACCAGTATAATTGGCTAGCATCCCAGAGAGCCTGAAAGTAAGGATGTTGGAAGGAATGAGAGTGTTAAAATGATAAAAATTAAAGTTAAAAAACCCTACAATTTAGCGAGCAATGACATCATCAGTTTTTTGTCACGTGAAAGTCCCCGATGTGACCAAAGAAGTTCAAGAGGGCTATGCAAATGAAACAATTTAAACAGGGGGGGGGGGGGGATTTACATATATACACGTGATGTAATTAATAAAATATGACATCATCAGAACCTAGTACCTCGTGTTAAGCAAATGAACTGACAGGAAATAGGAGAGAGGGAAATTAATGCATTATAATCGCCTACTAACTAGGGTGCCGAACGGGAATCGAACGTGGGACCTGCCGAATGGAGTCTCGTCTCTGGTGTATTGAGATGTTAGGAGAGTGGAAGTGGCTCCCTGCGGAGACGATGACTTGCTAGCAGCTAGATAAATAATTAACAAGTTGTTAACAAACCCGGTGTTATCAGCACGGACGTGATTTACGATCATCCTCTGTAATTACATGCTATATCTTTTCCCTTAATATGGCCATGAGCCGGTCTTCCAAATTACGAGGAATCCGCCGTTTCTTACTATATTGCCTCGAACTACGTAACAATTAGCTGCGCACGTGAATTGAAACCACGAGTGAAGTTTTCATTAATTTTATACGTCTCTGCCCACCCTATAGACATAACATTGTACTATAATTTTAATCCACCCTCGTTAAAGGAAGAGTAAATAGTAACAATTACCAAACAATTTATCACTCTACAGACAACACATTTTAAACATGCTTATCTTTTCTGGGTACTCGTATTATGTTCTAACCCCCCCCCCCCCCAAAAAAAAAAAAAAAAATACATAAGGTTCTTGCGTGGACAGAGCCATACATTGTAATGATATTCCGTTCTCTTTACACGCTTAATATATAAAAAAAATGAACAACGATGTTCCATTTCCCGAAAGTTTTAAATTTTCCGAAACTCACACACATAACGAGTAATATCTCCGAAATGGTTCATCCTACAAGAAAATTTATTCAGACATAAATTGCGTATTGTAGCGAGATCTACATTTTTTGTACAGTAAGATTTGGTCTATCTCTAACCGTTTACCAGTTATGCAAAAGTCGTCCAGAGTAAATACGACTACAGGGGCAATAGCCAGAAAATTCAAAATATACATTTAATTTCTCATATGAACGTCTTAAACATATGACATTTTAATCAAAATCGTTAGAGCCATTTTCAAGAAAATCAAAATTTTCGAAAAATCTTCCATGTAAAGGGTAGTTTAAGGTGGGGCTATTTTCTTCAAAATCTTCGTGTCGCATCTTTAAAAGGCATTAAACTTAAATACCAACTTTGGTCTTTAACCAACTTTACGTTTTTGAGCTATGATGTCCACAGAATAAAAAAATTTTTTTTTAATTCACGGGGCCTCAAAACATATATTTTCGGTGAAATCTCGACATCGAATTTTTGGGTGGAATACAATACTTCCTCTGCCTACGTAGAGGATGAAGTAAAAAAGGATTTTTCCTCAACTTCCTAGCCCTAGTAGAACCAGCAACAATGGCAGCCGTTTGCTTACCTTCCTGGGAGAGAAGTGAGCATGTGGTACAGACTGTGATATAGTACTTGTATATTAACGATGGTATCAGAAACCCAGATATTTTTAATAATGGTCAGAGGTTTTTGCATTCACAGATTATTAAGCACTATTATTGTTGGGGGGGGGGGCCTCAACTGCGCTAAGTAAATCATACCTACCACAAGCGCGCATGAAGATGTGGAATGAAATATGGCACACCCTTGTATACAAATCATCTGGCTGCATGCAAGGGTTTTATAAAATATCGCATACTTCTAGTAGATACTCTCTTTTCAGATATGATTTATCGCGCATGCCTGCGAGCATTGCAAGGCTTCGAACGAGCAACAATGACTACTGGCTACTAGTCTGGGGCAACGTCATAAAACTGCGCCCTCAAGGTTTCAACAGAGGAGTCAACGACCAGGTGTAATAACCTCATAAACCTATGTGCACGAGTCTCGAACCCTGGACTTCTTATAAGAAACAGATTATATAGAGCTTACGTCATTCACAAAATAAACCACACCAATGTAAAAGGAGTTTCAGTGATGTTCACGTGAAGATTAATTACCGCGGGCATTCCTGATTTCCAATACAATAAATCACTATTGCACACGCTACCGATGACATCACGACTCTGAATTCACTACCATCTCTTCATGAAATTATTGAGATTGTAAACAATAGATATAGTAACTCCAATAAAAAAAATACGGCTGTTTCACTCACATTACTTTTTCTACTCACTCTTCTATAGACACCCGCTTTTACTTTCTCCACTGGTAAAGAGAAGAAGTATTGTATTCCACCCAAATATTATTCTATGTCGATATTTCACCGGAAATATACGTTTTGAGACCCCCTGCAAGCAAGCTACGCCTGCATTTGGATTAGGTGGTATGGGTTCCTCTAACGACTGCCTCTTACAGGAGTGCCAACCGGCATTCTACTGCCAAGCCCCGAACTAGGTAGCACAAGAATAATTAACCTTCATCAGAGATCAATCTTCAGATTGATGGCACTCAAGTGGAACCGAATACTATCAGCAGTCACGTGGTGCACCCCACGCATGACTCTATCTTTTAGGCACGTTGTTCTTTATGACGCAATAGCTGCTACACTTTTTTGTCAAAACATGACGGACTCGCCCTACACCCCTGACCAGAGCCTACTGGACAATACCTATTAGTAAACAAAAGGCGAACTTCGTTGGAACGTAGCCAAATGTACTGTGACGGTGGCAGCATGCCTCAAAGACGCTCAAGGTCAAGCACCTCACACTAGCTGGTAGCCAATGTGCGGGTGGTAAACAAGGTGACAATAGACGGGCCGGAACATAGACGAAACTTTGTACTGCCGGTTTGTTTACGATAAATGTCGAGAAAAAGTGTATTTTCCAGAAAATTTGAAATTTTAGTGAGTGTATCGTCGGAAGCAGCTGCTTGTTTAAGCAGAGAGAAATAGAACTGTGAGCAGATTTGGGTCAAGGTTACAAGAGAACAAAACAGCTCTGAGTTGCAACTTCACGAAACCTGTTAACTGTGTTAACGATGAAAAGGGAGACTCTGTTTTTGTGATTCAGTTTTAGAAGAGAAATAGTGTGACATTAAAGATAAACGAACTTATGATGTCACATTGGTGTCAGGAGTGGGATTTATCGCATGATCTGATAGCTTTCATAGTACAAATAATAAACCCATCCATATATTTTATCATAACATGAAGGCATTGGGAGAAACCATTATTTGCATGTTCGGAAATGATTTATAACTGCTTTGTTTAAAAAATACCGCCATGTCCTTTCGTAGGACGATGAATTGAAGCTAGTTCACCACGCAGACACTAGATGGTAGTTGTGAAGGGAGTGTATAGTAAAAGAACAGCGCTTGTTTGTTGTTAAGTAGACAAAGTCATGGACAAAGATGCACTGGACGAGTTTTGTGGAAGGAAAGAGTCAAATGTTGTATCCTTCCTGATGGAGGAATGAAGACTTGCTCAAGGTTGATTCATTGGTCCATAATTACATTGCTGTATCATATGAAACGGATTAAATCGGAAATGGCTTACACATTTGGATGACCTTGGCCACAATACAACAGAACGTGGGTATACCAGTCTACAAGAATATGAGTTGCCTATTTTGTTCATATTTAAGGTGGCGAGAATTGTATGGCAACTTTTACGTGGGAGTTTGTAATTATCATGAAGAACTTATAAAGTCCTTCAAGACTTTGCCACAGTTTAGGGGCTCTTGGGTGATCATTGCCTCCATGTAACTCTCTGATACAAGAGAATGACAACAAAGAATAATTATTGTTACAACAGCATTCTATTGTTCTCATCAGACACACTATTTATGTAAAGTGGTGTCTTCAATTGGTCCCAAGGACCTGTGGGCATCCCTACCTCACAGCGGGGAAAAGGAACCTCGTGAACTGACAACAAAACCGAGATTTTGCCGGAAATATATGCTTTGAGACCCCTTAACCCAAGAAAAGCATTTTTAGAAAAAGGTCCGTGTGTGTGTGTGTATGTGTGTGTGTCTGTGGACAGCATAACTCAAAAACGAAAAGTCCCTCAAAAACCAAAGTTGGTATTTAAGTTTAAAGTCTTTCAAGGATACGACACGAAGATTTTGAATAAAATAGCCCCACCCTAAACTACCCTTTACATGGAAAATGTTTCGAAAATTTTTATTTTCTTGAAAATGGCTCTAACGATTTTGATTAAAATGTCTTATGTTTGAGATATTTTTATAAAAAATTAAATATATATCTTGATTTTTCTGGGTATAGCCCCTGTAGTCGTATTTACTCTGGACGACATTTGCATATTTGGTAAACCGTTAGAGATAGACCAAATCATACTATACAAAAAATGTAGCTCTTGCTAAAATACACAATTTATGTCAAAATAAATTTTCTTGTAGGGTGAACCATTTCGGAGATATTCCTTGTTGTGTCAGTTCCGGAAAACTTAAAACTTTCGTGAAATGGAACATCGTTCTTCAGTTTTTATGTTAAGTGCGCAAAGAGAACGGAATCTCAAAGCTTTAAAAGATTTGACTATCGCTCAAAGCCTACTGTATTCTAATATTCCCCTTGTACCTACAAGGAAATAAGCAATAAGGTAATTTGTACAAATGTTTATCTCAACTAACACGAAGAAGATATAGGAATAAGAGTTTGTAAGAATAGTTAGTACAAGAGTAGAGAAAGTCATGTGAGTGCAACACATCTGATTTTTCTAGGTTATGTTACACATATTACCTTCTGCCTTTCACTTTAATTGTCACAAAATTCAAATATTTCTTTTTAGTACAAGTGGCCGATCAGTTAGATCGTCCGCCTATCCCCAAGGCGACCTGGGTTCCATTCCAGGAACCTTTATGTATTATTCGTGGTAGATGGAGCGGCGTTCTAGGCAGATTTTCTCAGGATTCTCCGATTTCCTCCGCCTTCCATCCCACCAACTGCTCCAGCAATCATTCTTTTTCTCACTCTCTTATGTAGTGCTTGGCTAACCAGCCGCTTTCAGGTGTTCACTGTATCCCGTCCATAAGTTCCCGTGCTCTCCGACAGGCGTCTGACTCCAGGCGCGTGATTGTAAGTTCAGTTGGGGGGGGGGGGGGGGGAGAAGGGTAAGTCCTCCATCCGGAGAGGGTAATCAGAAGAAGAAGGTATTTATTGCAGACTCTTTGTCGCGTTCCACTTCCTAATAGTGGGAATACTACCATTGTTGACGATCTCTTAGCGTTCAAGGGCAGACATCTGCTGACAAGTCATAAGTACATTGTTTATTGTTGTTCTAAGTATTGCACCTTACTTGGAGTGCTTTACAATGCACATAAACGACAAAACCGAGTATATATACAACATATTGGAACTTATGTTCTAATTGGCAGCGACCTTGCGTCCTGGCCAGTGCATATGCACACAATCTACATGTTTGTACCTCCAAACCTGTAAATCATTCTAATAAACCTTAAGCGGTCTGCATTTTCGTCTGCGACTGACGATGATTGATTTATTTGGGACTTAGCTGGATATATAATTGGCTCCAGTCAAGGATGCTGCTAAACCGGTTGCTATCATTACCATAATTATGTAGCTAAGCAACTGATTCCACGAACATAAACCAGAAAATAAAACCCAAGTTCAAAATTTAGACTTAATTTTTGGGGGTAGTTTGAAGATCTTTTCTCTGAGCAACGAAGATGCAGAAACCTCTTTGCGTTATTAAATAGGTAATTAAAATGTTACTTTATAATTACTATGCTGATAATAAGCTAAATTACAGCCCGTAACACCTGCTCACGTCTCTCCCAAGATGCGGAGACTATATTCTTAAATATACCGTACCGTTAAGCCTGTTGCAGGGCCACAGTATCCCTACTATCCAATATCTAACAACGTCTGGAGGTGCGCGTATCGCAGTGAATGAATAGACGATGACTAGACAGTGGCAGATAGTATAAGGGGAGTGGCAATGACATGTTGCCTTCAAACAAACGAAGTATCCCGACTTTATCCGAATAGTAACTTTGCGCAGTTCTCGTTGGCAAGCTTTCGTTGCGTCACTCGCACGCTTTATATTTTCATTTCTTTTACGCTATCCTACTTTAAACTTATCATAGAAGGCCGCGAGTTGTAGTTTCTGTAATTGTTTTTTCCAGGTTAGCCAAAGCCTGAAGTAATATCTGACAACCAGAAGCAGGCGAGCAAGAGGATATGCTACGTAAACATTTTCTACCGTGCCCTTCATGTTTAGACACGCTAATATCATATACAATAGATTAACAGTTCAAGCACGTCTCATACCTTATACCCCGCTTGCCATTAAAAGGCTATTCTGGAATAATTTTGATGCTGATGGTTGTGGATCTGCATCATCCATTTGGTATTTAAAGTTTGTTTCAGTTGGTTAAAAACAGAAAAGATGTTTACACCCCGAGAATTTCCGTCGTTTCATTTAATTTCATCTTCATCTCCCTCCGGTCCTTCAGTGACGTGTTGGCGGTGGGCGAGTTTGCCGCTGCTGTGTTGGGACTTTGCGAATTATAACTGGCGTTCTCGACGGAGAGGTGTCTCCCAGTGTTCTGACATACAATTTCCCCCAGCCCAGTCCATGAACAATGACACTCAGTTGTTACTTTGACAAACCACGGACATTCTTGACTCGGAACGTTCGCAGCTCTAGATTCCTGGGTTCAAAATATAATTTGCGAGAGGTAATAGCAAATGAAATGGACAGACAGAATCTAACGTCTCATTGTCGACACATATGAACACACTTTCACTCAGCTGTGGACGCCGAACTGTTTCATTATTTATTTCCTTAATTTATAACGTTACGATTGTACACAATGGTGTAATAAACTCGTAGATAATCTTAATATGATACTCGTGACAACGTCGTGCCATAATTATCAAGATTATCCACTTCTATAAATAAGCATTGTGCTGTTCGCAGAAAGTAGGTGTTTGGTTACGTGATCTTTGGATGGCTTCCAGCACTGCAGATGGTCTTATTTAACCTCGTGTTACTTGATCCTGAAAAGTAATACTGATTTTGTTTTGCAACAACGTCCACTAAAAAGTCGCTTAAAAACCAAAGTTGGTATTTAAGTTTAATGTCTTTCAAGGATGCGACACGAAGATTTTGAAAAAAAAAAAAAAATAGCCCCACCCTAAACTACGCTTTAGGCGGAAAATTTTTCGCAAATTTTGATTTTCTTGAAAATGGCTCTAACGATTTTGATTAAAATGTCATATGTCCGAGATATTTTTATGACAAAGGAAATGTATATCTTGAATTTTCTGGCTATAGCCCCTGAAGTCGTATTTACTCTGGACGACTTTTGCATAACTGGTAAACCGTTAGAGATAGACCAAATCATAGTATACACAAAATGTAGATATTGCTAAAACACACAATTTATGTCTAAATAAATTTTCTTGTAGAGTGAACCATTTCGGAGATATTCCTTGTTGTTTGTGTCAGTTTCAGAAAACTTAAAACTTTCGTGAAATGGAACATCGTTGTTCATTTGTTTATCTGTTAAGCGTGCAAAGAGAACGGGATTTCAAAGCTTTAAAAGATTTAACTATTTGTATTTGTGAGAGTATTGACGGTTTTCTTCCAGCTTAGCTGTTTTATAATTCAGTAGACGATTATGGTAAACATATCGCGACATTTATCATTCCGTAATGGAAGTCGTTTATGCGCAGATATAAATTGGCAGACGCACTAGACACGTATTTTCGAACGGTGCTAAGATAATTTATAGCTGATTGCTAAGCAGCAGAATGTGGTTATAAGTAACAGATGGTGTAATTAACATTATCACAAGTACCTGGACCAGTTTAATGCCTTATTAGATGTGATCTGAACTTTGTTTTTCTTTTTCCGTTGGCTGCCATTCGCTTACTGATTTGCAAATGAACTATAAAAGCAATCCAAATGTCATGATCATATAGAATAATGCATTAGTATACTAGGCTTACGGAGTAAGATAGCTTCGTGTGTGGTCCACATTTCGAAGGTCGGAGTTCGATGTCCGTAGTAGACTTTGGGTCTAGGTTTGAGATTCAGTTCTCTTTGCACTTTTAACATATAAAAAAAAAAAATGAACAACGGTGCTCCATTTCACGAAATTTTAAGTTTTCCGAAACTGACACAAATAGCAAGGAATATCTCCGAAATGGTTCACTCTATAAAAAATTTATTTGGACATAAATTGTGTATTTTAGCAAGATTTGCATTTTTGGCACAGTAAAATTTTGTCCATCTCTTACGGTTTACGAGTTATTCAGAAGTCATCCAGAGTAAACAGGACTACATGGGCTATATCCAGAAAATTCAAAATATACATTTCGTTCGTCATAAAAATATCTCAAACATATGGTATTTTAGTCAAAAACATTAAGGGCATTTTTAAGAAAATTAAAATTTAAAAAAAATGTTCCATGTAAAGGGTAGTTTAAGGTGGGACTATTTACTTCAAAATCTTCATGTCGCATCCTTGAAAGACATTAAACTTAAATACCAACTTTGGTTTTTAAGCGACTTTTCGTTTTTGAGTTATGTTTTCTACAGAGGTCTACACACGCGGACGTTTTTCTAAAAATGTCCATTTTTTATTCAGGGGGCCTCAAAACATATACTTCCGGTGAAATATCGACATCGAATTTTTGGGTGGAATACAATACTTCCCCTAGTTACCAGTAGAGAGAGTAAAAAATCAAACAAATTGTAGTTTTACTATATTCCTCTACTTTATTGTAAAGATTAATAGTATTTTGACAATTATTGCAACTGAACTCCACTCCTCTTGGCCATGAAATATATTTCACAACAGAGAATTACATTATTCTTGATAAAGCTGATTCCCCATGCGCGCTTTTTTAGCATAATCTTCGGGAATAACCATTTTCATTATTTATTTATTTATTTAGTGCAGTTGAAACAGCCAGAATTAAAACTGTTTATTACAGCGGGGTTACGAGTATCGTAAAAATTCAATTCCTCATAATTACGACTCTAATAATATTAATATTAATAAAATATAAGATTATTTCAGTTAATATTAGAATAACATAAAACGAACTGTTTACTGAGATACTTATCTAGGAGTTTTGGGGCACTGTAGATTATTAATCTGCCTTTAAACGGTGACATTATTTAGAAAAATTATCAAACGAGAACTAATGATATCCTCTGACCTTTTCTGTCTTTCGGCGCCATCAAGTCACGCTGCGTATAACGTGATACTCAATGAAACATTGACGCAAAAGGACCACTCTGCTTTATCGACATTGACAAATTTGCTGCAGCTAAATTATGCATGATTATGAAGCTTGACTCCAGTACCAAAATGCTTTGAAGTCTTTTTGTAACACTTTCAGCTGATAAATATGCATTAAATACACGTTTACAATATCACACACACCCACCGTTTATATTTTAGCTCAACCATCCATTATTTTAAATAATATTGCAGTATTTCAAAGACATAAAATAGCAAACAGTAATTTGAGCCAGTTTATTATAGGTGAAACCTTTGCTAACATCAGTTAGCTATTTCCTATACTGCTGGTATATGTTGAGTGTTTCTTCACTCTACCGAAAGTTCGAAGTTTAAAGAAGCTTTAGCTTATCAGAGGACTCAGGTCAATGTAAGCTGTCATCACGTGATAAACAATATTAAGTATTACTTCATTAATGTTCAATGACCGTTTCTCTCAAGTGCCGGGGTATTGCTATAGTTATCTGCTACGATTAGTGTGGCAAAATGTGTCCCGTTTAACCTCAAATGTTCACAAAGACATGCAACATGAAATATAGAAATTATACACATCCCCGATACAAGGAGATACCTTCTATATTACCTGTTGTGTCCGGGTAGTCGTCAGCGACGGAAAAGCTACAATTACCTTATAAGTCAGACGATTTAATCCTCATAATTTACTTTTCACTTAAACATTTCAAATACATTACCAAGCGTTGCATTTATTTCACCAAAACATAAGACTATCGGCTTCCAAAGCCACTATATTGTTTTCGTTTTATTTTGAGGGTTTAAAAGGAAATGGTCTCAAGTTTGGAATGAAATCTTTTTTTAAGCTTTTAAATTAATAGGTTTTCCTAGTATGAAGTGATTGAAAAGGTATAGTAAATACTGGCGCCCGGCTGATAACGCATTCTTACTTGGGATTTCGCAATTGCCACTTTGGTGAATGCTGGAATGCTCAGGGCTTTCGTGTCCGTCATTTTCCGTTTCCAGCATTCCCTTCTCATCTGCTTCAGGGTTGTAGAACCAGGCGATGGTATACCGCACGTTGCAGCTGGACGGTGAATTGTGTTTATATCCTGCCGATGTAGTTTTCGCTTGGAGGCTTTTATCTGAAATCGTTAGAAACCCCGTTATTTTTTGTCCCCTGGTCTTCCGGGTGTTGTCGCTCTTCCGGTCTTTTCCCTCCCCCCCCCCCCCCCCCCTCATCACCAGCGGTCACAGTAAAAGCAAGCACAAGCACTCCTAAGGGACTATTTTACGGTGCTCTGCCGCGGTTGCGGGAGTCCTTCCGCTGTATGTATAGTCAGGGCAGTCATCGGCTTTCCAGTCTCGCATAAAACATCTTTGAAATGGTTAATATAAGCGAAATATACAAGAAAAAAGGTCACTTTTAAGTTATTATTTACTCTTTTAGTTCGTTTTTAATAAACATTTATCATAGAGTAATCATTTGACGTCATTTTTATTTAATCTTTAGGGCACCAAAAACCCCGTCATACCGATTGGCATATTTTAAAACGTTGGAAGCATTTTTCTGGATATTCCTACAAGCTTTCCTGATAAACAGGAAGTTAACTTTAATTCCAGAGTCCTAATTCAAAAAGTTGTTTTTCTTTCGCTCCCTTAAAACTTTCCCATCTAAACAGCAATACAGGGCAAGTTGAGAAATAGATGCGATTATCGCAAAAGGCCATGATCTTTGTGGTCGGCTCTTTTGGGGTCACGGTCCATGGCAATTCTTCGTAGTAATAAATTCACATGTCCACCACGCGCCATAAAATGAATCAAGATTCGTCCCAATTCACAAAACATAAGCATCAAGTTGAATGACCGAAGGATCTAGATAAATTTAATGCTGAGGCTTTTAGAAAAAGAGGTTATCTCATTGAGAAAATAAAAATCTGTGTTGCACTCACATGACTTTTTCCACTCACTCTTGTATAAACTATTCTTACAAGCACTTATTCCTCTATCTTGATGTTGGTAGAAAGTGTTGTTATTGGATATTTACTTGTAGGTGTAAGGGAGTAAGGAAACACAGAAGGTATAAGCGATGGTCAAATACTTTAAGAGCTGGTTGCTATCTGATGGCTTTCAAATTTTATTGTTTGCGTTGGCAAGAGATAACGAAAGATAGAGGTAGACTATGTGCGGAAGGGATTCCAGACTGAGCACAAGCTACCATTGTGAGGGTCCCTAATCTGTGCTGGAGAGTCATCTTGACGTCAGGGTGCGACTAAGTAGACACCAGCTCCATGTAGAGGGGTTAGTTTTATACTGACTTCCTCTACCTAAAGTGAGCAATATTTACATCAATATTTGCTTCATTTACTAAGTTGGTTAGTGTCTTCAAGCACGTGTCCCACGGAAAATATGACGCAGAGTGGCCAGAACAAATGCTGCATTTAAACTGAGTTCCAATGGTTTCTGCAAGGCCAATGACCTTACATTATCTAGCCCAGTAGATCGCGCATTGAGGTGTGAAGCATAACGGATAGTCTATATCTCAGGCGTTGTTCATTTCTTGGCGCAATTACCACCATGCAAAAATATCAATACGTGATTGTTTTGTGGAAAACCTGTTAGACAAAGAGAAACAACAACTAGCACATCCAGATGGGTACATACTAAATACCAATATGTGAACACCTGTATATATGTCCTGGATGACTAATGCTTGCAGATTTGTCAAGGACATATGTATGTTTAATGTTGCGGTGATGAATCCTTGCGTGTCTCAGACAGCACATTGCGGCAACCAAACAAATGAAGGAAAAACTGAAGACAGTTTGAGCTTTTCCGACAGTGAGACTAGCAATGAGTGATTCTTCTGAGAGCGATGACAGCACTGCATCTTGCAACATAGTCGATAATCCCAAAAAAACGTTTCTGCCATGTTTTTGCTATGAAACATAAACATGTCCCGGAAGTGATGATGTCCCGCAAGAACTTTTATCATATGGTGGGTGATTACGTCATCTCGTGCTTTAACTGCCTTGTTAGGTTTTACTATCCGGTTTTGTTCTCCTTCTATGGGATAGACTTCTATAGCTCTCGTGGTTTAGCATGCTGTGGTGTCGCAATAAACTTTAGTGTTGTGCATATTAGGTCAAGATTATACACAGGTTGAAATATTAGCAACCACTTTGTCAAAAACCAACCATGTGTCAATTTAACAAGCATTATCACCACGAAAGTGTGAATCGACTTTTTTGAATTTTAACGAAGACGCAGAACCTACCAGTGGCGTAGCCTGACTATGTAACCCAACGAATACTGAAAATTCGTTAAAATATGACCCAGCCTAAACAGAATCAGATAAACATTTGCAAAATTATCTTATTTTCTTGCCGGTGCAAGAGGAATAGCGGGATATATTAGGCTTACTGTGATAATCAGATGTTTTAAAGCTTTCAAATTCCGTTCTCTTTGCACTGTTAACATAAAAAATGAATAAGAATGTTCCATTTGTAAGAAGTATAAGTTCTCCAAAACTGACACAAATAATGAGGAATATCTCCGAAATGGTTCACTCTACAAAAAAATTTATTCAGACATAAATTGTGTATTTTAGCAAGATCTACATTTTTGTGCAGTATGATTTAGTCTATCTGTAACAGTTTACCAATTATGCAAAAGTCGTCCAGAGTAAATACGACTACAGCGGCTATAGCCAAAAAATTCAAGATATACATTTCTTTTCTAATATAAAAATTTCAAGCATATGACATTTTAATAAAAATCATTAGAGCTATTTTCAAGAAAATCAAAATTTTTAAAAATTTTTCCATGTAAAGGGTAGTTTATGGTGGGACTATTTTCTTCAAAATCTTCGTGTTGTATCCTTAAAAGACATTAAACTTAAATACCAATTTTGGTTTCTAACAGACTTTTCGTTTTTGAGTTATGCTGTACACAGACGCAGACGGACCTTTTCCTAAACATTATTATTTTTATTTTATTTATTTATTTTATTTTATTTATTTTTTTTGTTGTTGTTGTTTTTTTTTTTTTTTTTTTTTTTTTTTTTTTTTTTTTATTCAGTGGGTCTCTAAACATATTTCCAGTGAAATCTCGACATTGAAGTTTTGGGTGGAAACGGTGTGTTTGGAGTAAATACGTACAAATTAAACCGGTATTGAAATGGTTTGACGTGTTTTAATGTAAATTCTTTTCTCTTACAGGTGAGTAACGACAGATGTTTTCCATTGTTACGTCAGCAAGAAGCAATAAGAATGTAAGGTAGGATAGTACCTTTATGGATATCTTAGGGGACTTTCAGGAATTTAAAACGTTGCTTCACATAAGCCACAATTGGTAATAAATTCCCACGTCTATAATTAGTGGCCTAAGAGCGTTGGTTACAGCATCTCTGTCTCTGTATTTCTCTCCTCCCATATGTGCTCCGTGCTCCGAGGTTGCGGACAGACAAAACACTGCGCAGCCCGTGGGGATGGTTTTCTTCATCTGTGTGCACTTGCGATGCCCCGCCCAGTTGATCCGTGACTATTTAATTCCTTTTCCCATAGTATTGGTAGCCGAATATTATGGTAGGAGCTGGCAACCCTGTTTGAACGCTGAATTGGTCAGGTAATGTAAACAGAATGTAAGTTGAGAAGCGTTGGGGTGACGTAAGCGCCCGCTCTTTTGTCATGCAGAGGTCTATTGAGATCGCTGTCATCTTGCGTATTAATGTTCGTCTTTTCGCCTAGAGGTCTCCCTGCATGTGATGGAGTGGTCACCGTCCTGCTCTCTCACCTCAGAGCAAAATGTTTCATTTTCTCAAAAATACCTCTAACAATTTTCATTAAAATGCCATGTGTTTTAGATACTTTTACGACAAATGAAATGTATATCTTGAATTTTCTGGCTATAGCCCACGTAGTCCTGTAGATCTCGTTAAAAACACAAGTTATGTCCACAAAAAAAAAAATTTTCGTGTAGTGAACCATTTCGGAGATATTCCTTGTTATTTGTGTGAGTTTTACACTCACCAGGGACAGTAACCTATATATTGCATCAGCTAATATTTGGAGTTCTGCGCAGGCGCTAAACGATCAATTCGTTTCCAGCATGTCACAGCCGCATGATGAAAATGATACCTTGGAATGCTACGTAACATTGGAAAATAGAAGATAAATTGAATATATTGGTTTTCAGACGAAACTTTATTGATTTCAAAATAGAGTAGTGAATCTACAAGGTGAGCGAATTTGTGAGCCAATGCATACTCCAATACATACAACCGTGCCGATATAAGGTTTGTGTTTAAATAAATACTAAACCTCCTGTGCCACGCCCAATCCCCACCCCTCCTTACCTTACCTGGTCTAATACTCTACTTAGGCCCGGTGCCACGGGCGAGATTCAGTTGAGGGGGGCATTTGACCCAGAATTACACACGATTATACAGTGCGTTACTAAAGCTTGGCGCACACTGGCCCTCACAACAGGAACGAAAATTTCCACAGAAGCTTAAACGCTCACCGCTCGAAATATTCCTACCGGAAAATTTAGTTGGTAATCACTGTAATCAGATATGGATGGACACAACAGTAAAAGCTGCAGCCCCTCGAACGGGGAATAGTCTAACACTATTGAATTGTGAATATTTTTTCTAGACTTGCGAGAAGACCCTAGGAAAGCTTTCTATGGTGTAATAGAATTAATACACAGTCAGTATTAATAATTCCCTATCTACTATCGCAGGTGCGTGGCTTCCATTTATGTGCGCGTGATAAAGATAAACAGTATTTTGAGACGGCCGAATGCATACGTAATCTAACGAGTGTTTACGAAGGCTATCAGCGAAAACTTCCGGGGCAGTCGTGTACGATTTGAACTAAATATGGGGGTTATGGTTTTTCTTATTTCGACTCCTTTATTTCCTATGACTTTGTGTAAATAATAGATAGTTATCAATAACTATTCATGGTATAAACTATGAAAATAGCTACTTTTAGGAGTGTAAACCACATCCAAACATAAAAGATATTTGTATTGTTAGATCTGATAGCCAAAATTGCAAAAGCGTCTGTTATTTTGGTACCTTACCTTATACTGCCATGACACAAGTCATTATCACATTATCGAGAAATTCTCAAGCCACGAGCATTTTCTTGAAAATCGTTCTATCGATGCTCAACTTAATTACCAAGTTTTGTACCTAGCCAACATTTAACTTTGAGGTTATGGCGTTCATTATGTGGGGAACATAGTTCTACAAGTTAGAGAAATCCTGCCATGTCCCTCACTAATTTCAAACCTGATTTGCTCCCATATGAGTATTTTATAAACTGGTCAATATATATCCATTTCTGGCCTCTCTGACAGGCAGTTGGCAACGCTGCTGAAGTTTTTACTTCGCCTAATAAGTGCTTGAAGGAGCTTGCTTCCAAGAAATTTCGATAACCTGGGTCAGAGCGGCCTGCAACACTTCAGAGTTGGTGTGTCTGTGCCCATATGCACTAGACAAAGCTATAAATCGTATTGCTTCATACAACTTTCACTGAAACTACTGCATAAGCTTGTGACCTTTAGGGGGCCGTGATCTCATCGCCAACACCAAACAATCTGGTTGTTGTGCTATCCAAATATACAAAACACTGTCTTGGTTGCACGCTATTTCTAGGACGAATGCTATATAGGGATACAGCCAAGGGGAACACCTCGTGCACTGTCATCTGCGAGAGATCTATTACAGCTACCACGCTCCGGGAGGAAGGGGTGAATTGAGGGAACAACACGAGAATACAGAACACAGAATTGCGCTCCAACAGTTCCTGAGTCAAAAACCTTTCCCACTATAGAGCAGCCCTGAGAGGACAATGAACGACCCGTTCAACCATGCAGCCCTCTAGTGTCCACAGGGATTAGCTTTGTTTTTTCTAGTAGCAAACTTGCGCGCTATTTTCCCTACATCTAATTCCAGACGGTTTTGTTGTTTAACGACGCTGTCAATTGCCAGGATCACATCAGCGTCGCCGGTGTGCCGGAATTTTGTCCCGCAGGAGTTATTTTAAATGTCAGTAAATCTACTGACATGGAGCTGTCGTTTTTAAGCACACTTAAAAACCATCGGCCTGGGCCGGGTTTGAACCCGCGACCTTGGGATCAGTAAGCCAGCGTCTAACCAACTGAGCCACCCAGACCGACTATTCCAGACGGCACCACAGGCGGCGGACACTGGTAATATTGTAATTGGGAAAAGAGTTTTTAAAAGCAAATACTCCAGGCCGAAGTTTAGGATACTTCCTGGCATTTGCCAGCTGTGAAGACTGAGAAAAACTTGGAAAAAATCTGTGTTGCACTCACATGACTTTCTCTACTCTTGTACTAACCATTCTTACAAACTCTTATTGCTATATCTTCTTCGTGTTAGTTGAGATAAACATTTGTACACATTATCTTATTGCTGATTTTCTTGTAGGTACAAGGGGAATATTAGAATACAGTAGGCTTTGTGCGATAGTCAGATCTTTTAAAGTTGGTCACTATATGAAGACTTTGAAATCCCACGGTCAAGAGATAAAAAACTGAATAACCACGCTCCATTTCAGAAAACTATAAGTATTGCAACTCACACAAATAACAAGGAATATCTCCGAAATGGTTCACTCTACAAAAAATTATTTGGACATAAATTGTGTTTTAGCAAGATCTACATTTTTCTATAGTAAGATTTGGTCTATCTCTTATGGTTTATCAGCTTTGCAAAAGTGATCAAGAGGAAACAGGATTATGTGGCCTATAGCCAAAAGATTGAAAATATATATTTTATTTGTCACAAAAATATCTTAAACATAGGGAATTATAATCAAAATAGTTGGAGCTTTTTTTGAGAAAATGAAAATTTTCCAAAAATTGTGGGTACTTTAGGCTGGAAAAATTTCTTCGAAGTCTTTATGTCACATCCTTCAAAAATCTTTAACTTAAATACCAACTTTAGTTTTTAACCCAGTTTCGATTCAGGGGGCCTCAAAACATAATTTACAGCGAAATCTCGCCATGGAATTTGTGGGTGGAATACAATACTCCCTCTATTTACTATAATAGAGAAATAGAGAAAGCCTGCCAATTAATAATAATAATAATAATAATAATAATAATAATAATAATAATAATAATAATAATAATAATAATAATAATAATAATAATAATAATAATAATAATAATAATAATAATAATAATAATAATAATAATAATAATAATAATAATAATAATAATAATAATAATAATAATAATAATAATAATAATAATAATAATAATAATGATGATGATGATGATGATGATGATGACGAGGTGCTAATAGACGATTTGTTGATTTGTGGCCTAATTGACGTATTTGTCAGTAAGACTTGTGTTCGAGTAGTGGCGAGGAAAAGCTGGTAATTTTCGCATAATGTGGAAGTTTGAGACGATAAGAACAGTTGCCGGGTCCTTGAGCTACGCCCACGGCAGCTCCAGATGTCGCCCACTTCTTCCTCTGCCGCCCAGTTTCCCAATTTGCTGCCCCTGTCGCGCAAGTTGGCACTACTGCTAATTCTAACTACATACTAGTGCCCTCCCTCAGTAAAAAGGACGTAACCTTGCTTCCTTAACGAGGATGCAAAACAATAGTGTCTTGTGTGGTGATACAGGCTTCCACAAATACCTAAACTCTGTTCAGGAAGTGCCAAATAGCGTAGCGGCACCAAATGCTCAAATACTTGTGTTTCGAATTTGTCTGCTAGCTGAAATACCCTGTATTGCACGTGGTTGGATGATTTTTAACTTTTAGATTTAAGCTGAATACTATAAAGAAACCAAATTAAACAAGATAAACCAAAACACGATGCAAAAGCACCGCAAAAGTTAGTAGAGAAAGCTGTATGAGTGTAAGACGGTGAATTTCTATGTCAATCATTTAGAAACTTGAATGAATTCTTTGGAGATGAGCAGTAGAGAAAGAAATGCAATTCTGTATGGTAAAAGAAAAGTATGTAGAGAAAATCGTGTGAGTGTAATGTGTTGCATTTCTCTTGCAATCATAGAAAATCGTATGAATAGTATGTTGAAGGGGGATAGAGAAAGAAGTGTAAAAGAAAACTAAGTGGAGAAAACCGTGCGAATGTAATATGGGGCATTTCTATTTCAGTCACAGAAAATTATATGAACTGTATGAGGAAGAGCGAGCAGTGAAGCATATGTGAATGTATAAGAAACGCGAGGAGAGAAAACTACGTGAATAGTAAAATTGATAACACACAAACTAGTATAGGTTCCGCATTTCGAGCTGTTTAGGGGATAAACACAGACAAACATTCGCCCCTAGCTTGCGTGGTGGAAGCGACCTTCCACTTTTGTGATCCTCGAGACAAGCTAAACATCGCAACATTAAACATTCCACTCTTTAAATATCTGATGTTCTGCACTCACACGACTTTCTCTGCTCTTGTACTAACCATTCTTACAAACTCTTATTCCTATATCTTCTTCGTGTTAGTTGAGATAAACATTTGTACAAATTATCTTATTGCTTATTTCCTTGTAGGTACAAGGGGAATATTAGAATACAGTAGGCTTTGAGCGATAGTCAAATATTTTAAAGCTTTGAGATCCCGTTCTCTTTGCACACGGTTAACATATAAAAAATGAACAACGATGTTCCATTTCACGAAAGTTCTAAGTTTTCTGAAACTCACACACATAAGAAGGAATATCTCCGAAATGGTTCACCCTACAAGAAAATTTATTGAGACATAAATTGTGTATTTTAGCAAGATCTACATTTTTTGTACAGTAAGATTTGGTCTATGTCTAACGATTTACCAGTTATGCAAAAGTCGTCCAGAGTAAATACGACTACAGGGGCTATAACCAGAAAATTCAAGATATACATTTCATTTGTCATCAAAGTATCTCAAATATATCAGATTTTAATCAAAACCATTAGAGTCATTTTCGAGAAAATAAAAGGTTTTGAAAAATTTTAAGGAATTTCGATGAATTTCTTCGAAATCTTCGTGGTGCAATCTTGAAAGAAATTAAACTTAAATACCAACTTTGGTTTTTAGTTGACTTTTCGTTTTTGAGTTATGTTATCCACATACATTGTTGTCCATTGTTAGCATGCACAACAGTATAAAATATTTGAGTTTTTCTTTCGATTTTCACGAATTCTGTTTGAACACGATATTCCAAAGAGACGTAACCAGTATAAAGCATGACAGTGTTTTAATGGACACACTGTATTATTAATTCCTCGTGTGAGGGGCAAGCTGGGGAAGATAGAAGCTTCCTCGCAGAGTTGCCCATTTAAGGCTGCAACTGTATTCGATTCCAGGAGGAGTAGGTAAATCAGTTTTGCCTATTATCTCACGTTCTGGAACATGTTTAAGGCGATGACGCTGGTATTCGTGCCGCAAGGCACACCTCTATATCCGCCGCCTACCTTCCTACCACACGTTTCAGCTGACTTCACCTGTTTATGCACACAAATATAGTTACCTACAACTTATTTACACATTCTAGGCATGTTTGGCAAACACTTCGGCTCCTAATAGCTCAACTTTAACTAAAAAATGTGATGTGTTGTAATCACCCACACTTGTACAAACAATTATTGTTCTATCCACTTTATATTACTCGAGATAAACATTTGCACAAATGCTTCTATTCTACATTTCGTATAGGTACAATGGAAGTAGAGGAATACAGTAGGCAAAAGTGAAACCAAAATCTTTTAAGAGCTGATCAGTAGGTGATGGCTTTGACACTCTATTATCTCTGCGATAGCTAGAGTGGGGAGGGGAAGAAAAATATAAGTATTTCAAAATTAAAACCAATAACCAATACCAGAAGTGGCTTTTGTGCTCTCAAAGTGGTTCTAACGATTTCGATTAAATTACAATATGTTTAAGACATTTTATGACAAATAAAATGTATACCTTGAATTTTCTGAGAATAGCCTGTGAAGTGCTCTTTATTCTGGGTGAATTTTTATATAACTGGTAAAGCGCCAGGGAGACAAAATCTTACTGCACAAAAAATGTCGATTTCTTTAAGACTCAATTTATCTCAAATAAATTTGTGGCATTAGCCATTTCAGGGATATTCTTTATTATTAATTTGAACAGAGAAGGTCATATGAATGTGACACAGTTTTTATAGCTCATCTGCATATATGCTGTACTGGATGGAAGTGAAATAACCCACCAGACTGAAGGAAGTGAGAGAGTGGATGTAAATAAACAATTCTAATACATTTTTTAAATTAAACGCACCGTTAAAGCTGAGAGTGTGTGGTAACTTTGTACCGCTTGTTGATCGTGTAATTTACTTCTACCGGTAAGACAATGAACTATTCTAACGTTCCAAAAAAACCATTTTAAGTAACGTTGGCCATGAATTGAATTCAGATGTTTTGCTACTGGGCAGAGACCCAGAAAATTTCGCGAAAATGTGAGGTTATTGTTCACTGCACTGTATGCAAACTGACTTCGAACTCTACATTTACGCGTAATTACAAGATTTTATTTGCTATGTTTTAATGCCAGAATTGTTTCCTGTTCTATTTGAGAGGCTTGCGCCTGATAAGCTAACGGACGCATGTTTTAATTAAGTGTGGTTAATCTGTTCCTCACTTTTTTTTTCTAACTTTCGACATCAATTGCAATATTGCATCCTTTAGGAAATCACAAATATGATGGAAAAATAAATACTAACTTTAAATACGCTCTAAACGGCCGGAAAGACATAAATTCACTTCAAATGAAATGCATACAAGGTACATATGTCCAGATCTACTTACTGCGCATGCGCCCAGTTGTAGCAACATTGCTCCTGCTTGATGATACCCAAGTGTTTGTCGCTAACATTATCAACATCAATGCACTGTAGTTAAATAAACTGGCGAAAGTTACCGTAAGTGTAGGTCGTTTGTACCTGGCCATGTAAATACATACCGCGACGTATGACTGGCATTCAGGTGCAAATACACGTTATGAGCTCCCCTAAATAAATAAATAAAAAGAAATTCGACATCGAGATTTCATTGAAAATATACGTTATGATAATTTCTGACTGTAAAAGGTATTTTTCGAAGGAAAAGAAAGTCCGTGTGTGGATGGGGTGAGCAATATAACATAAACAAAACGTCGGTTAAATACCGGACTTGGTATATAATTTTGCATCTTCCCAAAATGCGACACGAAGATTTTCAAGAAAATCCCCTGCCTCAGATTGCCCTTTACATGGAACTTCTTTCAAAATGTTCATTTTCTCAAAAATGCCTGACAATTTTAATTATGATACCATAAGTTTAAGACATTTTCAGCACAAGTGAAATGTATATGTTGATTTTTCTGTGGATAGTCTCTGAAATGCTCTTTATTCTGAATGACTTTTGTACAATTGCCGAGTTGGAGGAGATGCACGAGATGTTAAAGTACACATTTTATATTAAATACTTTTTTTGGTAGAGTTAACTATTTTCCAGATATTCAATTTATTGGTTTGCATTACATTAATGTCCGTTGAAAACTTGGTATGAAAGTTTTGGATGGAATAAAGCACTTCTACCTATTACATGCTGAATCATAACGTTTTCGAGTCCTGGCGCATGCGCAATGAGAATTCGCTGGGTACCGACACCAGATTTCACATCCAGCGTAAGGAAACAAAATTAAAGTCCTGGCGCATATTGACGGCAATGGAAGATTGGGACTAATATTTTTGAAAGTATTTTTCATTATCAATCTGTGATGGGTTTTTACTAACTCTTTTTTCCCCTCATTGGAGACTAGCCACTGCTTTTTTCATTCGGCAGAAAATATTTAAATTGGTTCTCTTTATTGGGTTGCAAATAGCTCTAGCAATGCAGTTATTTTAATAGTTCAATCCATGAAAATTGCCTCAAATCTGGACATAACCTTCACGTTCTTAATAAACCTTCTGTATAAGAACCGCATGCATTGTTCATCGTGAAACAATGATGCAAGATCAACATTATTAACGAATCAAACACAACTGATACTTACGAATAGCAGGGACCAAGCGAACAGGACATGCATTTTCACAATAAATAGTGAAGTTACGAGTAGTTTGCTTCCAACACGGGCACTTGAAGTGAACAAGGCACAGTTCTAATATCGTCTGCCAGACGCATGCGCTGTAACTATTACAGCATTTCAAAGGTTATGTTACTCTGTGTATAACACCTCTTGCAGTATCAATACCGTTATTCTGTGTTGCATTTAACTACGTACCACTAATAATTGCTAAATCTTTAGTAAAGCATAAGTTATAATGAAAATTTACTATCCACCGCAATACCTATGCTTAAACAAAAAGTAATTGAATGCAGTTAAGTAAGCATTACACTGATGTCGGAAGAAAGTAAACACAGCTAATGCGATGTTGCCAGTTCTAACACAGTTAAAAAAGCAACAAATTGTGGTTAGGCTGAGTTTTCCCTTATTTTGAGAAAACGAATGTCGGTTAACTTAAAGCTCTATGAATCTCGGGCTCATTAGAACATCATTTTAGTAATTTCATTCGTTCATCGTCCGATATGGCAATACTTTGGCGGATGTTAATGTTAAAAAAAAACAAAAAAAGACTGATGAAATGAATTCACTTAATATTGACTTTTATTTGGGGTGGGGGTGGCAGATATATTAAATAAGCCAAGGTTAGCATTTCTATTTATTGAAAGTGTTTTGCACTTATGCCCCTGGCGAGGGAGGGATGAGGTAAGTGGAGACTGACAACAGCGGGCTGGGAGTCTAGTTTACTCCGCGACTCCCCTCCACCCCTGCAGGCTTACACATACCGATAAGGGGTCACAACTCGGAGACAGGATGAAGGCGAAGTGAAATGGAGATACAGGGACAAAAAATTTGGGAGATGTAATGAATCTTCTGAGCAATCGCCTGCGATCTGGGAAAAAATTTCCGAAAAAACCACGGAGTCGAACCCACGACCTCCTGAATGCGAGTCACGCACGTTATCGCAGTGCCACAGTGTCATTTGTTTGTAAATTCACAGACACTCCTTCGCACTTCAGACTCTACCGAGGATAGGGGATAACTAGACAAATTCCAACCCTCTAGCTCAGGCATGGGGAGGAGGCGTGACAGAAATGCAATCGACTATTTACCCTCTCCACTTACCCCATCACCAACAGCAGGCCACCTGTATTTTCTAGTTCTGGTGTTTACTGATACACACGTCTTTACAAACAAGGCAAGTTTCAGGGTGTGCAGTGGCGGAACCAAATAGAAACATGATGTATTGGCTTATTGATTACATGATTGTGATTACGTTACGTACATTTTCTTTAGGCATAGCTAACAAAGCTTTATTTTTATTAGGAACACAAAAATACTTATTACAATTCCGCTTTTTTTTTTCTTCTTTACCTGATTGCCCTTCCCGTATGGAGGTCTTGGCTTCATAGGTTTCAGTGTCCGCTTTTTTTCTTACACCCCTAGGACTTACAAGCTAGTGTCTAGGATCAGACGAACCTATGGACCGCACAGAGTGAACACCTGCAAGCGGGTGGTCAGCTAAGCACTAGGTATGAGACTGAGGAAGAGGATGATATGAAATGCAGGCAAAATGGATGAATGGAAGGGTGATGATGGAGCAATTGGTGGAATGAGTGACGGGGGAAACCGGAAAACCCAAAGGAAACCCGCTCAGGCGCCGCTTCGTCCACCACAAATACCACACGTGCGTCCCTGGGATCGAACCCGGTTGTTATGTGGTATTCCACCCTGACGCAATTTTAGGGACTGACCGGTAGATAGATAGCACGGGGCGTAGCTAATTAGTGTGTAGGGGAGTGTACGGGGTTAAAACTGCGATATAGAGGAAATGACACATTGTGTCAACTCTCCCCATCTATGTTCTAGGTGGAAATTGAACCCGGCACCTCTGGTTTTAGAGGGCAGCACCACAGAGACAGTTGAATGTTATTGTTTGACATTCATTACTCAGATTAATAGAGTACAACAGTAGTTGTGTTAAAGCAGAGAAACACAAACACATGTCACTTAGTGAGTGAGTCCGACACTGTAAGTCGCTTGCTCGCCCACTTGGCAGCTTGACCTCGCTGTCCGGAATGCGTGCCATATCGGCATGTTCTCTGAACACGATATTCGCCAGCTGTTAAGTGGTCTTGTGAATTAATCCAGATTGAGATGACTGCTGTAGTTGCCCTTGTGCGGGCCGGCCGGCCGGCCGGCGGCGGCGGCCGTGTGGGATAAGACCCTGATCAAGTCGCGGACACGCTTTCCACCATTTCTCCTAGTCGCCATGTTGAGATACTAGCACAAACCCGAGACAGCCATGCCAACCATGATGAGGGAAACTCGAGACAGTTAACCAAATATAGAGTGATACTAATTATTCGGAAGTACCATTCCCAGATGATTACAATCTTCTGGACTTTCTCCATCTCGAACGCTCTTTAAGTCTGTAGAGATTTCCATCCACTCATACCTGACTTAGCTGAAATAAATCACTCTTTTCGTTCGCGAAAAGATTACCAAATTCTATTATCACCTCTGAATTTTAATTACCACGCCCTGTTTTTCTTCTTATGATCAGGTTAGGGAATCTAGCTGCACTGCCCTATAGATGCGCAAACAGATGCGCAATTTGATCCAACAGAGCCGCTAGCTGTAAATGTAAAAAATGGCTGAATTTAATGCTGAATAGTTCAAAATCGGAAACCTCAGAGCACAGATTCCAACAGGAAATATATTTGGAACTATGTTGACAAATTTTGTATTGAACCAAGTTATAAACTAGAAGCAGATACTCCAATTACTGACTTTGTCAACATCTTAAAGGATTGGAGCATCAACGAAGAGGTTAGTAATTGCAATATGGCACTTAAATAATATTTCATACACTATATCATCCTTTGGTGAAACAGACTTAATAAATGCAGCTCGTGATGGTTCAGTTCTCTAGATAAATTAACAATTACTTATGATAAATCGTCAAACCACGAGCAGAGTTGGATATCTCAGCTAGTTTGAAATAATTTATATGTTCTAAAGAGTTGTACACAACTCTTGCAATACGTTCTTGTCAATCTGTTAAGGTTCATATATGATAGAAAATTTCTTCCGAATGAAGAGGACTTCATAAGATATTTGCAGAAAGTTTAAGAATACGTTTTGTATGTCATGACTCATGACTCATGAGAAAATATATATGACTATGGTATTTTAATAAAAATCGTTTGAGCCATTTTTGAGAAGATCCAGATTTTACAAAAGTAAATACTACTTTGGAGTGGGAGATTTTCCTGAACATCTTTGGGTCAAATCTTTGTAAGATGCTGAATCTAAGTACAAAGTTATCAGCAAGTTACATAAGTACAAGCGCCCGAAATGGCTCTGCGGTAGCGTGTAAGGCCCCTCTGGAAGGCCCTGGAAGAGCTAAAGACCTCGAGGTGTCGTCAAACTTGGCAAAACTTGAGGACCTCTGTCAATTTCTGTACCACTAGCCTGGATCTGGCCTCCGGGTGTCTCCTCTCGCCTCGTCCTGCCTCCTTGGGGACATAGATACAATAAGCATAGCTTCAGTGCTGAACCCCCTCCCTAACTCTCTTACTCCCCCTACTCCTACGTAAACACAAAACAGCCACCCCGTTTTCAGGTTATGCTCAGTTATTTTCTTTTATTTTACTCCGGACGCCGTAACTATATTTTTCTTTGTGAAATTCATTCATCGAATTTTTCAGCGAAAGGCAATATTTATTCTTAGATGACAGAGACACGAATGACAGAAACATTTCAAAATCATATATCAGGGTAGGAAACAATTTAAAGCTAAAAAGGGATACAAACATAACCAATAGATACCTAAGCTTTCTGGAAGTGCTGAGAACAGAAGCAGGGATAGCTAGTTGCAGTGCAGATGAAGGAAAATTGCACATTTCCTCTCGATTGTTTTTAGAAGTCCTTGAAGAGGATCTAATTTCTTTGCATCAGCACATCACGCAAACTTACACGTGGAGCAAAGGTCTACCGCAGATGCCATTTTGTTTTATTAGCTTCTTCAGAGAGATGTTGCGTTGCATTGTAGCAATCGTCAGTTGTCTCCTAAAACTTCCGGTTCCGAGAATTGCATCAAACAAGGCTAAAGTGCAAGCAGCACGGAATATTTTAATGTGTTAAAAGAAGTAAAATTAAAAGCTGTATCCCATAAATCGCTGGAAAACAATTAATTGCACTTTTCAACTACTTAACAATCGAACTAGAACTTTATTTCAATTTGACAATTGTGTTTTAACAACTATTCTTTGTTTATAATGAATGTATTTTCCAAAAGAAAGATTCCTTGTTAATGTTAAGCATAAAGTCAGATTTTTTTGAGGTTATCATCTGGTTTTCTGTTATAACGACAAGAGAAGATCGACATACATATAATTCTTAGGTTTTGTTTTTCTCAGTTGGTAGTGCTGAGTAAGATGAACTACACTAATAGAAATGAATATGTTTTAGGTTATGTTTTTTATAGAATTTGACATTTTCTGGTCAAATCTTTGCGGTATAGTATTTAAATTCATACTTTATTTATGACGTAGTTGGGATAAAAATCATTCAAGGGCCTGGCCTGACTTCTAGCTCTGCTCGAGAATTTATCGGTTAGATAAAACTTCTTATATTACTTATGATCAATTCTACCCTCACCAATTCACCAGGTATGATAGTGAGGAAGAAGATGATATGAAATGTAGGCGAAATCGATTATTGGGAAGGTGATTATGGAGTAGTTAGTGGAATGAGTGACCGGGGAAAGCGGAGAACCCAGAGAAAACCCGCCCTGACGCCGCTTTTTCCACCACGGACACAACATGCGGGTCCCTGTGGTCGAACCCGGTCTGCCTAGGTGGTAGGCGAACGCTGTAAGCGCTCGGCCACGGCGCCGCCCTCCTTTCTGCATTCTAATTTTCATAAATTAGACAAAATTTTAATTTCATTCTTAGCCAATTTTAATAGTAATTGTTCAAAGGTTTATAGGTAATTAATATCTGGGTCTTGGTGAAGAAAAAAAAATATGAAATACAACGCTAGTTGATAAATGTGCCGCTAGTGGTCGTGGCTATATATTGCCCTGATTCTACGAAATATGAATGCAAAGTTGTTTATGACCCTGAACGACTGAACCATTGACCCTTCTGCGTCAACATGCTCGCTCGCTCGGGGACAGATGAAAGTTATGGATATTACTACAAATCACTGCGTATACTGGTCTCATTTGTGAATGGGAGACTGCCACGCTTTCCTCTAGGAGCAAGTCACATTGCTGTGTATTGAAAACAGGATGCTGTTATACCGGGTGTCTCAAAAGAACACCGAAAACTTAGTATGTTGTGTAAGACGATAAACTGGTCACTAGATGAACTAAAGTATATTAACGGCCAAGAGATAAAGTGAACGACCTTCCATTTGAGAAAATTTTGACTATTGAAAAACTCGCACAAATAACAAGGAATATCTCCGAAATAGTTCACTCTATAAAAAAAATTATTTGGACATAAATTGAGTATTTTAGCGAGACCTACATTTTTGTATAGTAAGATTTGTTCTATCTCATCCATAATAAACAGGACTACATAGGCTATAGCCAGAAAATTCAAAAATATAAATTTCATTTGTCATAAAAATATCTCAAACATATGGCATTTTAATCAAAATCGTTAGAGCCATTTTCAAGAAAATCAAAATTTTCGAAAAATTTTCCATGTAAAGGGTAGTTTAGGGTGGGGCTATTTTCTTCAAAATCTTCGTGTCTTGAAAGACATTAAACTTAAATACCAACTTTGATTTTTAACCATTTTACATTATTCAGTTATGCTGAACGCACAAACTTTTTCGAAAACTGTTTTTTTTTTCAGAGCTCTTAAAACATGTATTTCCATCGAAATTTTGGGTCGAATAAGCTACCTCCCCTATTTATCATACGACGTAGAGAAAGAAGAAATTATAGTTCTAAGAGAGATGACATCACTAGAAACTTGCTGTTGTACGCGCAGGCGTAGCTGTATGGGCGCTGGTTTTCTCCGCCCAAGGTTATGGGTTCGTTCCACGTACCGGTCGCTGACATTTAAATATGAGAAGTCTTGTATCAATAAATCTATTGGCCTTCTAAGGAACTTCTGCCCAACGAAATTCCGGTACCCTGGCGGTTCTGACGTGGTCTTGGCGTCGTTAACCAATTTAATAGATATATGTGCTATCCGCTACTCGGCCGCGCCGTGACCGGGTGGTTAGACCATTCACCTCTCACCCAAGCGGCCTGGGTTCGACCCATGTGCGATTAGTAAAGGACGAAGTGGCGCTTAGGCGGGTTTCCTCCGGGTTGTCTATGATTGAAGTAGAAATGCCACATATTACATTCACATGGTTTTCTCTACTTACATTTCTTTTACGAAACACAATTACATTTCTTTCTTTACTCCATCTTCTACAAACAATTCAGGCTATTTTGTGTATCACTGAAACGCAAATGCAACATATTACCTTCACATGATTTATTCTACTCACTTTTCTTGTACGAAACAGAATCACCTCCTTTCTGTAGTCCCTCTTCTACAGACAATTGATAGAATTTTCTATATGATTGAAAAGCAAATGCCACATATTACATTCACACGGTTTTCTGTACTCGATTTTCTTCCAGTAGCACGTTTGCTTATTCGACAGTGCTCTTTATAACATCTTCCTGTTGCTTTTACGTATTTATTTTGGAATGGGGGAGAGAGAAATACATCGAAGTATGCAATAAAGAGGCCAGAATGGGGTATGCATAGGCTAGGACGGGGGTAATGAACCTAAGTGGCATTATAGGGATAAAAAAGGGAGAGAAGTGCACAAAAATGCGGCAGATTGAATGATAATTGACACTATATTTTGGATTATAATGGCACGGAAAAAGGAAAAGCGAATCTATTACGAATACATTGAGAAAGCAAAGTGTTTATGAAAAATGAGGTTAAGATGGTTAAAAGAACTACGAGGAAACAGGGAAAATGGTAAAGAATAATAAGGGTAAAAGTAATTAGTGGCCGTAATGAACTTTCTCATTAATTATATATGAGTGGAAGTTATAGACATAAGCCTCGTAGATAACGTGTTTGTTCATTTTTTGTAATTTTATTATTTTTAGTAGGTTAAATTGTATTGTCTGTGAGCACAAATAAATACCTATTTATTTTGTTTTTTATTGTTCTTTATAGTATCCTAAGTGTTTTCATTAACTCTTTAAGCGTATTAAGCAAGGTATTTAAATGCCTGCAAATGCATCACGTGACCAATCAACAGGAATCAATTCCCGCCATAAGACACTGAAACAACTTCGCCTTGATTTAATTTTAACCCACTGTAATTATCATTGATTATAATTTCTAATTTGTCAGCATTGTATGTAGAAGAGAAACAAAACAAAATGCAGTTATTTATAAGGCAATCTTTGTTTGTCATTAGAGGTTAAAAGTGAACAAAAGAAACCGCAAACTAACAGTCACGCCCCATCGCGCAGATAAGTCGCTGGTGACGCGATGCTACTAATGCTGACGTCACAGCTCTAATTGACTCCCTTATATATTCCTTTAGAAGTCCGAAATAGACGCACATGAGATCACCTTCCTGTTGGAGGCGCAGTGCCACCATTGGTCATTGGCGCAATGCACTTTCTCGTGTTTCCTGTCAACGATTTAAATGGACATAACGACTCCATTTAATTACAATGCAAAAAAATCAAATGTGTCGCACATACATTCCTTGTCGACTTCCTCTTACCAAACTGATGCTGTAAACGCATATTTCTCTATCTACTTCATCTTAGTTTAGAAAAACATTTGTAGTAATTATCTCATTGCTGGTTTTCTTGTCTTGTGCAAGGGGAATATGGGAATACAGTAGGCTTTGAGCGATAGTCAAATCTACAATTCCAAAACTATCAGTGAATATCAAATAGAAGGTCATTATTCACTTTTTATCTCTTAGCCGTGCAAAGAGAACGGAATTTTAAAGCCTTCATATAGCGACCAGCTTTATAACACTCGACTATCCTTCAAAGGCTAGCGTATTCCTATATTCTCATTGTACCTACAAGGAAATAAGCAATAAGTTAATTTGTACAAATGTTTATCTTAACTAACACGAAGAAGATATAGGAATAAGAGTTTGTAAGAATGGTTAGTACAAGAATAGAGAAAGTCATGTGAGTGTAACACATCAGTTTTTCCTAGTATAACTGGTCAGTTAAGAACATAGCCGCATTACCTGTATGTTAGGTGTGTTGCATACCTATCGGGCGTTAGTTTATATCGATTGTGTTGTTTACGTTTTTGATCATGTTTTGCTAGATTCCTCTAGAATTCGGAAGCCTTGAACTTTGAACCTTCTTGAAACTGAGAAAGGGTTTATGAAGGGCCGCTTAACCTACAAAACATTGGTGCTTCAAAAACATTTGGAAACTTTTCCAAGTATACACAGTTCAGACTGAAGTGAGAGTGATTCAGAGTGCGTCGAAGCGCCCGATGTTTAGCCATTTCCTTAGCCGACGTAATCGCAGTGTTTGAGGAAACAGTGGGAAGAGTGAACTCTTGGATACCGTTTGTCTGATTGGAATCGAGGCATGGGCGTCTATGGAAGGGGCAATGTCCTCATAAAATTACAGTTGCATCATAACCACTTTCATTCACAAATGCCAAGAAACGCTCTGCATTTACAGTAACTGTTCCATTCATATTGAACACAACTACCGTTAGGCATTGCCTTCAATATCGACTGATCGGGTCGTTATAATATGCTTGCAATGATGCTATTTTATCGATAAAATAGCTCGTTAGTGAACAGTAACAGTATCAGTCAGTGGCGTGTGGTCACAATAATGGAATGGAAGCAAGTACACATGGTCTAAGCCATTCTGCGCTATAAATGTTAATTAAAATGTACACCCGGAGACAAAAAATACGTCATATCTGAAGCGTCAAGTTGTACAAGGAACAGAGCCTTGTTTACACCATCCGTAATACAGTTGTGTAGCGGGAGACCAAGTTATCACTAGTTCCAAATCCAAGTTCTCCGAAGCTTATACAAATAATAAGGAATATCTCCGAAATGGTTCACTCTACAAAAAGATTTCTTTAGACATAAATTGCGTATTTTAGCAAAATCTACATATTTTGTATAGTAACATTTGGTCTATTTCTTACGGTTTAGCAGTTTTGCAAAAGTCATCCAGAGTAAATACGACTACAGGGGCAATAGCGATAAAATTCAAGATATACATTTCATTTGTCATAAAAATATCTCAAACATATGGCATTTTAATCAAAATCGTGCCAGCCATTTTCAAGAAAATTAAAATTTTCGAAACATTTTCTATGTAAAGGGTAGTTTTGGGTGGAGCTATTTTCTTCAAAATCTTCGTGTCGCAACCTTGAAAGACACTAAACTTAAATACCAACTTTTGTTTTTAACCGAGTTTTCGTTTTTGAGTTATCCTGTCCACAAACTGACACACACACGGACCTTTTACTAAAAATTCTTTTTTTGGATTCAGGGGGCCTCAAAATATATATTCCCGCTGAAATTTCGACATCGAATTTTTGAGTGGAATACAAAACTTCCCCTACTTTAGTAGTAGAGGAAGTAAAAACGTAAAAGCGATCGATATTAGGTGACGCCCGATAGGTATGCAACACAGCTAACGTACAGGTAATGCGGCTAGGTTCTTAACTGACCAAATATAATAGAAAAACTGCCGTAGTTTTACAACTCTATGTGCTACTAACAATTAGGGGGAACTATAGAACAGATTTTTCGTTTTTAAGTTACGCGCGAAATCTCAGTATAGGTATTTTTTTGGTGGAAATCAATACTTCCTCTGCAAAGAAAGATGGAAGTGGTCCTATAGATTGTTTTGTCGTGTCTAATGGGAGAGACGACCATATGAGAGTGAAGTGAGATATTGTTAGCTCCAGACAGATCACTTCCCTTGACCGTGTCAATAATAGTGCAGCGTAAACTATCAATTTCCCATTGTGACATGTCATACATTGTACGGGGGCCTCAAATAAGTGACGCAATCTTTTAATAATATCTCTATGACATCAGAGAACGGGGGCCAACAAGAAATGGAAACTGTAAACAAGCAATTTCGCCTTATTTAAACTAAGGCACGACAGCCGAGGATTCGCTCGCACAGAAAAACAACGTGGAATACTTCACTGGCGTGCTGTCTGCTTCAACTTCACTTATATCCTCTGTTTTGCATAGCCAATTGCTATTTATTTTGAATGATCCTTTTATTACTTTCTCTACTTTCTCTCCAAGTAGAAGGAAGTATTGTATTCCATCCAAAAATTCGATGTCGAGATTTCACAGGAAATATGTTTTAAGGCCCCCTGGATCCAAAAAAAAGCAGTTTTAGAAAAAGGTCCGTGTGTGTGTCAGTCTGTGGACAGCATAACTCAAAAACGAAAAGTCGGTTAAAAATCATACTTGGTATTTAAGTTTAATGTCTTTCAAGGATGCGACATGAAGATTTTGAAGAAGATAGCCCCACCCTAAACTACCCTTTACATAGAAAATTTTTCGAAAATTTTAATTTTCTTGAAAATGGCTAGCACGATTTTGATTAAAATGCCACGTGTTTATGATATTTTTAGGACAAATGAAATGTATATCTTGAATTTTCTGGCTATAGCCCCTGTAGTCGTATTTACTCTGGACGACTGTTGCATAACTGGTAAACCGTAAGAGATAGACCAAATCTTACTATGCAAAAGAGATAGATCTTCCTAAAATACACAATTTATGTCTGAATAAATTTTTTGTAGAGTGAACCATTTCGGAGATATTCCTTGTTGTTTGTGTCAGTTTCGGAAAACTAAACTTTCGTAAAATGAAACATTGTTGTTCATTTTTACTTTCTCTACTGGTAAGTAGGGGAAGTATTGTATTCCACCCAAAAATTCGATGTCGAGATTTCACAGGAAATATGTTTTAAGGCCCCCTGGATCCAAAAAAAGCAGTTTTAGAAAAAGGTCCGTGTGTGTGTCAGTCTGTGGACTCAAAAACGAAAAGTCGGTAAAATATCATACTTGGTATTTAAGTTTAATGTCCTTCAAGGATGCGACACGAAGATTTTGAAGAAAATAGCTCCACCCTAAAATACCCTTTACGTGGAGAATTTTTCGAAAATTTTGATTTTCTTGAAAATAGCTTCCACGATTTTGATTAAAATGCCACATGTTTGAGATATTTTTATGACAAATAAAATGTATATCCTGAATTTTCTGACTATAGCTCCTGTAGTCGTATTTAGTCTGGATGACTTTTAAATAACCCGTAAACCGTAAGAGATAGACAAAATCTTACAATACAAAAAATGTAGAACTTGCTAAAATACACAATTTATGTCTCAATAAATTTTTTGTAGAGTGAACCATTTCAGAGATATTCCTTGTTGTTTGTGTCAGTGTTGGAAAACTTACAATTTTCGTGAAATCGAACATCGTTGATCATTTCTTTTATATGTTAAAGAGAACGTGATATCTAAGCTTTAAAATATTTGACTATCACACAAACCCTACTGTATTCTGATATTCCCCTTGTACCTATAAGGAAATAGTCATGTTTTCAAAGAAACAAAGGGTTATTGGGCAAATGCAGCCTTGGTCTAGTTTGTACCCACGTATGTGTGTAAATACTACCACGTGATCGAGTTATGCAGATGGGGCAGTTGTCCGCACGCCACTGAAAGTCGGAAGATGGTATGACATATGACCATCTTGACCCCAGCAAATGGACTAGATACATACTTGTTGAACATACAGCAGGCTGCTTTCGCTAATTCCCCCACTTAAACCAACCAGTTGAGCTCTCAACAAAATGCAATCCTCTCTTCCTGCTAACTCTTCTGTTTTTCATTCACTCTTTTGATTTATTACTTATCTGACAGCTATCTTCAGTGTTTTTTGCATTTATTACCGAGTAGTTTGTTTGACTTGCTTTGATATTAATTACTACCAATATTTAAAGATGATCTATTCGCCCAAAAATGAATTTCACTAACCGACTACTTTTTCTTTACGATTTTAAATCGTAATTAACGCCTAAATAATGTGAATATTGGATTAAGAGTGCATTTGGTGATGAAGTTCCATCTAACGGAACGAGTACAACAAAGATAAAAAATCTGATCTGTTGCACTCACATGACTTTCTCTACTCTTGTACTAACCATTCTTACAAACTCTTATTCCTATATCTTCTTCGTGTTAGTTGAGATAAACATTTGTACAAATTATCTTATTGCTTATTTCATTGTAGGTACAAGGGGAATATTAGAATACAGTAGGGTTAAGCGATAGTCAAATGTTTTGAAGTTTTGAGACTCCGTTCTCTTTGCACACTTAACATATAAAAAACTGAACAACAATGTTCCATTTTACGAAAGTTTTAAGTTTTCCGAAGCTCACACACATAACAAGGAATATCTCCGAAATGGTTCATTCTACAGAAAATTTCTTTAGACACAAATTTTGTGTTTTAGCGAGACCTACGTTTTTTGTATAGTAAGGTTTGGCCTATCTCTTACGGTTTAGGAGTTAATTTAAAAGTCGTCCAGAGTAAATAGGACTACTTAGGCTATAGCCAGAAAATTCAAAATATACATTTCATTTGCCATATAAATATGTTAAACATGACATTTTATTCAAAATCGTGCTAGCCATTTTCAAGAAAATAAAAATTTTCGAAACATTTCCCATGTAAAGAGTGGTTTAGGATGGGGCTATTTTTTTTTCAAAATCTTCGTGTCGCATCCTTGAAAGACATTAAACTTAAATACGAAATTTAGTTTTTAACCAACTTTTCGTTTTGGGGTTATGCTGTCCACAGACATACACAGACGCACACACACACGGACCTTGTTCTAAAAATGCTGGTTTTGGATTCAGAGGGTGTCAAAATATATATTTCCGGTGAAATCTTGACATCGAATTCCGGGTGGAATACAATACTTCCCCTACTTACAGCAGAGAGAGTAAATATAACCTCAAATATATTAATTTCGATTAGTATAGTTGGACTTACTCAGCCCTGGCAACTGAGGAAAACGAAGCCCAAGATTTACATGTATTTCGATCTTGTCTTGTTGTTATAACAGAAAAATAGTTTATAATCCCACTTTATTTTCAACATTAACAATAACCCTTTCTTCTGGAAATATACATTAATTCTTAAAAGAATAATTATTAAAAACACAGTTGTCGAATTGAAATAGAATGCTATTTTGATCGTTAGGTATATAATAAACTATTTTTCAGCGATTAATGGGATACAGTTGTCGACACTGACTAACCAAAGAATGACCTAGTGATAGTGACCAGGTGATGATAACGCTTCCATCTATGAAATAGTGATCCTAAACTTTCTTTAGCTATCTTCCATAGCTTCTAAGTAACGGACGGATTAAATCAGAAAATGTCATCCGTAGAAAAACCTGTTGAAAGCAAACATGGAACTCGAGTATGTCGTAGAAAGGGCTAAGTTCGGCCTTCCACCAGGATGCATCAAAAACACCTTTGCAACTAATGCCATCCATCGGCTGTACAGTAAACCTTACGAAAGTGTTACACTATTAATACTGTAGATGGCAGAATAAAAGGTAAACTTCACTAAGCTAATACCGTAAATCACCCAAGGTGGTCGAAGTTGGTCTATTTTACGGTATTTGCAAAGAAAAAAAGGAATGAGATTACAGAGCGCAAGCATCCGCTTCGTCTGTCCGCATATGCCCGAACCGCCGCATTGAGAACTAGACCTGAAGTATGACAATGGAATGAAATGAGAAAGAGAAGGAAAGGATTATAGAAGCCACCCCAGCATTCGCCTGGTAATTAGAGGAAAGCACGGGAAGAGTAGACGTCGATGGGAATCGAACACAAGACCTCCCGAATGCGGGCCGCAGACGCCAGCATCTCGCTCGGTTCTGTTGTTACGGGAAACCTACCACACTGAACGGTGAAAGGTTAACTTTAGGGTCATGTACCCCTACCTCAGTGTCAGGTGTTGCCCCACACACGCATGCCACAATTTCGAAATGGCGGCGCTCGTGGCTGCACACACGCGACATGTGGCAGTGACTCATTTGCTTAAACGCTACATTAATTAATGCATCTATCCCGAAATTGAGAGCAGGTTTTTGGGAGTAGGCAAAAACGCTGGTGACCAGCAGACTCCCGGGTCAATGTACTTTGATCAAAGTTCTTTTTTTTTCATTCCTGTTGTGGGGCAGACATCGTCTGCAGCCAGCGCTGCGAGACTGTCTTCACTGGTACCATGCAGTTTACTTGGGTAAACTCGGCCAACTGCATCAACAACAAACAGAATCCCTGAGTGCTTTAACTCATGCTAATGATTCTCTTGAAAAAACGAAAACAAAAAATCTGATGTGTTAATCTATCTATCGTTTTATTTTCTTCTACCTTCCACGTAGCTTATACTTTCTGTGTCATACTGTGTGTGTGTGTGTGTGTGTGTGTGTGTGTGTGTGTGTGTGTGTGTCTGTCAGTCTCAACGAAAAGTAGGTTAAAAACCAAAGTTGGTATTTAAGTTTAATGTCTTTCAAGGATGCGACACGAAGATTTTGAAGAAAATAGCCCCACCCTACACTACCCTTTACATGGAAAATTTTTCAAACATTTTGATTTTCTTAAAAATAGCTCTAACGATTTTCATTCTCCTCAGGGAGAGTTGCTGCGAATAAAGCGTCACAACACCATAAGAACTCTGCTTGCCAATGCTTTGCGAAGCACAGGATTAGAAGTCCACGAAGAAGTACACTGTGTGGCTGACTGTGGCAGTAACCGTCGAATTGATGTCATTGCTATCGACAGGAAGAAAGGGACAGCTGAAATCTTAGATCCCACAGTGAGGTTTGAGACATCCTTAGACCAGCCAGCAGAAGTGGATCGTGAAAAGAAGAAAATATATGAGCCCACAATTCCATTCTTCAGTGCCTCATATAATATCAGCAACATCGTGGTCACAGGCCTATTCTTCGGAGCAAGGGGCACAATACCAAAATCATTTGTGCAATGGAGACAACAATATAAGCTCCCTAAACAGCTACAGGACGACATTGTCCTAACGACTATAAAATACTCTGTGGCAATATGCCGAAATCATTTGTATGGAAACCACAACATTTAAATTTGAAAATATTAAGATATAAAATAATCATTTAACTGTGTCATATACTAACAAAAACTTTTGTTGTTGTTGTTTTTTTTATTAACCTTTTTATGTATTCATTTCAAACACATGAAAGCTATTCTGTGTCACATGGCAAACCTTTATATAAGGTCAGATTTAATAATAATAATGTTTGAGATATTTTTATGGCAAATGAAATGTATATTTTGAATTTTCTGCCTATAGCCTATGTGGTCCTATTTACTCTGGATGACTTTTGAATAACTCGTCAATCGTAAGAGATAGACAAAATCTTACTATACAAAAAATGTAGATCTCGCTAAAACACATAATTTATGTCTGAATACATTTTTTTGTAGGGTGAACCATTTCAGAGATATTCCTCGTTATTTGTGTCAGTTTCGGAAAACTTAAAACTTTCGTGAAATCGAACATCGTTGTTCATTTTTTTTATATGTTACGTGTGCAAAGAGAACAGGATCTCGAAGCTTTTAAAACATTTGACTATCGCACAAAGCCTACGGTATTCCCATATTCCCCTTGTACCTACAAGGAAAGATAATTTGTAAAAATGTTTATGTCAACTAACACGAAGATATAGGAATAAGAGTTTGTAAGAATGGTTAGTACAAGAGTAGAGAAAGTCATGTGAGTGTAGCACGTCAGATTTTTGAGTTATATTTTCCACAAACTGACAGACACGGTGAAATCTCGACATCCAATTTTTGTGTGGAATAAAGTACTTCCTCTACTTTACTACACGTTGAAGAGAAAGTAAAAATAGAACAGCAAACAGAAACCAAGAAATAGAAGGAAAGCAGAATGAGGAACATGAATGTAAATTGTAACTCTGTGACAGAGATTAGCGTTGCAAATTGAAGAGCACTTTTGCAATAAATGCAGCATTAAAAAGGATGTGCATAGAGGAAATATCATGCGCCTGTCAACCGCAGAGATCATTCAAGGTTGGCTTCTCCGACGAGAAAATTCCGCTCCACATGAATCAAAGTCATGACTTAAAATTATATTTACTAAAACTGATCTGTTCACAATCCAGTAAGTAATGAATAGTGCATGGGTTTTGATTTCCTAAAGCTGTTTGTAAAATCTGATGTGAAAGAAGTAACCAGGTTAGAGGTTATGGTCTACAGGAATTGCTATCCTCACACGTTACCCTGATGCACATACACAGACAGAAGAAGGAATAATATACAGATAAGTACAAACATGGAACCGATGACGTCAGGAGGAAACAGTTTAAGAAGAAACAAGGGAGAAGTGTAAAGTGGCCAAGAGGCATAACTAGAAAGAAGACAGAGAATGTAGATGTGTGAGATCAGCGACCCGATCGTCGTGTTTATGGCGAAACATTTGCATGAGCGTTAATTGCCCCATGGTGCGAGTAATCGTAAATCATGACAAGAAATTGTTTCCTATTAAAATGATACCACTTGGTACACTGCTGGTCTTAAATGCTCCGCATTACATTCATTTGATATACTGAAGTGCAGTTGTTAGGGTTTCAAGCTCAAAATAAGGGACATTCAGAAATACTTGCCCAAAACCTACACACCACATGAGGACTTTTATAAAAAGGACCGCGCGCGCGCGTGTGTGTATGAACAACACCAAAAACGCAAAAAGGTTAAAAACCAAATTTGATATTTAAGTTTAATATCTTTCAAGGATGCGACACGAAGATTTTGGAGAAAATTCCGCCACCCTAAACTGCCCTTTACATGGATTTTTTTTTTTTTTCGAAAAACGCGATTTTCTCGAAAACGGCTCTTTTGATTAAAATGTTTAAGATATTTTTATGGCGAATTAAATATATATTTTAAATTTTCGAGCTATAGCCTATGTAGTCCTGTTTGCTCTAGCTATTTTTTGCAAGACTAGATTGTAAAAAATAGACCAAATATTACATACAAAAATGTAGATCTGGTGAAAAGACACAATTATGTCAAATCATATTTTTAGAGGAAACTATTTCGGAGATATTCCTTATTGTTTATGCAAGTTTTGCAATACTTAAACTTTTCTCAAATGGAAGGCCATTATTCACCTTTATATCTCTTTGCCGTGCAAAGATAACAGAATTTCAAAGCATTCATATGGCGAACGGCTCTAAAAGGTTTGACTATCGCTCAGTCTACTGTATTCCCCTAACACTTATAAAAATTAGATTAGTTCTGCAAATATTTATCTCGACTAACATGAATATAGAGGAATATATATTTAGTACAAGAGTAGAGAGAGTGTAACGCAGATTTTTAATCATATATCAGCATCACTTTTAGACTTTGCCTAGACCTTAGTAGTTATAGGCTATGCAGCATTTCCATAACTTGGAAGAGTGAGGTTAAGGAAGACAGACGTTACATAGCTCCATCTTTCACATTCTTTACTAGGAATAGCCGAATCTGTAAGCAGTTACAATTATAAGGGTTAAAGGGAAGGATTCACTATAAAGTATACTAGTTCCTCGTACGATAATTGCATTAAGAACAGGGGTATGTGAGGGAAATTAATGCAATTCCCTGTTGAGGTTAAAGCGTTCCCTGTGCCATAATGGGCTGGCAGCAGGTCTTGAAGAAAACGCCTCAGCCAGGCACTTAACCCTGGTTTACTACTACCCTATGCAGTTTTGATGACTTGATCAACACTGTGGGAAACTTACCGACTCAAGATCCCACGGACAGATGTCAATCTGTTTCCTCTGCATTCTTTGATCAGTTCTTTAGAGCACCAAATTCAGATTTGAGTATATATTGTTGTGGTCAGAATTTACAGTTTCGAAAGCTATTCGTGTATTATTACTATTAGATATAGGGACCTCCAAATGTGCCTCGTTAGGTCCCGGAGGGTCCGATTGAGGCGCTAATTGATTGAAATTGTAGTGGTTGCTGATCGAGAAGACCGCATCATCGGCCGGGAGGCACCGGGGCGCTGACCACACACCACCTCCACTACTGCACCCCGCTCATGACGCCTGCAGAGGTAGGAGACGCAGCGGTCGGGCGGTAGGCCTCGGCCCGGGTGGGCTGTTGTGTCACGGGGTTACCTTTTTTACTTATTTTGTGAAATTAACCATTTCCAAGATATTCCTTGTTATTGGTTTGAATTTTTCAATACATTTTTCTCGAATGGGAAGTCATTCGTTTATTTTATCTCTTGACCATGCAAAGAGAACGGAATTTCAAAGCCACTATACAGCGAGCAGCTCTTAAAATATCTGACTATCGCTTAACCCTACTGTATTCTAATATTCTCCTTGTACCTACAAGGAAATAAGCAATAAGATAATGTGTACAAATGTTTATCTCAACTAACACGAAGAAGATATAGGAATAAGAGTTTGTAAGAATGGTTAGTACAAGAGTAGAGAAAGTCATGTGAGTGCAACACATCAGTTTTTATTCAAATGAAAAATAAGCGGATTTATACACGTAACAGAAGCAGTGTTGATCTCAAAAAAATAGTTTCAAGTGAATGCAAATTTTATTCAGGGATACAAAAGCAGGCATGTTCTGTTTATAAACAGAAACAATGATTTATTAAGGTTAAAATGACAATATTATGTTATTTATTTAGAGTGATACATCTGACGTAATAAGTAAATGTTTGTCAAAAATGTGTGTTCACAGAATGCGTGAGGGTAGTTACCAACGTATCCTTTATTTTCATTTGTGAAAGTTGGCAGCCCTAACCAAACCTCTACGTTTGTAATACCAGACATTAGTGTCAGCAAATTAGAAACGTTTTCATGGAAATTAAGGTACCTACAATGAAGGAGGAAGCTTAGTATGAAACTTCTGTTGGCGTGGCGCTTTTAATTCTCGGACATCTGTAGGTAATGTATATGTCCTTGTCACTACTAAACGCACAGCTGCCATGTTACTGTGTTGCTAAATACTTGTGAAGGACTCAGTAATGTTGCCGAGCAAACGCTGGCAGTAGTGGTAACTGTGTGCAAATTACCCTGTAGTAATCCCACCAGAGGGTTTCATAAAACCATATATAATATGAAAAATATGAATCCTAGAGTGGTGTTGGTTTAGAATGTTCATTTAATTAATTTATTTCATACTAATATTAATGGTTATTTAAAAATAAATAACTTACAATAATACTCATACATTTTAATTAAGATTTATTTTCACAGTTGGCACAACAATTCATCCAGAAGGCTGTGAGAATAACAACAACAACAATATTCTTTGAAGGAACTTTCTCTACGCGTTTCTTACTTCTCTAGCACTCTGAAACTCCACGTCTGAAAATGGATTAAAATTTCGCCCATGATCTTTGAAATACGTGTTGAATGTTGGCAGTCAATTCCATATGGTTTTCACAACATCGCCTACCATTTGAGTTCATGTTTACAGCCCAATATCTCATGATATTAGCAACCTGTTCAGTTGGTGTTTTCGTTGAATTTCTAACCTCTTTCTCTGGGATAATTTGGATTTTATATGTCCATGTTTCTTTCTCCATAATTCTCACTTGCAGTAACACACACACGCACGCACACGCACGGACCTTCTTCTAAAGATGCTTTTTTTGGATTCATGAGTCTCAAAACATATATTTCCGGTGAAATATCGACATCGAATTTCTTAGTGGAATACAATACTTTCCCTACTTACCAGTAGAGAAAGTAATAATATATTTATCACCTTTATTGATTACCGAAATAAGATTATCTTATATCCGATTTGGATAGGCTTCAGTGAATTATGATAATGATTGTGATGAAGGTGACGATGATGATAATAAATTAATACAAACAAGTAAGGGTGCAAGTATATTATCAGTAATTGGGGATTTTAGGGAGGAGACATCCTGTCGACGCCCAAGCCAAGTCGTGTCAGGGAAAAGTAATCGTACCTATAGGACAAGAAAATAAAATTGTAAACTGTGCTGGAGGTATGAGCAGCTATCATGCAGGCATCAGGCCCTCCTTTAATGGCTACAGATTCTATACCACTACTTTTAATTGGTATTCGCATTATACTAATATATGCAGGGAGGTTCTTGCATTAGTAGCAGTTCTGCGAACTCCATCGGTTCAAAAGCCTTCCTCTTACGTTCAGAAATCTTGAAACATTTTAGCTACCGTTTCGGAATTTGACATAGTCTCTGTAAATTCATAGGATCCAGCCCTAACCTTACTTTCCTCTCATTTGTATATCTGTTTCTTCACTTCCTGAAAATTTGAGCCACCGTTTCAGATAAACATTTGAAATTTTAAGACCATGTTTTCCTCCTTTTCTTTCTGTGTTGTTTTACTTCCTGAAGTGGTGAAGAATTCAGGTTATAAAATGGCAGATGCGGCGCAGGTTTTAAATTTGTAGGTATTTGAGAAACAATGATAAAATACATATGGATTAGAAAGGACATCTTAACCAAAAAAAAAAAAAAAAAAAAAAAATGTGATGTGTTGCACTCACATGACTTTCTCTACTCTTGTACTAACCATTCTTACAAACTCTTATTACTATATCTTCTTCGTGTTAGTTGAGATAAACATTTGCAGAAATTATCTTATTGTTTATCTTCTTTAAGGTGCAAGGGGAATGTGGGATAGTCAAATATTTTAAAGCTTTGAGATTCCGTTCTCTTTGCACGCATAACATATAAAAAAGTGAACAACGATGTTCCATTTCACGAAAGTTTTAAGTTTTCCAAAACTCACACAAACAACAAGGAATATCTCCAAAATGCGTCACTCTACCAAAAAATATTATTTAGACGTAAACTGTGTGTTTTAGCAAAATCTACATTTTTTGTATAGTAGGTAAGATTTTGTGTATCTCTTGTGGTTTAGCAGTTATTAAAAAGTCGTCCAGAGTAAACACGACTACATAGGCCATAGCCAGAAAATTCAAGATATGCATTTAATTTGTCATGAATATATCTCAAACAGGACATTTTAATCAAAATCGTTAGCTATTTTCAAGAAAATAAAAATTTTCGAAACATTTTCCATATAAAGGGTAGTTTATGGTGGAGGAATTTTCTTCAAAATCTTCGTGTTGCATCCTTGAAAAACATTAAACTTTAATACCTACTTTTCGTTTTTGAGTTATGCTGTCCGCAGACTGACACACACACACACACACACACACACACACACACACACACACACACACACACACACACGGACCTTTTTCTACAAATGCTTTTTTATTTATTCAGGGGGCCTTAAAACATATATTTCTGCTGAAATCTCGACATCGAAGTTTTAGGTGGAATACAATGCTTTCTCTACTTTACTAGACGTGGTAGAGAAAGTAATAACAATAACAAAAATCACACGTTTAAATAGCTTTTACTGCTAACCCGTTGAACAAAAGTAGACGAAGAAGAACAAAAACACGACGTCTTCGCTTAAAACAATGAATGGAAAGACTGCAATAATATACTCAAAAAGAAGAAACTCACCATCTTATTAGAAGTATATAATGGAAATTTCAAATCATCGAATCATACTTGTCTAGACTATTCAATAAGTAAAATTTGAGTTTAAATACTCCATCGCAAAGATTTGACCAGAAAATGTTAAATTCTGTATTGAATAACCTAACCTATATTGATTTCGACTAATATACTGCGACTTACTCAGCACTGCCAATTGAGGAAAATGAAACCCAAGAATTACATGTATTTCAAAACAGAACATCAGTTTATAACCTCAAAAAATCTCACTTTATTTTTAACATAAACAAGTAACGTTTCTTCTGGAAACATACATAGATTAATTATTGTAAGAATAAATGTTAAAACACGGTTGTTAAATTGCAATGAAGTGTTATTTTGATTGATAATCGTTTGTAATCTGTAATAAACTGTTTTTTCAGCGATTTATGGGATACAGTTGGTGACATTAACTAGATAAAATAATGGCCTACTGGGAATTTGTACAAAACAAAAGAACGACCTCGTGATAATTCGTATACTATAATTTAACGACTCTATGTATGAAATAATCAAATGTACGTAACATGGTGTTTGTGTTGACTATTTAAATTCGCTTCAAACTACAAAATCGAGATGATTAGAACTTTTATAGGATTCTAGCGGGATACGTTTCTCGACACTCAGGGTCAGAACAATGCGATTTTTCAGGACGAATGACTTTGTGATCAGACATGCCAGCATTACACATCTGCCATGTTGTAAGCTTTGATCCGTGTGCCTTGCCGCATATCTCCAACAAGACTTGAAGCAGTATGAAGAGCACTTGGCAGTAATATCTTACGGAGTGACAGTTGAGATATAAGTAAGTATAATGAAGATGCCGAAGGGAAGTCGGTGGTTAGCCCTCCAATCATCGGACACTTGTTCGGAACGTGAGCAACATTTAGACAGACGTTAGGTGTAACCGACCCCGCAAGGAACTAACTGCGTCAACTGGGAGGTAGGCTTGTCATACACAGAGCAAACACAACCTTTCCTAATGCACATTATATCGTTTAGATGTATTTCACTGCAGATCATGCAACATTATTTCTACGAGTAGCTGCTCGTTTTGGGCAACAAACTAACGTATACAGTATTGCAACTAACACGTTAACCCTATATGCAGGGAATTATTATTCTAACTACAACTGCAGTTAAATGTGCCTGTGGTAAAGGACGGGGAGGGCCCACGTAAAATACCCGGTGTCACGGCATACTTAGAAGCTAACAAGGTTATATTTGACTGTAGCTGCATGAATTTTGCTTCTTATTGTTAAAAACTAGAGTTTCATTGCAAAAATGTACTATTTTTACAATATACAACTACTTTAAATGCTTCTATTTTATTACTGAAGTTGAGTACTCTAAAAACTTAGGAACAAATAAATTGTATCAGATATGACACTGGCTATATAAGGTTAACTTATAGACAAGAGCTTCCTGGTCTAATTCCCGGCTTAGCAATCGCAGTACTTGACTCCAGGTTCTATGGCAAGGTTCGAACATAGCACCTCGAACTACAGAATGTCTTTTGTGCCCATGCCACTGTTGGGGGACCTACCGGGAGGGAACGGTGAAGTGACCGAACCTGAGGGGAGACGACAGCAGAGGGCAGGGTCCTTAACAAATTCCCTGATATGCATGCCAAAACTCCTGCCGACACTTAGAACCCTGAAACACTCAACTAGGATGAAAGGTGAAGTGTAATGTGAGGTGATCCCTCCCAGCACTCCCCTAGCAACCCAGGGAAACCCCCGAATGCCAAGTAAGGGAATCGAACGCCCAATCTCCCGAAAGCGGGCCAAGAAGACTTCTGAGGTCATTTCCAGAAAATTCAAGATATACATTTCATTTGTCTAAAATTATTAAAAACATATATGGTACGTTAAACGAAATTGTTAGCCATTTTTGAGAAAATTAAAATTCTCGAAAAATGTTCCATGTATACGGTAGTCTGGGGTGTGAGTATTTTCTTGAAAATCTATGTGTCGCATCCTTGTAAGGTTTGGAACTTAAATACCAAGTTTGGTATTTAAACCACTTTTCATTTTAGACTTATGCTATTTATAGACACACATAGACACCTTTTTCTGTAAAAAAAACTGTCTGAAAACGTGTATTTCCGGTGAAATTTTGGTATTGAATTCTAATGTGAATTTAGGAATTTAATTGAATACACTATTTCGCCTACTTACTGTAAGTATACGTAGTATAGAAAGTAAAAACTGGTTGACACCAAGTGGAATAAGGTATCCCAAAGGAGTCATATATAAATGGTTTGTGCTGAACCTGTGCCGGGTTAATGCAGTACTCGAGGTGATTGTTAATATGATGCAGATAACGTTAGCACTTATTCACGCTGGGCACCTCATAAGTAGTTTAAAAAGAAGTTGTGATTATTAAAATACTTTGTGTGACTTTAACACGATTTCTTCTCTTTTACAGGTGAGTAACACGGAGGTTCCAGTAATAGAGAATAGTGTAGAAGCCTTCCAATGAAGCCCAATGCAGTAAAAAGTAAGAAAATACCTTATTTATGTTTTGGTCTGGTTTAAACGTCTATCCGTTATAGCGCCAGTGCTATTTTCCGTAACAATGGTTCTGTTAACCGTTTGTGATAGTAAAGTGTTCCCTACAATACGCTTGTTGGGTCTAGTCCATTGTCTGGTAACTCTTCGGTGTGTTAGTTGACTTTTCTCGTTGTAAAAGCGTTCTCCTACAAACCCATCACATAATTTACTATCTGGTATTTTTTGCACAGTCGTAAGTGCACCACGAAATGAACAACGCCTGTCAGTATAGACCATCCGTTTTGTTCCCACGTGTTTAACTCCAATACTTGTTGGCCCAGATAGTCTGGGGTCATTAGCCTTGCAGAAAGCACATGAATTAGAATTGCAAGGATAAGGATTTAATCCCCAACTAAGGGTACAGCTGTCCTTTTCTCATTTCTTTCTCTATGCAAGTGTAAGTTGTAGATATGGCCTTGGTCATGAATGTTATGATCTTAAAGGCACAGAGCGTGGGAGCATTTCTCTAGAGGGTCTCAAGCCCCAGGCATATAGCACGTATTGTGAAGTACGTCATCAAGTGTTTTCATAACCGTTATTACATCTTCCTGAAGGATTAGGTGTTGGCCACATAACGACTTGACGATGGAATCGTTCAGAGCAAACAGTCCGCCTTACTGAACGTCATATAGTGAATATCATATGCCACGCCTCCTTCACACCGACTGATGGGAAAGTAACACGTTTGTGTTTGGAGCTTTGCACAAGTCCATTTAATGAACACATACAGGCAAAATGTAAGATTACTTAGTCTAAACCAGATAATCACCTGTATTTTTATTTTCTCTACTGGTAAATAGAGGAAGTATTGTATTCCACCCAAAAATTCGATATCTAGATTTCACCGAAAATATGTTTTGAGGCCCTCTGAATAATAATAAAAAAAAAAAAAAAAAAAAAAAAAAGCATTTTTAGAAAAAGGTCCGTGTGTTTGTCAGTCTATGGACAGCATAAGTCAAAAACGAAAAGTCGGTAAAAAACCAAAGTTGATATTTAAGTTTAATGTCTTTCAAGGATGTGACACAAAGATTTTGAAGAAAATTGCTCCATCCTAAACTGCCCTTTACATGGAAAATTTTTCGAAAATTTTGATTTTCTAGAAAATGACACTAACGATTTTGATTAAAATGACATATATTTGAGAAATTTTGATGACAAATGAAATGTATATTTTCAATTTTCTGGCTATAGCCCCTGTAGTAGTATTTACTCTGAACGACTTTTGCATAACTGGTAAACCGTTAGAGATAGACTAAATCATACTGCACAAAAAATGTAGATCTTGCTAAAGTACACAATTTATATCTCAATAAATTTTCTTGTAGGGTGAACCATTTCGGAGATATTCCTTGTTATGCGAGTGAGTTTCGGAAAACTTAGAACTTTCGTGAAATGGAACATCGTTGTTCATTTTGTTATATGCTAAGCGTTGAAGGCTTTAAAAGATTTGACTATCGCACAAAGCCTGCTGTATTCTAATATTCCCCTTGTACCTACAAGGAAATAAGCAATAGGATAATTTGTACAAATGTTTATCTCAACTAACACGAAGAAGATATAGGAATAAGAGTTTGTAAGAATGGTTAGTACAAGAGTAGAGAAAGTCATGTGAGTGCAACACGTCAGATTTTTCATGTAATATCTTAATTCGTTGTATTTTGTTTCTCTTCCTGCCAGTGCTACCAATATTTCTAGCGTTTACCACGTCATTTATAGAGCGCAAATCTGTGCACGATACTGAATACTTATAGGAACAATCTGTTTATGATGGTAGGGGTGTACAAAGTCTACGTAGCAGCGCTGAGTTGTTAGGCTGCGTGTACTCTCGCTTTTGTTTGGCAAAACGGACTAATTGCCGTAAAACTGTCTGCGTGTTGCTGGAGGAATGTTTGAAGAAGCGCGACATCCGTTTGAGAGCGGCGCATGTTCCCTTTGAATTCCAGATGAGACAGTGACATCATCGTTTGACTGACTAGACAGTTATGTGATGTGTGTAGTTTCCTTATTAACAGCAAATCTTCATCACATCTGAATGCTGCGCGTTAGCAAACATAACCTCACTCTCTTCACAATTGGTAAAACGTACAGTATTGCACACTTAACCACGCTCCACGGGGGAAGATCACTACAGCACTCTTGAAACATCTGATGTGTTGCACTTACATTACTTTCGCTACTCACTCTTGTACAAAATAGTCTTAAAAACGTATATTCCTCTATCTACTTAATGGTAATCGAGATAAACATTTGTAGAAATTATGTTATTGCTAATTTTCCTGTAGGTACAAGGGGAATATGGGAATAGAGTAGCTCTAATAAGAGTCAAATCTTGAAAGGTGGTCAGTATGTGATAGCTTTGACATTTCGTTTTCTTTACATATCTAGGACATACAAAAACGAATAACACTTCCCTTATTATAAAAAATATTGGAAAAAACAGACAAATAACAAGGAATATCTCAGAAAATGTTCATTCTAGAAATATATACTGTGGAAATTGGATAATTCGAAGCTGAAGCGACAAGAAAAGAATTCCAAATACCCAAAAATTCGAATTACAAAAGTTACGTTTAAAATTGACATTTTACCAATACAGGCACAACCTTAGACAAAATGGTTGAGCAGAATATACGTCCCAAGTCGTGTTGCAAAGCGATTTACACAAGTGAATATCTCCAACATTCAGCCTGAATTTATTGATACTCTGTTCCATAATATACGGACGAGAGGGGGAAGTGTGACCTTGGATACAGGGAGCAGCTGTGTGTGTATATGACCGTAATAATGGCGGTAAAACACAAAAGAAAGGTCCGAGACTACAGGGCAACTAACGACTGCGTGTATGTGATCGAACAGAGATAACACCAACAAGGTCTAGAAGCTTCCCACTAAGAACTCGAAGGAGGTCACGTGACGCCAGCACCAGAATAAATATAGCTTGCCACAACATCCAGAGCTAGGTTTTATAGTTCAGTTAGTGCTAGAGTTGAATTGTTTAAGTCGTCATGTGCAGTTAGTTTTTAGTACGAAAGTGAGTCGGCCAGCCTGTCAGCGAATGTAACTCTGAATTACATGTGAGCTTTTTTTTTCGTTGCTTTAAAACATAATTCAAGGGACCAAGGAAAATTTTCGAATTAACCACCTCTTAATATGAAAATCGCGAAAATTGTCAAATTGGCACATTCACTCATGCCATAAACATATTTTTACTTTCTCTACTGAAAATATGTCTTGAGACCCCCTGAATCCAAAAAAAGCATTGTATAAAAGGTCCGCGCCGCGTTTTCGTGTGTGTGTGTGTGTGTGTGTGTGTGTGTGTGTGTGTGTGTGTGTGTGTGTGTGTGTGTGTGTGTGTGTGTGTGTGTCAGTCTGTGGACAGCATAATTCAATAATGAAAACTCGGTTAAAAACCAAAGTTGGTATTTAAGTTTAACGTCTTTCAAAGATGCAACACGAAGATTTTGAAGTAAATAGCTCCACCCTAAACTACCCTTTACACCGAACATTTTTAGAAAATTCTTATTTTCTCGAAAATAACTATAACGATTTTTATTAAAATGCCACATATTTGAGGAAGTTTTGTAAAAAATGAAATTTATATCTTGAATTTTTTTACTATAGTCCATGTAGTCCTGTTTACTCTGGATGACTTTTGCATAACTAGTAAGCCGTAAGAGATAGACCAAATCTTACTTTAGAAATAACGTTGACCTCGCTAAAACACAGTTTACGTATAAATAATTTTTTAGGGTGAACTAGAGAATGTAGGAATGGTTAATACAAGAGTAGGGAAAGTCATGTGAGTGCAACACATCAGATACAATAACGGCCTCTGTAAAGAACCGCCCACCAGTCAGCCCTATGAGGTTTATGTTTACAAGAATATCGCTCTAGTTTGAGACAATTACGAGAGGCCTGCACGTCCACATTTCAGCCGTTGCTGAAACCGACTCCAACTCAATGATAGGTTCTAGTTTACAACCTGATCGGGGCCAGTTCAACATTATATACCTACTCAACGAAAGGTATACAGTTATTATGTCACTTTAAGTGCAAGTGCCCGGGGGCCATGCACACCTTCAGACTCGTTTTGCTCCAACAGCTAATCAGCAATCCTACATTCTCTCCAGCATCTCAATAACTGCATTAATTTCATGTTCACTTGCTCTTCATTCATGCACGATGGCAATTATCGCCTCCTCTGGCAACTTCTTGAATCTTGTCCAGCCAGTCTGGTGTCTAATGCTGACCTCGTCGTCAAAATGCACACCAGTATATGTGATCATACTTGCCAACTGTTAGCGTTTACACCTTGAGACAGGACATTGTAAGACCCCAAAAGAAAATCATTTATGTGAATATTTGTTGAGAATGTAATTTGTTTTTGGTGTTGGTACGAGTTGGTTGAGTGACGAAAACGTGTTGCTATTGTTCATTGTTACAAAAAAATTAAGTTTGTTTAAAGACGTCATAAATATTTCCATATTTAAATTTAATATATATGTATAAATAAAAGAATTATATGTGTTCAATATTGAAAGCGAAGGGAGAATAGCTAAAGGTCGCTTCCCTAACAATACGGGAACTATTTGATGAGCGCATGCGCGGACGTGCACAAAAAGAAGGTAGCGTCATGTGACGTGGCGTTGGAACTTGTTAATAGCGTCCGTGTCTTTGATATGAGAAGACGTGTTTTTATAGTGCTCTTGGATGTGAGTAGAAAATTGACTAAACTTTCATGAAGCTTTTGTTCTAAAGTTGTTAAAAAACTAGAAAGACTATCAATATAATATAAATTTGTGTGACGAAAGTGTAAAGACGAGAAAAAGTGTTAATAAAGTAATATATCATAGTAAAGTGTTTGTTCATTCCATTTAGTACCACGACCTGGGGTAGAAAAATCTCATAGCTCAGCGCATACAAAGTAACATATTTTTATTATTATTATAAAAACAGTACCAACGTAAAGTGTGCGGGATATGAGGTCTTTTAACTAATTAGGAGGGTTTTTGCGGTTAATGTACCCATTAAATGTAAATCAAAATGCTTCAAGATTTTGGCTAGCCTTGTCTTCCGTCAGGGGACGAGGGGGGGGGGGGGGACGCTCAGTGCGACACAGGACCGCGGTGTGCTGGCTGCTGCGACCCTGTGTGGCATCTAAAAACCTCATCCTAGTGCAGTAACCTAATCAAGATCTGAACTTGGAACCTCTTGAATATAAAGACAGGCGACATCGAATTCTCCTTTGAGTATATTGTGCTGAGATGCAAATTCATTCATACAGGAAGTAAAAATGTGTCGATTTTTGCTTGTATTGCTCTGGCTTATCTATTATTTCACAAAAAGATCCACGACCTCGTGAACTTTCGACACTTTTTATCAGCCCCGTTTTTTCCCCACCATAGTCTGAGTCCAAGAACAAGCGGTGATTAAAACAGTTTACTGAGAAACACACACAGATTATCATCATCGTGACCTATAAAACTGCTTAATTGCAAAATCTAACGAACTGCCGGGTTATTTTTAACAGGAAATAGCGTCATTATTATTTAATGAAGCGCGCACTCTTGTTGCTCATATGGCAAGGAAACAAGGTCATAACCAAAACATAAACTCCAGCATCATCACTTACTGTGTATGTTGATTCATGCGTCTCAGACACGCCTCACCATCGACAAGTACCATACATTACCTCGTGCAACTTAAACATCTCATTCACTCTTGTACAAAGAGTGACAGAAAATCTCACTGCACCTCGCGTCTCTCATCGTTGTACGAGACCATCGCCATTCCATTGGTTGCCTTAGCTACGGTGCAAGGGTGCACCAATCCCTCTGGCAAATAAACACACCAATAACGGCTACAAAATGGCGTAGAAACTAAAGAGAAAGGGCTAGTGAGTGCATTCAGTTTATCATATAGACCGCTTATCATAACTGCTAGTCATACCATAAGCTAGTGCAGGGCATGCCCTTGAAATAGTTAAAATCTCAGGGGAACACTTGAGCGTCCAGTTTGGGCGCCAGAAACCATACAAAATCCGCCGGAGACTCCCTCTGGCGCTCTGTGTACACAGATTAAACAGTTGCAAATATTATCTTATTGTTAATTTTCTTATAGGTACAAGGGGAATATTAGAATACTTGTGCTTTGTGCGATAGTCAGAGCTTTTAAAGCTTTGAGATCCCGTTCTCTTTGCACACTTAACACAAAAAATGAACAACAATGTTCCATTTCACGGAAGTTTTAAGTTTTGCGAAACTGGCATAAATAACAAGGAATATCTCCGAAATGGTTCACTCTAGAAAAAAAGTATTTAGACATAAACTGTGTATTTTAGGAAGGTCTACATTTTTTGTACAGTATGATTTTGTCTATCTCTAACGGTTTATCAGTTATGCAAAAGTCGTCCAGAGTAAATACGACGACAGGGGCTATAGCCAGAAAATTCAAAATATACCTTTCATTTGTCATAAAAATATCTCAAACATATGACATTTTAATCAAAATCGTTAGAGCCATTTTCAAGAAAATACAAATTTACGAAAAATATTCCATGTAAAGGGTAGTTGTGGTTGGGGCTATTTTCTTCAAAATCTTCGTGTTGCATCGTTGAAAGACATTAAACTTAAATACCAACTTTGGTTTTTAACCGACTTTTCGTTTTTGAGTTATGCTGTCCACAGACACACACACACAGACACACACACACACACACACACACACACACACACACACATACAGGGCTATTTTTCAAAAAATACTCTTTTTCGGATTCAGAGGGCCTCAAAACATATATTTTCGGTGGAATTTCGACATCGAATTTTTGGGTGGAATACAATACTTCCTCCACTTAGTATACGTAGTAAAAAAAGTAAAAATACTGAGGAGAGAAATTTAAAGAAATCGTATTCACTTGTAGTATATACTTTATAAAGTGCAATTTTGTACATTTAATACTTGAGATATGGCTGACATATCTATACACTTCTGTCATGGTAGAAAAATGAATGAATGAATACCAGTTATTCCTTCAATGCCTATTTGTTTGTTTGTTTTGCTTTTTTTTTTTTTAATTTTTTTTTTATTTTTATTTTATTTTATTTTATTTTTTTATTTTTTTTTTTTTTTTTTTTGAGTGAGTTTTAGCAATATATTTCAGTGTTCGCAATTTTAAAGTCATATTCGTTAACACATAATATGCAGCAATTAAGATGTGTGTGTCTGTAGCCAGGCAGCCACGTGAAATACATAGTTGTGGTGAGGTGGATGAATAACAATTCCGCATCGCGGGGTGCTGACCTTTAGGAGTAGAGACGCGGCGTGGGAAAGCAAGCGTGACCAAACTGCAACTTCTGCCTGCATCACATGTGAGGAAGCAAGGACATCAGTGGCGTGCACGATCTCGCACGGGGTGGTGCAATAAATGAATGTATAATCTGTCTCAGACAAGAATGATCCTGCTGTAAACAAGGGCAGCGGACTCAACCCGCCACGTGTTTGAACGTACACGAGTAAGTCTTACAACTGTAGCTGTTGCCAACCAAAAACACTGAATCTCGCTACAGGTCGAACAAAATTCCGCTACAAGAATAGAAACATAGGTAATTGTTATAATTATTACAATAATACCTATATTATGACAAATAACCAGTTTTCTTCTATGGTTAACGCAGTCGACTATCTTACGGACTCTCACAATCAATTGTTTTTACCTCACATAACGTTCACCAGTCGTGTACTGTCTTTCTTCACTTTCTCTGTCTCTTATGTACTAACAACGACGATGAAAACACTCGCGACGCTCTTTGAATCTTCTTACGACGACACACACACAGCCGTCTCATACTCACTAACAAATTGACCGACTCCGGTCCGTAGCTCAACTAACTCTCTGTCAATTGCCCTTCTCAGGCCTCCTTATGGAGATGACGTCAAACAGGTCTTTCTCCAGTTCCACACACACACATACACGCGCGCACAGGAAATGATGCTGTTAGAAGTCTTGCGGACGTTCCCAACATCCTCCTTGTTTCTGCCGCCTCTATTGACAGTCACGTACGCCCGGAAGTCGTGCGAGACAGCCCAGCCCTGAACGTCTTTGCCCGCTCGCAATATAATAATAATAATAATAATAATAATAATAATAATAATAATAATAATAATAATAATAATAATAATAATAATAATAATAATAATAATAATAATAATAATAATAATAATAATAATAATAATAATAATAATAATAATAATAATAATAATAATAATAATAATAATAATTAATAATTAATAATAATAATAATAATAATAATAATAATAATAATAATAATAATAATAATAATAATAATAATAATAATAATAATAATAATAATAATAATAATAATAATAATAATAATAATAATAATAATAATAATAATAATAATAATAATAATAATAATAATAATAATAAATAACCCAGCTTAAATTCCTAAGCGGGTCAAGGTGCACCGCCCTCTCTGCCCGCTACAGGCGTTATGACTGAGGTACAGAATTAGAGGGTGGGATAGGCGATCTTGGGCCGCTACGTCTATTATCAAGTAGCTCCTGAACTAGGCCCCAAGGGACGTAACGAGGTTGATTGCACCGCGGACCAGATCTCCCCACGCCAGTACCGGGATCGAAAACGGGTCCTCCGCGCCTGAGGCAGGCGCGCTACCACTGTGCTACGGAGACGGACCAAATTTCGCTACTGTTGGCAACAATGTAAGAGCACTAGCTTGTTGATAACCGAGAAGGTGTGAGAAATGTGTGGCTGCAGAAGGACATACCCGTCGCTGCGCTAACTACCTGTCGACTGTGAGCAATGTGACTCAGCAGATATTGAAGTTGCAGCGTTCTGCACGCGCTGTCATTCCAGTTGTGTGTTTCGGGGAAAGAGCGGACAAGACCGTGAGAGTCAACATGGCAGGTGTCTAGAATACAGCCTTATGGACCCATTATCACCAAGAGTGCTGGGATGTGCCTGCAAGTCAGCCCAGCAACCTCATCTCCAAGTCTGCCTTCTAGCAGCGCAGGGCGCCAACAAACAAGAGAGATAGGCAAATAGACAGCACAACAGCTTCAACATAGGCAGCAATACAAGCAGCACTTTCAGTAGTGATAGGCATTGAAATAGGTCTAATCATGTAAAGTACAGTTTAGGGTGGAGGAATTTTCTTCAAAATATTTGTCTCGCATCCTTGAAAGACATTAAACTTAAATATCAACTTTGGTTTTTAACCGATTTTCCGTTTTTGAGGTGTGCTGTTCCCAGACACACACACACACACACACACACACACACACACACACACACACACACACACACACACACACACACACACAAAATCTCGACATTAAATTTTTGGGTGGAATACAATACTTCCTCTACTTAATGAATGGATGATAGATGTGCAGTGGTTTATGGACGAGCTGAATTTTCTATTTATAACACATACGGGTGTCAAGTTAGTAAATTTTCAACTTCCGTGTAGTAAACAATGGAACAGTACGTGATTAAGTGCAGGGTCCACTCGCATTATCGTCAGTGTCTTGTTTATTTCCACAAAAAGGAAACAGTGTCACTCGCGCAAATCCTAGTAAGGTCATTCGCCACGTCTAAAAGATACCTCTGTAGAACTCAGCAGTTTGTTATACAGAGAGAACTAAAAGACAAGAGTGTGTCAGGTTACGAGAGGACAGAACAGCTATGAAGAACTTAGACTGTGTTAATGATGAAACAGTACTTTCTATTCTTCACTTTTAGAGAAGAAAATAAAATGACAGAAAAAGTAACTGCACTTGTTCTTTTGTCACACTGGTGTCAGGAGTGGGACCCGCACATTGTTATTGTGCTATAATATGTAATAAAATCATGTGTATAAATACTTATCTAGATCAACGTGAAGAAGTTAGTAGAATAAGATTCTTGGAGAATGAGTAGAGAAAATCGTGTGAAAGTAACACTTCAGAGGTTTTTTTTCGCACCTCGGGCGGGGAGTCGTTGACTCGATTCCTCTTATGCTGCTTGGATTAGGATTTAAGATACAGCGAACAGCGATGGCAGGGATCGTGAAGGCATTGCGCTGTGAGCTTATACATATTTATATGAGAGGTGCAGCCTCGCGTTAGCTGATTGAATGCGTTTCAAATGCACGCCTGGCAGGCATTAAGATGCGTGCCGTGCGCAGGCTTGGGGTTCACTTTCAGGGCACGCCGGCATAAAGCTATTAGCAGTCAAAGGAGCGAAAACAGCCCTTTATTATACTCGTACCTACTATAATAAGTATATACGTACAAAAACGTGGCTGATTATGTGTGTTTAACCGGAACAAAAGCTAACAGCCGATTAGCATATTGTGTTGTAGAAACTGGGGCGTCCACGGGCGGAAACCATGGCGCTAGTTGCGCCATCAGGAACATTTGGACGGGGAATATCAACCATATTGAGTATATGAGCGTGTTTAGGCTACAGTAAACTACAGTAGCTTTCCTAGTATAACTGGTCAGTTAAGAACCTATCCGCATGACCGATACGTTAGGTGTGTTGCATACCCATCGGGCGTTTCCTCATATCCACGTTGTTTTAGGTGCCTTACTTCCTCTACCAGGGAAAGTATCAACAAATTCGGTATCGAGACTTCACCTACCATTTATTACGTCATCTATGTACCGTAGCAAAGCTACCCAAGCGCAGTTTTGGTAGAGCAACTGTGTGCTGTATCTTATCTCCCGATCCGGATTTTCCAGTGCCTCTATACCAGTCGTGGCACGTCTGCACTCGTTTCATTGGTGCTCAACCCGCGTCCTCGGCGTCTTTTTCTTTCTTTCTGGCACTATTCCTACACTTACATTGTTTCTCATTTGTCTCGTTGCTAGGTTACATAGTTTCGAGCTGCCGTGGGTGTTCTTTTCTTCCTGAACAATTATCTTTCATTTGTGTGCTTCACCTCTTCACTCTAACTTCCTCATTCCTATTTTAAATGTCATCTTGTTTCCTTCTGAAGCGCAACGCACGCTTCGCTGCCATGTTGAATCATACTACCGTGTGTTGGAGGCATAAGAGCACATATTTCGATAATTGGTACCTTAATATATATGCACTTATGTGTGTATATATTTTTCCTCTCTTCGTCTAGCAAAAACACCACCTAATTTTCCGCCTGGTGTTTTCTGCACAGCAATGAAATAAAACGCCTGTCAGCCATTTTGCTTTCACGCGTTCACACCTCAAACCTGACTGGCTGGCCCAGGTAGTCTGGGGTCATAAGCCTTGCATAAAGTATTCCAACTCGGTTGTACATATAATAATGACTGTATTGGAATTGGAATTATAATACAGTGATTTACAATTTGTGAAAAGAATGTGAAAATGTAGACCAATAATAAATCATATCTCGAAATTGCTTAACACCACAAAAATTTATATTTCACATAAAATTATATGGTTTAAGGAAACGTACGTATTTTCTGTAGTAAGATTTTTTACTAGCTCTTACGATTTACCAAGTACACATTAAGCTGATGCGGCTAATTTCAGAAGATTTAAGGCACACATTTTATTGCATTTCACATATCATAAACATGTGGTATTTTATTAAAAATCGCTTAAGCAATATTTGAGAAAAAAGACTAACTAAAATGCAATGTAATGAATAGCTTAGGATGGGCTAAAATTCTCGAAAAGTCTCCAGGTCACATTCTTGGAAAATTCCGACCTTAAACTTTCAGGATTAGGCGTTTCCATCTGTTTCGTCTTCACATTTTTTGTTTATTCTGGGGCGTCCAATGTCTATTTTCTCTACAGGTCTATTTTTCATGTGCTCTTTCCGTTTGTGTATATTTGCTTCGATTTTGTCGTTTAACTTATAAATATCCAATTCTTCTCTGATTGTTTCGTTTCTTGTTAAGACCACTGTGGTCTTAAGAAACTTCAAGTTCTTTTTCCTTTCCTGGTTTTGTTTTGTCGAGTTCTTGAAATGGTCCCAAATATGTGCTGAAATGTATATATTTTCTATATCTCTGTCAACATCGAAAAATATATAAAAGCCCAAATAATAACTTGCGCCAGGCTATTATTTCTAATACATATTTTTGTTTTAACTGGGCATTTTCTCTGGTGTGACATTACTTATTTTTTGGGAGGGGGGAGGGGGGGGGGAGTTGTATTCGACATGCAGTTTTTGGGTCTAATCCTATTCTTCTTGTATTACTATAGTAGTAGAGAAAATAAAAATATACTGGTAATGCTCTTGAAATCTATAAGGACATCCAGTCTTAGACTAAAACAACGGAAATACATAGGTACATGTTGCAAGAAGAATCTTTCAGTAACATTCCAAATGGCTCCTGCTAACACGTGTATGGGATCTGTCACCAATCACTGCCTTCTGTATAGTAAATGTTAATGCTCTTCACTTGTTTCGCACAGCCTGCAACATCTGCCGGAACGTTTGTGTATACAAGCTCAGTGTACAGCCTAGGAAGCGACCACGTGGACCTGTCGAGAGCTCTGTGCATCTGTAAGGGACGATTTCAGTAACCGATGTTAAATTTTAACACAGTGTTAAACCTGAATTAACATTGAAGTATATTCTGATTAATCAACAGCCAAGACTAGAGCCCGACGTTTATGCATAATCAAAAAGTAAAATGTCTCTGTGAATATGCACAAAACTGTAAAAAAAGTTGCATCTTAATATGCAAAACCAAAAAAAGCAGAAATAAAATGAACTATTTGCAATGCGAGTAAAAAAAGCCGGTTTTACTAATCAGTGTTAAAATGCTCTTAACTCTTGCATTCCATCAAACGTTTACAGTGAATTGTTAGCTAACATTTTGTTAACGTCAAAGACGACTGCGGTGAGCGATCATTGGGGGGGGGGGGGGGGGGGGGGAGAGTAGGAGTGGGGGAAGCATGGGCAGAAAGAAACAGCAGAAGGGTTTATGGAGGGAAATTAGTACAAGGGTGGAGAGTATCGAAAAGAAGAAATTAAAAGTAGCTTTAATGAAAAGAACGTCATTGCAAGATCACAGATTTTTAAAAATGGAATAGGGGTCAAAAAATACACCGAAGTATGCAATAAAGAAGTCAGAATGGGGTATGCATGGGCTAGGACGGGTGTAACGAATCTAAGTGCATGCCAGGGATCAATAAGGGGGAGAGATGCATGAAATGTGCTGATTGTGTGAAAATTGGCACTGTATTTCGGAGGTTAATGGCACGGGAAACGGGAGAGAAAATTTAATACCCCAAAATGGAAATATTTTCCATTATAGTTAAAATTAGAACAATTATTAATTCAAGATCAGATGAATATATAGGAAAAATAAGGATAAAATGGTTAAAAGAAGTATAAACTAAATAGAAAAAATGTAAAAGGGTAATAAGAGGTAAAAGGTAAATAATGGTCATAATAAGCCTCCCCAATATACGTTTATAAACAAAAATAATAAAAATAAGGGGAGGTTATAGAAATTAGCAACTCCAAGAGGGAGGAATAAAATTTTATTTCCAACAGGAAACTTGCAATGATGCTGGCTTTCATTAAGGTAATAGTGGAAAATATGGTTAGATTTAATTATATTTGTTTTATTGTAGAAAAAATGGTTATAATTAATTTCACTTGTTTTATTTTATTATTGTAGTAGACTATTAAAATTATTAGAATAAATATTTACTTACTTTAGTTCCCCTGCATCTAGATTTTTTCAGTTGACATTGTCATTCTAACCTCAAACAACTACGAATCATATGGCATAGTCGTAGCTAGTAACAATATGGCAAATCGTGTGACAATTCGGTGGAAAGAGCAACTAAACTTGTTCTCCACCACTCTAGTCACTTCTAAACTCTCCTCTCTTGCGCATATGGAGTGTCACGATTGTATGTACAAACCGTAAAGAAAACATCCGCAGTTCCGAGTTGAATTTAACATGAAGCTGAGGCGTGGAGATCTAGTACTAGTTGTACGTTCCTATTACCATCCCCCTCACTCCCTCTGGTCCCTAGTGTCGACGATGTTGCAGATTGGACCCACTACTAGAACCCACTTCTATAAAAACAGCCACTTTTTCGAATTGTAACAAATTATCCTTGAACCTAAATCTTTCGCCTGATTCTAACCTCAAAAGGACAGGAAAATCACATAGCAATAACTTTATATAAACGTCACTGCGAACGTCATTTGTTGTCTTGCGATGCATAGACAAAAGCGCATCAGAACGCGTTCAACATCCTATAGTTATCATCGCTTTCTGTAAAATAGTTGTTCGCAGTTATCTTTGACCTTAAAAAGATGTTAACTAACACTTCACGTAGAAGCTCGATGAAATGCATGAATTATTTTGCCATATATGCCACCAATTCCTGAACTGTTTAAGTATACACAGGCACCTTTAAAGAAGTAATTCTAATTATGTTAAAGGCCAGACGAAATTGACTAGTCATCCATTCAAAATCGAACGCCGTCAGTTTAGTCCCAGGTACTGCAATCAAACTTGACTGTAGTAAAGGATGGGGAGGGCCCACGTAAATAACCAGTGATATGGCAGGCGTGGATAATGACGGAATTACGCAAACATTGGAATTTAATTTTTGAAAAAATTAGAAAAAACCACAGTAATACTTAAATAAATTGATATATTTACGATATAAATAGCTCCTCATGCCTACATTTTATTGCTGAATAGCTAACAGGACAAACGTCTATTATCACAATGAATGAATTCATGACCAATCAAATATATCTGATTTGTTTAATATTTACTTTTGGTATAATTACTTGCTTAATTAAAAAGATCCTGCAACTCTCAACATGGATTCCTTCACGACCTTGTTGCTGGCAAATAGATCAAATTCAGTGATAATCCATTCGTGCTTTGAATGTAAAATGAGGGCAACTTATCGCGTTTTAGATCCAAATAAATACTTTGGTCGTCTGCATCTCCAAATGCCCATACTTGAGTGCTCTTTAAGAGCCATCTTAAGATGGATTTCCGCAGGCGTTGCACCAACTTTTTTGTTCTATTGTTGATGTTCGACAGTTAAACAGAAATGACTCAATGAACGTTATCTGAGATATGCAAAGCGTGAGAGCTGGTTACAGAAGAGCTCCTGGGAATAGTGGAATGTCGTGCTGAAATAATTCCGATTGAGAAAAGGCAGCTGCTGAGATCCGTTTATTGACAACTATAACGCTCAATGAAATCTTACTCGACCAAAACATACTACGACAATTTTAATCAAGTTTCTTGCCTATCATGTCATTATTTTTGTTATTAGCGGTTATTTATTAATACTTACACATGAGTTTATCAACCGGAAGACCCGGGTTCGATTTCCGGCACCGGCGTGGCGCTTTTCTCTCATTAGGAGACCTGGTTCGGGGTGCAATCAGCCTCGTTAGCTCCTTGAGGGGCCAATTGAGCAGTTTGAAAGGTACCGGCCTGCGTTTGGGAAGACAGCGTAAGGGACTACACCCCACTCATGACGCCTCTGATGGGCAGAGGCGGATGACGCAGCGGCTAGGCAGTAGGCCTGTGTACGGAAAAGGCTGTTGCACCTCAGGTTATTTATATATGATGTGAGCATTAGTATTTCGCGCTGTAAGACAATAAGATATTGTTGACAAAATGCCTGAAAAAGTTTGTAATACCACCATTCCTTTTCTAGCGTCAGCAGCTGCACTGTTTCGTGAAATAATAGAATAATGGCTACACACTAAGGCGTATGGTAAATTATTAGCTACGAAAAACTATTGCTTTATCACTGGTAATTATTTTTTAGTATTAACTCATCACTTTGTTCATTAATACGATATACTTCCCACGTAGACGAAAACACAGTACTTACCTAAAATGACAAGATTTATTTAATCGAAAACGCAATACTATCTTGTTTAACAATAATAATTACAGACCAGAGCGGAAGTGTGAAACTTTTCAAGAGGGAAATTGTTTACAAACTGTTCCTTGACAGGAACAATCACAAAAATAGGTTGAAATTCAAAAACTCGGATGTGTTGCACTGACATGACTTTCTCTACTCTTGTACTAACCATTCTTACAAACTCTTATTCCTATATCTTCTTCGTGTTAGTTGAGATAAATATTTGTACAACTTATCTTATTGCTTATTTCCTTGTAGGTACAAGGGGAGTATGGTAATACTTTCAGCGATAGTCAAATCCTTTAAAGCTTTGAAATTCCGTTCTCTTTGCACGGCCAAACAGAAAAAATAAATAACCACTTTCCATTTGAAAGAGTTTAAGTATTACAAATATAACAAGGAATATCTGCGAAATGGTTCACTCTACCAAAAAATGTATTCAGACATATATCGTGTGTTTTAGCGAGATCTACTTTTTTTTTTTTTTTTTTTTTTTTGTATAGTAACATTTTTTTTTTTTTCTATCTCTTACGGTTTACAAGTTATTCAAAAGTCATCCCGAGTAAACCGGACTACATAGGCTATAGCCAGAAAATTCAAAATATACATTTCATTTGTCATATAAATATCTTAAACATGTGTCATTTTAATCAAAATCGTTTGAGCCACTTTCAAGAAAATAAAAATCTTCGAGAAATTTTTCACGTGAAGGGTAGTTTAGGGTGGGGCTATTTTCTTCAAATTCTTGGTGTCGTATTCTTGAAAGACATTAAACTTAAATATCAACTTTGAGTTTTAACCGACTTTTGGTTTTTGAGTTATTCTGTCCATAGAGTCAGACAGACACACACACACAGCAAGAAGACTTAGCTGGAATTGACATTTTATGTGTCCTGCAGATAAGTAAGTCCACTGGGAACACTTGTTGTTTGAGCAAGTAGGTATTTTGACAAGAAAGTAAAATCTTGTCTCAGAGCCGCTTTTGTTCAAGGACGAGCAGAACAACCGGCTTGTGGTTAGATCGCCCACCACATATTGAGTAACGTTTTGGCAATGGATGTCCACAGCCCACATAGCACAACAGCTGATCAAAGCAGTGCTGTCACAATACGCCATCTTCTTGAATATTGCCTTCATATTAGTTACTTTTCAAAAAACAGCATGCTCTTCTGTTAAATTTAAGCAACCTAACACTAATCAGGACATGCTAATGGCTTCATTGCCAGATGCAAGGCACTAGAAAACAACAACAACACTAATCAGGTAACAAATGTCTAGTATGTAGATTGTATGCAAATTTGCAGTTTGATATATTTTATAGTTGCTATCCAACATGCTTGTATACTGGTTCCACTCTAAGAAACATGCGCTTGTATTACTCCGCGCAACACGTGCCTATATGATAACTGGTCACTTTCATTTAACTCTTTGGTTTATACACATAAATAACACTCATACTGCAATTAAATCATTAAGCTATCCATTAGTGGCATTTCAAAGTAAGGATGAAGATGTACCTATTTTCCATTGTTGATCTGAGTCAGCGACCACATGCTTGTGGCTCGACTCGCCTTTGTTTATGTCGAGTGTGTTTCTTATGTCGGGAAGTACATGTTCCCCTAGTGTTGGTACTTGGTCTTATAGACGTTTTTTGATTAAATTGGGGCCGCCACTGCTAAGATTGGTTGCACGTGTGAGGAGGTAGGAAGTAGCTATGTGTAGGAAGTACAGGAAGAATGCCAAACGTTACACAAACCTCTCAAATACAGACACAATAATAGTGGGCAGGGCAGTGGTACCAACTTATGAAATATGTGCAAAATGATGGCAGTTTATTTGATAAATATTCCGGACTGACACGAGGACTACATGAGGTTTCTAACAAGCAAAGCAGTGGAAAGTTGGGATTTTGCCGCTCAGTTCATCCGCTCATTAAATTAGAAAGGGCGTGCGTACTTACGCAAAATAAACAATGCAGTTATTGTTGACGGGCGGGTTTTTACTGGTTTCCCCTGCCATTTATTCCACCAAATGTTCCATCAACATCGGACTGATTCTTGAAACAAAACAACAGAACTTCAAAGCCACCACATAGTCTACTGTAAACCCATATTCCCATTGTATCTATAAGGGAATGTGTAATAAAAGCATTTGTACGAATGTATATCTTCATTGACATAAATTAAATACAACAATAAGCTTTTAGGGAGCACTTTTCTGGATAAATGATACAGAAACTAACGTGACAATAACGCATTCGATTTTTAAAGATAGTGTCGGTATGTGATGGCTTTGTTGTTTGGTGTTATAGCTTCAGTCCGTAAGTTGTGTGGATGGCCAACTCACTACACATTTCCGTGTTATCGGTACAGCTGAATATTGCGTCTTCCTTGTCGTGAAACTTAAATTAGCGACACTCTAAAGATCAAGGCTTGACCCGTGGGCCTTGATCTGCATTATAGTTTCAAGGGGCACTTGGTATCAATGTTTCCTAACATCACTTTACTAGGCAAACAAATCCACAGTCTCATACAGTAGCAACAAGCAAGCAAAAAATGTCGTATCTTCGCGCCATTGACAGGAATTTTACCAATGCCCAACAGGTTGCAGCAGACTACAGTCAAGCGAAGCGCTGCCACAATTCCAGTTCAAAATGGCTGCTCCAGCATGTAGAAATAGGAAAAAGTTATCACTCGTTGGGCTTGGAGTTGTGTTTGCTAGTTTTCCATAAAACTGCCTGCAATATGAGATAATGGCTCATATTTTCTGCATTTGATTGCATAGTGGAGGTAAACCATGACGTCAAGAACCTGGAGTGACAGGCTTTTGTTTCTTTCCTTCCTTCGATCCTGATCCTGCCGTTGCGAGTCTACAGCATGGGATCATTAAACGTTAAGAGGCAAGCTGATTATATAGATTAAAAACAGGATATAATAATATATTACACTAAAAAAGGAGTTCCAGAAAAGCATTGAAGTAGACGCACTCTTGTTCATTTACCACTTAAAACACAATCGACATGGCAAAGCAGTATAAAAACATCAAATGGCCAATTCCATATGTAGAACAAAAGTGTAATTGGAACAAGTGAGCTGTGTTAAATATTTAGGAAGTATGATCATATACGTGGAAGTAGAAAAGAAATTAGAAATATGTGAACATATCTGTGGTACAATAAATAGATGTTTAAGAAATAAAACAAGGGAAGCAAAATTAAAATGTTGATTTATGGGTCAAATGGCTTTTAACGAAATTGGAGGAGATAATAAAAGAAACAGCCGAAATGCGCTTTCTCAGGACAGCCTCAGAAGTAACGTCAACTCCAAAAGAGGAGCGAAGATAACAGAAAGGAATTAAACATTTTCAGATTATAGAATAAGATAAACACAAATGAATATAATTGTTTTCAACTGTAACACGAATGAAGGAAAATAGATTTCTACAAAATCTGATGTGCTGCACTCACATGACTTTCTCTACTCTTGTACAAATTATCTTATTGCTTATTTCCTTGTAGGTACAAGGGGAATATGGGAATACAGTAGGCTTTGTGCGATAGTCAACTCTTTTAAAGCTTTGAGATTAGGTTCTCTTTGCACGCTAAACATGTAAAAAACTGAACGATGTTCCATTTCACGAAAGTTTTAAGGTTTCCGAAACTCACACAAATAACAAGAAATATCTCCGAAATGGTTCACTCTACAAGAAAAGTTATTCGGACATAAATTGTGTATTTTAGCAAGATCTACATTTTTTGTATAGTATAATTTCGTCTATCTCTAACGGTTTACCAGTTATGCAAAAGTCGTCCAGAGAAAATACGACTACAGGGGCTATAGCCAGAAAGTTCAAGATATACATTTCATTTGTCATAAAAATATCTCAAACATATGACATTTTAATCAAAATCGTTAGAACCATTTTCAAGAAAATCATAATTTTCGAAAAATTTTGCATGTAAACGGTAGTTTAGGATGGGGCTATTTTCTTCAAAATCTTCGTGTCGCATCCTTGAAAGACATTAAACTTATATACCAACTTTGGTTTTTAACCGACTTTTCGTTTTTGAGTTATGCTGTCCACAGACAGACACAGAGACACACACACGCCGACGTTTTTTCTCAAAATGCTTTTTTTATTCATGGTGCCTCGAATATATATTTCCGGTGAAATCTCTACATCAAATTTTTGGGTGGAATACAATACTTCCTCTACTTAGGCCATAGAGGTATTGGAAGACCTAAACAACGCTGGGGAGATCATCTGCCATAAATTTCCACTGGGGAACGGAACGTATCAACAGGTCCAAGTCATGAAGTTGATGCATGATAGGGAATTTGCTCTCTGTAATTCCTCATCCGCCGGATCGGGGGAGGTCTTCGGGTGCCGGGCCTCCCAGGGGCAAGTGTAAAGCCCTCATGGGGAGGGATGCCGGTTGTACGAGCTGCTATCCTACCTTCTGTTATCGTCTCTTCTGACATTCGGCCACCCTCAGTATCCTCTCACCTCATCGCTTCCTCACGTGGGCGCCCAGTAAGAGACATGCCCAAAGTATCTCCTACAGTGCTAAGTCCCGCCTCCGAGAGTGAGTCCTTGCTGAACAGATGTGCATTCCTGAAACTGAAATGGCTTCCGTTTGAAAGCAATGGTGGTGCTAGTCCTTCAAGTTCAACTTGCAGTGATTCTGTCTCACGGAGGCGAGGCGAGGCGAGCGAGGACACGTGGCAAATAACGTGATGTAATATTCGCACAGCGAATGTCACGGCCACTTCCGCACTCTGTAATGATGACGGTTCTATTTCGGTGTTACTATGCGCAGTTCACATGTGTGTGTTTGCTTGATCGTTTTTATTCGCAATATTAACCGAGTCAAGTATTTATTGCTAGTGGCAACGGAGCAGCAGGCGTGACCTTTTTCGCTGGCCTCCCGCAGCCCTTGTCAAAATTTCTCCAGTTCGTTGGCCCGTGAAATTGTTCCTATAATTTATTTAGCGCATCTTGTGACGAATGTGCTATAGGGAGGGGAAGGAATTTCTTTTGGCTACAGTGCTGCCATATGCCTACTTCCCTCACATTAGCCTGCATGCAAACAAACCCAATACGTCACTTTCACCAACCAACTTCCTTACAAACGTTTATCTTCTTCGTGTTAGTTGAGATAAACGTTTGTACAAATTATCTTATTGCTTATTTCCTTGTAGGTACAAGGGGAATATGGGAATACAGTAGGCGTTAAGTGATAGATCTGGTCGCTATGCGATATCTTTGCACAAAAAAGAACTCTCCATTTGAAAGAAGTATAAGTATTGGAAAATTAAAACTCGTAATAAGAAACAATGTCTCGGAAATGGTTAACTGTACAAAAAATTATTTCACATAAATGATGTGCTTTAACAGATCTACATTTTTACTTTCTCTACTACGCACAGTAAGTAGGGGAAGTCTTATATGTGACCCAAAATTTCGATTTCGAGCATTCAGGTGAAATATATGTTTGTAGGCCCCTTGAATAAAAAAAGAATGTTAAGAAAAGGGTCCGGTTGTGTGTGTGTGTGTGTGTATGTGTGTGTGTGTGTGTGTGTGTGTGTGTGTGTGTGTGTGTGTGTGTGCGCGCGCGCGCGCCTCTCACTAAACTCAAGAACAAAAATTCGGTTAAAAGCCAAAGTTGGTATTTAAGTTCAATATCTTTCTAGGATGCCACACGAAGATTTTGAAGTAAATTCCTGCACCCTATACCACCCTTTACATGGGAATCTTCTTCATAACTGGTAAACCGTAAGAGATAGATGAATTTTTTTGTTTACATAAAAGTATGATTTTGCGCCCATATTATTTAATGGGAGCATTCACATAGCCACGTAACGCAAGAGTTTATTAGCTCCAAACGTTATGCTTGCGTTGCGTGCATAGAGAAAGCATTTTGTACGTCATTTTCCGTTCACTGCAGCACAGCTTCTGAACAATGCGAGGTTTTAGATCACTACTGTGCAGTCACGGCGCTCTTCCATTTGGCCCTGCTGCGACATTTTAAATGCCGACGAGACGCTCATCTGTTGTATGTTTAGTTCATACAACACATTTAATGTGGTATTTATTTATAAACACTGGATGCATTTTCGTATTGGATATTATTGGTTGTTATTCAATTTGAAATTGAACTGGGATACGCTCGGAAGATTTCCGTGTGCAACTTATGTATCTAGAAAGCCGTGCAAAGGTTTTGTGTGACGTCTACGGCTGTATTGTGGATGTCTACCCTTATATTAACGTTACTCTTATTCTGAATGGCGTCTTAGACACTACACACTTAAGGAAGGACTTGAACCTAGCGAGAGAGATACAGAGAGGGTTGGGTATAGACGCCTGAGGCTTATTGTATCTACATCCCCAAGGGGGGACCCTCAGGAGGAAGGATGAGGTGAGAGTAGACACCGGGTGGCCAGATACAGACTAATGCTACAGACATTGACAGACATCCCTCAGGTTTGACGACACCTCGAAGTCTAGATCTTCCTGGACCATCTTAGGGGAACACCGGTGGGGCCCAATGCCCCCATTAGCCGCCCCTCTTCCGGACCCCACGTTACCGATAGTCATCACACGGGGTTCCCCATGGAAACTTAGTGAGACATTGTTTGCCCGAGCTGATCGCTCCGGCGTTAGCGTCTGTGGCCCGCATTTGGGAGGTCCTGGGTGGACTCGCGTAGGAGTGATGGTTTTTTGGGGGTTTCCCTAGGTCGCTAGGCGAACTCTGGGAGGGATATTATATCTCAGATTTTCTTTACCGTCCATTTTACTTCACCTTTCATCCTGGTTGGTTATTTCATGGTTCCAAGTGTCGGCGGGAGTTTTGCGTTTCTGTGTGCGCAGCAAGGTGAAGCGTTTGTGGGGCAAACGAACAGTTATTGTGCTACAGTAGGATCATTATGCCTAAGTAAATAGGACCATATTGGGAAATGTAAATAGGACCATTTCTGCACTTTCCGACGCACGGTGTAGTTATTCTGCTATTACTGAAGCATCCAAGAAGCGAAATGTTTTGTGTCAAAGTGCAACATTAGCTCAGTGTTGAATAAAAAGGAAAAAAGTCACATCGGATTAAAGAAAGTAGATAAACCCATGACCTGGTACCACACGCTCTCCAGCGATGATAAGGAGAGTCATGGTCCTCATCTCTGGCAGTAATGCAGCCACACAACGGACCATTGCAAACAAATTGGAAATATTCCTGAAAGCTGCTAACACTATTATAAAGAAAGACCTAACTATGGAGAAACGTCACGAAGTTGTTGCCACGTCACATCTTACAATATCGCACCAACAGCAGAAGCACCCGGCACCGCATGCACTCACATGACTTTCTCTACTCTTGTACTAACCATTCTTACAAACTCTTAATCCTCTATCTTCTTCGTGTTAGTTGAGATACAAATTATCTTATTGCTTATTTCCTTGTAGGTACAAGGGGAATATTAGAATACAGTAGGCTTTGTGCCATAGTCAAATCCTTTGTACGCTTAACATATTAAAAAAAATGAAGAACGATGTTCCATTTCACGAAAGTTAACTGACACAAATAACAAGGAATATCTCCGAAATGCTTCACTCTACAAAAAAATGTATTCAGACATAAATTGTGTATTTTAGCAAGATCTACATTTTTAGTGCAGTAAGATTTTGTCTGTCTTTTACGGTTTACGTGTTATTCAAAAGTCATCCAGAGAAAACAGGACTACAGGGGCTATAGCCAGAAAATTCAAAATATACATTTCATTTGTCATAAAAATATCTTAAACATATGACATTATAATCAAAATCGTTAAGGCTATTTTCAAGAAAATAATTTTTTCGATGTAAAGGATAGTTCAGAGTGGACAGGTTTTAAAAATTTTCGTGTCGCATCCTTGAAAGACAGTAAACTTAAATATCGACTTTGGTCTTTAACCGACTTCTCGTTTTTGAGTTATGCTGTCCACAGACACAGACGGACCTTTTTCTAAAAATGCTTTTTTTTTTTTTTTTTTTTTATTCAGGGGGTCTCAAAACACACATTTCTGGTGAAATGCCGACATCGAATGTTTTGGTGGAATACAATACTTCCTCTACTTGGTAGAGAAAGTAAAAATGACATGCAGAACGCAGAGAAACTTTCTCAGATTTGTGGTCGTCGTTGATTAATGCTACAATGGGAAACTGATAATTCGTAGAGTTGCTAAAAAGACCAAAATCAATTCCAAAGATCAGCATGAAGTTCTCACCCCAATTTGCCACACTGAGATCCCATCTGTCAATGAGAGAGACCAAAACTAGGTCTGGGTGCACCAAAATAAGGCATCAAGTCACACTTCCGTTTGGACTTTCGCATTCTTGCAAAGGATAGAGCAGAAGATCGTGTTTGGGAAGAGAGGTTGTAAGTTCTGGACAAGACTGCACTCGCAAGAGATGCAGAGCGACCGCTGGGATGGAGAGACAACAAATAGGGCATGATCGGCGGTGCAGACAGGGCTTTATGCAAGGTAGGGACATACTCAAACTTGCTATCCCAGATAGCGAACAACCCTCTGCAAAAGAGCGCCCTCTCATTACCTTGTTTACAGTCAGGCCTGTCGCCTGTCGCCTGCAGGGCATTCGTGACCCACTTGTTACGCAAATCTATTCACGGAAGAGCATTGATCGCAGTGAACAATAGGCAATAACTATCTATCTATCGCTGCGAGAGATGCCCAGCGGTGAGGCACCTTGGGCGTGCCTGCCCCACCATTGTATTCTACACATTCTTCTTATTAACATTTTACTCAAGTAAAACTTACGTGTTAACAAATTAATGCAGAGAATTCCTATCCCGGACATACGAATTCACTACTAAGCTTGGAGTGGTGTATCATTGTTTAGTTCCAAAAATCCTGCTGCTTCGCGGGCTTTTCTTTTAGGTGCCCATGCTCTTTTTGAAACTACATAAGAGTCAGCACTTATGTATTGAGTCACGGAAAATTAGCCACCTCTGGGGAGAGATTGTTGCTTTGTCAAAATAGGTGGCTCATTGTTAACGCAATGGTAGCAGGCAGACGATTGTTGCGCCATTCATTTTTGCTCAGCTTACGTTTGAAGTCTGGAAAGTGTGAACCTTTTTTCAAGCACAACAGATTCAGAGAGAGAAAGCATTTTCGTGCAATGATTTTGTACGTCTTGAAAAGTGGCGCAGTCACTTGAGTGTTTGAGAAGGGCCTTGGGGGACTGTTTTCTGTCACGTACAACTGTATTTAATTTAAAGGGGGGCGCAATCTTTTAAAGATGAAGAGCAATGTGCAGTCCACCAACAGAAGTGACTGAGAAAAACATCACAGCTGTAGAAACCATGGTTAGGGAATGCACTGAGGTGCATTAACAATTCTTTCGTAAAATGTTTGAACCATCTTTCATGAAGGCCTTCATGAAAGGAGCGTACTGTTGCATCGTAACAATGCACCAGTTCACACCGCTAATGTAACAATGGAGTTTGTGCAAGGAACTGAGGCAAAACTATTGGCTGATCCACCCCGTAGTCCTCCAATCTGGCAACACGTGAAGAAGCGGTTTCTGTATAAGCAGAGGAGTTATCCACAGTGCCAGAAGCCGAGTGACGTGGATACTTCCAGAAGTGCTTCCAGAGGATGGGACGCTGTCACAGAGAATACTTTGAGAAAGTGACATAAATAAAACGTTTCTGTGACTATTCATATTTTTCGGTCAGAAAACGTATCTAGTGGTCCTCGTGTACAGGGTGATCCAAATACTTTTGAAAACACACGATTTCCTTCTGGAGGGTGAAAGTTGAAATTGTGATTTATTAAATGAGTGGCTCTGGGAGAATCTATATATAGGTGTTACGGGTATGATGTGCACATTTCGCTTGATGGTAGATTCAAATATGATTCATTTCATATTTTGTTCACCTATTTTTGTATTTTCAAAACCTATTTTGATTTGTGATAGAACATATTTTAGACACCTAATTTAAATTTTTTGGGAACCACAAGTCCGAGGTATAGTAATTACATAAGATCTCCCAGCTCTAGATCAACTGGATTGTCCTGGTGAGCTTGCCACGAGTGAACATTATTGCCGATGAGCAATTGTTCCCAAAGCAAAACCGAAGATATCAGCTTACTTGTTAAAGGCAGCAAATCCATCCGCCCAAAGTAATTCGGCAATCTAATAAATGGACACCGTGTAAATTGCATAATATTCGACGCTTATGTGGTCTGCCTCTGGTTTAATTAGATGAAGGGAAACTAATAACTGTTTACTCATTAGCATTTCAGTGTGGAAAATGGCTGGGAGTTTCTTGGAAAGTTGCCGCCAATTAGACGAGGATGATAATCGATTTTTGACAGTGTAATAGCCCGTTAAGAACAGGTGTTGTGCTATTGGTGGGCGATGTGATTTCAGGGACATTTTGGTTATGTTAAAATGCTTCTCAAATAGTGGTTCGTCTTAGCATATTAGCAAAGAACGGTCAACGCCAACTAAAATACTTTTGGAATACATGTTCGATGCGTTGGAACACCAGTGCTTATAGTATACAGGAGGGAAGGGAAGTCATTACATTCCTTCTAATATGTGCTTCATAGAAGCATTAAGAAGTCCAATGGCATTTTCTTCATTGATCAGCCGATTTCGAAAAAATAAATGGTTTTTCATCCAACTTAGATGCGTAATTCCACAAGAATGTACGAAGTTAACAGTTTGTTACTTGTAAGATGCGTAGATTAACTTATTTCTGACATAACTTCGGTAGTAATTGTGGGACTTCACACAGAGTTTCGAAATAATCAATCATTTAAAAGGATGTGAAGGAATATCCGAGCTACTCTTTCAGACGTGAAGTCGACAACGTTGCGTTGAGGTTGGTCAGGGAATTGACCTAGTTTGTGAATGTAAACAGGTCTGGCACTTTCGCTTTCCTTTAATGTTTTGAGAGCTAACGCTATACTCGCACAGTAAACACGGAAGGACAAGGCAGGGTATGAGCTTGTTTTCAAGACGCACCGTTACTGTGTTTATGTACTGAGCTAGGGAAAGTGACACCCACACAATCTGCAGTGTTGCCAGCTTGTTTTCGACACAACTAAAATATCTCCGTAGGAAATGGTTGGAGACAAAAACGTGAGACATTTAGCCCTAATGAACATATCACGGTTGGTAACCCTAGAAATGCTGATTAATGACATGAGGTGGATAAAAACTAAGCTTTTTCTGTTGATAGTTTGTTAAAGAATGTGCAGGGAAAGGGAACGTGATGTAATCGTTCCGAGAAATGCACGTTTAGCTGTGAGGAGGGTGTGCATGTAGATGACGCAAGTGGATTGAAGAGCCAGGCATCCGACAGGAAGCTTGGAACTATGATAAATTGCTTCTCCGTTGTCCAATTTGCAGAAATCTCCGGCCATATGAGGACAGCTACTGAGCTATACATGCGACAAAGGAACCTTCACACGACTTTCTCCACCCAGCTCTACAAACTATTCACTTACTTTGTAATACGTATAGTACCTATATTCGACTCCACGGATCACTTGTGTTTTGCTCTGAGTGTGACGTTTATGCTACGCTAAGCAATCAGAGGGTGTTTAGCAACAAGCTGTCACTAAAATTAGACATTGAGCGAATAGTTCTACATCAAAAGAGTCGTCATTACTTTACAGCCAGGTCAACGAACAGACAGTCAGAGAAGACATTAAAAGCCACACATTTCTGCGGCGTGACCCGAACCCACGGTCCTGCGGTTATAATCTAGTCGTCGTAGCCAGTTTAAACGCTTTTAATACTCCGTGGTTGCGCTCAGAGAACAGCCTTTTGTACCTTCGTGTCTGCTAATCAAATATTGTATTCAATACACGCAAAGACGCTTATTCACAGGTCTTCAAATAGGAACCCCTGTCCGGGAAGTAAATGTTGGAACGCACGCCCATTGCGATTAGCACAAAGAGTACATCGACGTGCCGTATTCTGCCGTACTCTCGCAAAGTCACCAGCCATTTCTCTGCTTTAAAACTTTCTCGGTCTAATTTTGAATAGTAAAACTATGATTAACTGTAAACAATGAGATGTTTGTGTTTTGTTTATGTGTTGTGTGTTTGTTTCTTGGATGCCGTTCTTCCTCTAATTCGAAACCGGTTTAGATTAGGCAGTCTGGAACACCTTGAGCCTGCTGGCTTGAATAGCCATGATCGTTGAGGCAACACGTAGTGCACTGGTCACGCACTCAAAGCCTGAGGTCATGAGTTCGAGTCTGGGCAACCGCAGTCAAATGTGCCTGTGGTAAAGGATGGGAAGGGCCCACGTAAAATAATCGGTGAGTTTGGCACGCGTGGATGATGACGGGGTATCATTTGACTGCGGTTGCATGGATTTTGCATCTTTTCTTAAAAAAAAAAAAAAAAAAAAAACACACACACACACAACAATATACGTCTCAAATACTTATGTTTAGTTGGTGACAGACAGTATAACAAGAATATAGCATAAAACAACTAAAACTAGTACAAATAGGAAAAAAATGCCTATGTCCATGATCATGGACACCGGAACTGAAAGGGTTAAACTGGGTGTGAGGCAGTAACCTATGACATAACTCATCTAGCGCTTAAACGAAACACCACAGCAAAAAACTTTCCTTAACAAAAAGTGTTTGAAATAATGTTATCTATCAGCTGCCAAAGTTTGCCGGACTAATTTTGGAACATTCTATATATGCTAAGTGAAGCCTATAGTCTTATACATTTGTTATATTAGCAGCAGTGGCGTAGCGTGGTGTGTGGACTTGGGTATGCACTTTGAACTCGTGTGCGCAAAGGTGAAATTTCGAAATTCTAAAGTTATTAGCGGATTAGCAAACTCATATCAGAAGTAATACATATGAAGAATAATATACATTCAAATTTTCACTGCAATATCTGTAACACCTTTACATTTATTATCTTTTGTAGCTATTTTGTAGCTATTATGTTCCACAAAACAAAGATTTCACAATTTTTATATTTTAAATGTTATTCTCTTACAGATAAGTAGTCTCAAAATAAACTTGGGAACAAAATTGTGTAATACCTTGGTTTATTAAATATTTATTTATTTAGTTTTGGTTCTATGCAGCAATTATTGATATTACGTAAGAATACTGTTCTCTTTGGATACATTTTTCTTAAAAACTTCTGCGTTGCCACGTATTTAATGAATACATTCAAGCTCTCGAAGTCTTCTCATACATATACATTACACGCTTTGCTAGCCTGGGTGCTCATCAAGTTTTGTCCTTAGATTTTAGCCCCTTCAAGGCGTGTCCTTCTCTAGCCGATAAGGTATGCCTGTCAATGATGATAACAGTCTAAATACTGTCACTACCTCTATACATAGAGGTGGTTTTGCTTGAAAACTCCCATTACAACTATAGGTAACTAATTGTGTGCTGTGTTGTTTGTGTTGGCAGGCATGTAAAGGATGCGTCGGTACTTACAAGTGTGACTGTAGAGGCATTAAAGGGTTGACTGGAGAACCAGGCATCTTCGGACTGAGAGGCAGTGAAGGACTTCCAGGAGACATTGGACCAGAAGGTCCACCAGGTCCTAAAGGAGAAAAGGGCGCAAGTGGTGAATATGGCGGGAGAGGAGAGAAAGGCTTCAGGGTAAGTTACCTATATTCTTAATTATTTATTACACTTACGGTAGACACTTATGAAATGCAGCAGGGAAGAAAATACAAATAATTAAATATTGCGACGATAGAATTCAGCTATTTAACATCTTGAAGTTATTTTCAACTTGGCCCCGCTATTCAGTTGAATTTACTGTCCATAGTTATGGTACAGATGCAAAAAGTGGAGTTTTGTCTTACGAATCGCAATCCTACAAGTAAAATAAAATATTAACACTTATCAGTTGAAATTTTTGTGAAAATAGCAGTGACCATTGAAGGAATCTGCTATATAAGTACAATGTCTACTGTTTCCTTTATTTCTTCGGTAACAATTCCAATGTACCCACCCCTGAGGGTGGCGGTAGCGTATGTGCCTCCCACTCAACAGACCCCGAGTTTGAATCTCGGTTAGGGCGAGTTTCAAGTTTTATTTTAGGGTTTTCTATTATCCTGAGTTGTGGAATGTCGGGCAACTCTAAGCTCTAAGGACTCCGGGACCCTTTTCCCCTTCACCCCCCCCCCCATTTCGTTAATTCATGGTTCGATATGACCTACTATGTTAAGGGTATACTGTAATTTCACAACTGAAACCTCCATTCTCTACCGCATCCATTCATATATAATATATGCATTGTTGTGCATTTTATATTTCAAATTCCATTTAAGGGACCATGGGACTGAAATTTAAATTTTCTATACCTTTATATAAAATTTACACTTTTCACACTCAAGGGTGTTTATGTTATAAACTACCACGCAAAGTTTCAGCACAATCTATTTTATAGTTTTGAGGGAATTAGTTATTCAATTTATTACGAAAATACCTTAATATTAAAAATACTCCATCCATACCAAAAGCTAAAATACCACAACCGTTTTATTATTATTTTACAAACTCTAATTGCCCAACAAACACCATCAATCTCTGGCAAGAAGACAAAATAATTACATTTTTTTTTTTTTTGGTCCTTTGATGGACATTGAAAATATCTTTACATCCTTTTTTGTGTCTTTAATTTTTATAAAACTAGGCAAATTGTCAGATTTTGAAACCAAAGGCCGAAGCCACTTAAATATAGCACATGCTGGAAAAATTGTAGGAGTATGTCACAATATTTAATGCACAGAGAGCAGATAACGTATTCAAAATGTAAAATCAAGAAAAGCCAATTTTTGTAAACACATGCTTCAGATTACTCCTTTATCATACCTTCCGTCTTTTGTCTATAGTAGTCTCTCTCCTAAGATTTATAGCTTAACCACTTCTTTCCGCTGAATTTCACTGTCCTTGAGCTCTTTTTGGCCCATATTTTGTTCAAATATAACCGAAAATTTAAACAGAAAAGAAACATTCAAACGCCTGCGCTAGACGTTTAAAAATGGCAGAATCTAAATTTAATTTTCAACTAATGACTAAAGGTTTGTGGAATATTTATGTTTATAAACCTAAAAATCGCCAATTTGATAATTTGTCGGCTATTGTTCAGTCCCAGGGTCCGTGAAATAACATTTTTATACATGTATCATTTTCTCTAAAACTATTGCACCTAAAAAGCTCAAATTTTTTGAGCTGCTAAAACATCTTTTAAATTTTAAAATGTGTGGAGCAGTTAAATGTCATGCTAAATCAACCTAACCCAACTTAACCTAACTTAACCTAACCTAGTCAACCTAACTTAACCCAACCTATCGTAACCTAACTTAACCTAACCCAACCTAACGTAACCCAACTTAACCCAACCTAACGTAACCTAACCTAACATAACCTAACCTAACATAACCCAACTTAATCTAAGCTAACCCAACCTAACTTAACCTAACCCAACTTAACCCAACCTAACGTAACCCAACCTAACATAACCTAACCTAACCCAACTTAACTCAACCTAACGTAACCCAACCTAACATAACCTAACCCAACTTAACCCAAACTAACGTAACCTAACCCAACTTAACCTAATCTAGCCAACCCAACCCAAACTAACGTAACCTAACCCAACTTAACCTAACCTAGCCAACCTAACTTAACCTAACCTAACTTAACCCAACCTAACGTAACCCAACCTAACATAACCTAACCTAACCCAACTTAACCCAAACTAACGTAACCTAACCCAACTTAACCTAATCTAGCCAACCCAACCCAAACTAACGTAACCTAACCCAACTTAATCTAAGTTAACCCAACCTTACTTAACCTAACTTAACCCAAGCTAACGTAACCAACCTAACCCAACTTAACTTCAGTGAGCTCCATGGAAGAACAACATATTTATTGTGCTATAAGAATACACGGTAAGCTGAACCCCTAAATACTTTAGAAGGTATTGTACCCCCATTTGTGTTATTACAGCGAGTGTTTGAGGTATTTTTAGAATGTAATTGAGCCAACATACTAAGGAATGTCCAGATGACTGGTGTGTAGTGTACATAAGTATTACTCTAACCACAATTTAAGAACAACATATACATGTCCATACCAAGTGTTTTAGAAATAATGCTCAAACGATGCACCTTCAGTAATATCACTAGTGCTGACGCTTTTTCGGCAATTTAATTGAGGTTAATGAATAATTAACTAAAACAGCAATCATGAATTCTAAAGAGTGGCATTCGATAAGGTAAATGCAATGCGAAAGTGATGCCATTTTTTGTACTAAATCACTGAAGGGGCTTGCCTGCCTTTCTGTTTTATACAGCATTAGATCTTCTACTTCTTTTACATTTTGAATTCTCAGAGCAAAAATCTCTCCATTTTTACAGTTTGTACCAAACGCCAATAGTGAACAGGAAAATGCAAGAGAACAGGCTTCCTAGATCTCTCGTCGAATCGAAGCAGGGATAGGATTTAACAATTTGTTTTCAGTTTTTGAAAGCCATGCTTTGAAACTATCGAATTAAGTTCGATTCTCGTTTATCAATAAGGCATTAATCTATAGAACATTAGTGTCTTCAAAAACATTTGGAAGCTCCTCTAAGTATACAGTTCACGTGTAATGTTACTTTGAACCGAAAACTACAATTTTTATTTTGCCCAAAGTCATAATCACAGTTTTTGTTGATCGTTATGTTTGTATTTCTCATTAAATATCCTAATTCGTTGCATTTTGTATTATGTTTCTGTATTACTAATACTACCGGTAATTCTACTATTTACCTACTGTGTCACCAAAACTACCGCAGATTTGGTAGAGTGCAGCTCTAGTAGGGAATCATCAAAAAGCGCTGAGATACAGGTCACAACGCAGAGAAGATTGCTTTGAATCTGGACGTGTGAAAAGCCAAGAAGCAAAACCTCGATCACTGACCTCTACTGACTGCTGATGCAGATGACCTCCTAAGCCTATTTTATGCCGTGGAATCAGATGCAGCGGTAGAACAGGTTCTAAATATGCGATGTTTCCGGCACGAATTATGTAATCCAGAGAGTGGTAATTGTTTGTAACGTTCTTGGAAATGCCCGCAGCGCGAGGCCCTGCCCAAACCGCTACACCAATGTCTTGATGTGTTTTTGTTTCCCATTTGCGATGCAAGCAAATGTTTCGCAGTTGGTGGTCCTGAACGAACGTACGTACTCCTAAAGCGAAATGAATCCACACTTGAGTCTATTTTATTTTCTGGGAATGTAACTGCAGTTTTATAAATTGAACATGATTATACGGGCTTGTGGGCCGTGCCAGACGTTTCGAACATCCTCAGTGGCTTGACCGTAGTACTCTGATAGTCTCGGCGACGACTGATACGGAGACGTTTGATCCTGGCAGTTGACAGCGTCGTTAAACAACTGAACAATTTAATTTAACTTCTATGGGCCTCGATCTCATTTCAACACCATTTCACTAATTGCATTCATTCATCGCGCGATATGACATTACGTTGGAGGATGTTAATATATGTATATGAAAAAGAAAGGGACAAGAAAAGGAAAAGAAACTCAAGCCTTAATGTTTCTCAGAAAACGCGAGAGTTATTGATGTCTACGCATTTCTTACATCTGCAATCTCCTGTGAGGAACGCAAGTATACTGAGAAGGTTTTTCTTTATCGTTCAACGGGTTTCTCTTATGCTCAGAAATCGAGTGTCGGTAACTCTGAACTCTATGGGTCATGGGTTCAATTTGAGCTTCCATCATTTCATCTATGCACCATCCACCTTAACCTGCCCTGTTAAAATGTATCAAAAACTACAACAGAAGGGCACGCTTTCAAATGCAAACGCTGGAAAATAAAGTTAATTAGAACCATTAAATTAAAATTAAAGTTTATTCGGTCCAAGGAATTTAATACCAATGGCATAAAATACACGAAGAGGACAAAAACAAATCGCAATAAGTTTGCAGAGAAGGTGAAGCCGTGTGACGTCATCATGTCTATACCGAACCTACAACCTCACACATAGCTCCCACAGTCCTGAGGGTGACGTCATTCAGGCGGGGTCAACAGGCACGTGTGCTGTCGCAAACTTGGTTTAGTTTATCTTAACTGCATCTGTTGATCAAACAGGCGCTCCACATACACAAATCTGTAAATATTCGAGCCCTTTGAAAGGAAACGTGCGTTCGTGCGTTCTTTCTCTTGCCTCCTCACCCCCCCCCCCTCCAACCCCAAACCCAGATTTTTAGTTTTCTAGAAGTATCTTTCGCAAAGCGATTGACGATGATAATGATGATAATAATGATTATGATGATGATAATAATAATAATAATAATAATAATAATAATAATAATAATAATAATAATAATAATAATAATAATAATAATAATAATAATAATAATAATAATAATAATAATAATAATAATAATAATATAATAATAATAATAATAATTAATCTATCACAACCGAACTTGATCCATAGTTTTTTCCTCCTACGTTAATTTGTTTATTGTTGCTATCATCTATGCTTCGATTCGACTAGAGATCTAGGAACAGGGTTACCAGATTATTTTATGGAAATGTAGGACACAATGATAAAAAATGTAGGACTATCAGCCCATTCAAAAATAATGTAAACATAATTTAAATTCTATATGTACTAGTGTCCCCTCCCCCCCAAAAAAAAAAAAGAAAAAAAAAAAAAAAAAAGAAAAGAAAAAAAAAAAGAAAAAACACCAACACTTAGTATGTTGTGCGGGATGGCAGACTGATCAGTTTTCAAATACAAACCCATGTCCGGAAATGTACGGTTTGGACGCTAGAGAACGTCGAAGTTTGAGAACGAACGGTTGTGACAATTTGTTAACATTCATTTTGGTATCTTAATACGGAAGGTATGCAACCTTTAGTCATCTGTGTACTGGGATGAACGACCTGAGCATAATAACATTCCTGCGCATGCGCTAAATTCTTCCACAACAGCTGGTGAAATGACCGACTCCAGCACACTTGAATGTAAATATGCGGAATCACTTGCGTGACCTACAGACGCCTCAACAAACTCAGCTGCATGTTGGAAACATCGACTTGTATAAACTGCGCTGCAGCACGACGTGGGACTTAGAAATATTCTGTTCTCCGAATGCACTCAATCATTTTCCGTGGCTGTACCAACCGTAAAGATGGCGTGATTTTGGTGCTTTATGAATTCAAAATGTACACGAAGGGGTACACGATGTAATGCAGTAGAGTGTAATATAGTACTAGGTGTTCTGTGGTATAGTGATGAATCAGGCCAATGAATGATAACAGAACCGAAAGGCACGGCTCCGTGGTAACGCATGATGCTCGCATCCCGTGGGTTGACCATTCTGACTGGGGCTTTTTTCGTGATTTCACTCAGTCGCCAAGGTAAATACCGGATCAGGTATTAAGTACCACGGCCCGATGTTCCACCTTAAGTCTAAAACAATAATATAAATAAAAATAGATGGTAATAGTGAATGCTGTGCCATCTATTCACAGATAATGTAAGCAGACAGACTGGATAGCACACTAATGCCATCTGACGTCACAGAGGCGGAGGTACAGTTGTCCTGCACTGTTCCCTCTGTAGGCTCGTGGAGAAACACGAGACCTTGAACAGGACCTTCTAGATTAACGGCCCTGACACTGCCATCTAAGTTGTACAAAAATGGCGTCGGCTGGTGGGATTTATTTCTGAGGTGTTTCCACACGCTGTTTTTCGTATTATTTTCTATGTCTTCGAGTTATTGTTTCTTATAATAATTCCTATGTAAGTTTGTCTTCATATCAGCAAAGCGAGTGTTTCAAAAGTTTTATTTGGGCAGTATAGGAACAGGAATAAATGTAATGTTTTGACTGTGCCGTGTGCTATCCACGTGTTCATGTTTATTGTGTTCCATCTAGGACTATGGCTACATTAGCCGTATAGTGTGGTTAATTTATCTGTTTGCAAGTACAATTTGTGTCACGATTACAGTGGTGAGAGGTTGTTGAAGAAAAACTGTTCCAGTAGTGTATATTAATGTTGCCATACTACAACCTAACCTCAAACACGACAATGCACCGTAACTGTTGCATTCCCGGATGCAAATTAAAAATCAGAAACTTTCAGTTAAAACAAAAGGTAAATTACAACATAAAGCTTCTAAATTCAGTATTTAATTACAATAAATTGCAGCGTTATGTGTATTAGTTGCCGGTGTGTATATAACATGGTGAATAGTGTGAATAGTGAAAGACAATAATTTCGAGTGAATTCAATTAGTGGCATCTGCAACACCAACAGTTTGTTTCATGTAAGTAGTATGCTGCTCATATTTGTACATTATCTTTTGTCTTTGTAATTTAAATGTGTAGCTGTAGTTTAGAAGAAATGTGTTATGTTGCTGCATGTAAAACTGTAGACTATAGCAAAGTTTGGTAAATATTTACAAAATCGTCCGCTCGAGAAAACGAATGAAACATAGTGCAATGGATGCAGTTTTTATTGCTGATTACGATCTTGTAAGTTTTATTGTGCGCTCAAGCTTCGTGTTTTATTTATGAGAAAATTTCGTACGGTCGATGAAGTGGTTTTATTTCGCTTATGCGGCGGATATTTAGCTAATAAATGTGCATAAACGAGTGTAATATATGCTACAATGATTGATTAATGCATTTACGTTGAAATGATTGCATAAACACTACCCAAATTGTAAATATTTCGATAACACAGGACCCTGTCACCCCACTCATATGCAAAACTAACCTAACCTAAGCTAACACAATGTTGCTTTACAATACTGATTTAAGATTACGTATTTCATGTATTTCATTTACAGTGCTGTTTTACGGTTATTATTTTTAATATTTCATCTGCTTTTGTGGATTCCCCCTGTAAAATAAAGTGTCCTGAAGTGCTGAGTAATATGTTGTTGCAAACTGAGTAATCAAGTTCTCAGTAATAGTGAAAGCAAAATTTCACCCTAAAGGTTTTGAATTCAGTAGGTAGCTTTAGGTCATTCTAAATGGCAGCATTTGTATATCAGCCATCCAGTATAGTATGTTTTGTGTAGGTATATAACATTCTGCACATTGTACAAATGTGAAAAACAGTGTAAACAATGATTAATAATTCTGAGTCAACTCACTGTCAACACTTCTGTTTTATTTAAGTAACATGCTGCTTGCAGTTTTGTCTATCTTCTTTGTAATTTGAGTGTGTAATGCAGTTACATAATGGCATGTAAACCTGTAGATTGCATGAATGATATTTGAGGTTATATATTTCATTCCCCATGGTTTATCGTTTAATATTAAATGTCATTCTTTTTTGTTTACTTGAGTTTATGTTTAAGACAGTGTTTTTGTGTTTAACACAGCCCATATTCACAAAATAGGCATGTTATTACACCACATTTTTATTTTACTGCGTTGAAATCGTAGCCTGTAGACGAGTTGTTTACAAGTAGTTCCCACCACTTTGGCCGCCATCTTGAATTACAGTGTCAGGTCCGGTATTTAGGAGGTCCTGCCTTGAACAGGGTCCTGGCTAATAGTTGCGCGATGTGTTTGTAACACGAAATAGACCTAGCCTCGTTCGCAGGTGACTGAACCAGCTAGCTGTCAAGTGCCAGGTTAGCTCTCGCCAACTGTATGTAGTCAGAGCGACCTAAAAGAAATGAAAATAAAAATCTGATGTGTTGCACTCACATGACTTTATCTACTGTTGAACTAACCATTCTTACAAACTCTTATTCCTATATCTTCTTCGTGTTAGTTGAGATAAACATTTGCAGAAATTACCTTATCGCTTATTTCCTTGTAGATGTGGGAATACAGCAAGCTTTGCACAGCTAACACATGAAAAAATGCATAACGATGTTCCATCTGACGAAAGTTTCTTTTCCAAAACTCATACAAATAACAAGGAATATCACCGAAATGGTTCACTCAAAAAAAAAAAAAAAAAAAAAAGAAAAAAAAGCATTTGGACATAAACTGTGTGTTTTAGTAAGATCTACATTTTTGTAATGTAAGATTCGCTCTATCTCTTACGGTTTACCAGTTATGCAAAAGTCATCCAGAGTAAACAAGACTGCATGGGCTATAGCCAGAAAATTCAAAATATACATTTCGTTTGTCATAAAAATATCTCAAACATATGACATTTTAAGCAAAACCGTTAGAGCCATTTTCGAAAAATTTTCTATATAAAGGGTAGTTTAGGCTGAACCAATATTCTTCAAAGTCTTTGTGTCACATCCTTGAAAGAACCAGTTTTTGCATTGAATTTTTAAGTTCCAGTTCTACCTCTCAAACTTTGCCCACACACGGCTTGTGTGTTTAAAAACACCAACAGTGAGTTTGTTGGCAGAAATAGATAATTAAACACTAATTTTGGTTTTTAACCGACTTTTCGTTATGCTGTCCACAATTTAACAGACACACAGACATGGACCTTTTTCTGAATCTTTTTTTATTCAGCGGGCTCAAAACATATATTTCCAGTGAAATCTCGACATCGAATTAACAATCCTTAGCTGTCGATTGTTCTCCCGGAAAAGTTAATTTTAAAAGAACAGATGACCCAATATTACTTGACGGTTAAAGTTTCCCCTAGGTCATGCAAAGATAGCTGTTTTTCCTAAACTGAGAAGTCGTAACCTACTAAACACAAATGGGCACAATCTTGATATGCTTCTATCTTATTTTCTTTCTAACTGCCAAGCTGAGGAACCAGCTGAGCAGGCCTTCGGTCTTTATTCCGCACTCAGTAAAAACGTCCTTGCTGTTACAATTTCTTACTTAGGTTATATCTAAAGGTTTTGCTATTACATTAATTTGGAAAATAACAAGCAGATAAAATAATAAATGTTTACATATTTTATACTACATGACTTCTTCATTCCATTTGGAACCGAAAACTATCTTCTCTTAATGCATTTGTTCGTAAAATCAAAATAAAGTCTGCAAGTCCTGTTATTTCTTCATGAGCCGAACAGTGATAGTTTTTATAAAGGGAATGCAAAACGACGACGGAGCATAGCCCTAGGATCAGTGAAGTAAAAACCCAAACATGGCAGCTTTTTTACTTTCACTACTGCATATAGTAAGTAGAGGAAGTGTTGTATTCCACCTAAAAATTTGATGTCGAGATTTCACTGGAAATATGTTTTGGGCCCTCCTGAGTGAAAAAAAAAAAATCTAGAAAAAAGGTCCGTGTGTATGTGTGTGTGTCAATTTGTGGACATAACTCAAAAACGAAAAGTGTATTAAAAACCTAAGTTGCTATTTAAGTTTAATATCTTTCAAGGATGCGACACAAAAATTTTGTAGAAAATTCCTCTGCCCTAAACTACCCTTCACATGGAACATATTTAGAAAATTTTGATTTTCTCGAAAATGGCTCTAATGATTTTGATTAAAATGGCATATATTAAAGATATTTACATGACAAATGAAATGTACATGTTGAATTTTCTGGCTATACCCCATGTAGTCATGTCTACTCTGGATAACTTTTGCATAACTGGTAAACTGTAAGAGATAGATCAAATCTTACTGTACAAAAATGTAGATCTTGCTAAAGCACACAATTTATGTGCAAATAAATTGTTTGTAGAGTGAACCATTTCAGAGATATTCCTCATTATTTGTGTCAGTTTTGGAAAACTTAAACTTTTGTCAAATGCAACATCATTTTTCATATTTTTATATGTCAGCCATGCAAAGAGAACGGAATCTCAAAGCTTTAAAAGATTTGTATTTCCATATTCCCCTTGTACCTACAAGGAAATAAGCAATAAGATAATTTGTACAAATGTTTATCTCAAGTAACACAAAGAAGATACAGGAATAAGAGTTTGTAAGAATGGTTAGTACAAGAGTAGAGAAAGTCATGTGAGTGCAACATATCAGATTTTTCATGCACAGGATTGTGTCATCATCACTGCACAATGCCACCTAAAATTACAATGGCATCACAGCTGCGAGGTACAGAAGATAGCTAATTCTTTTTATCCCCTCAGCCAAGTGGAGAATCAAAAACCAAAATCCTTACAATGAATTCATTTACTATAATTAAATAAACAGTATGCAAACTTTTAAGCTATTATCTTTGAAGGTTACTTATGTTATATAACCATTTTTTTTTATTTTCAATAAATACATATCTAATTATTATTTATTTATGCCAACAAACTTACTGTTGGTGTTTTTAAACACACAAGCCGTGTGTGGGCAAAGTTTAAGAGGTAGAACTGGAACTTAAAAATTCAATGCTACAACTGGGATTTGAACCACAGACCTTCCGCTTGCCAGGCGGTTAGAGCGTCCGCCCGGCAAGCGGAAGGTCTGTGGTTCAAATCCCAGTTGTAGCATTGAATTTTTAAATTCCAGTTCTACCTCTTCTACTGTTGGTGTTTTTAAACACACAAGCCGTGTGTGGGCAAAGTTTAAGAAGTAGAACTGGAACTTAAAAATGCAATGCCACAACTGGGATTTGAACCACAGACCACAGCGGAAGGTCTGTGGTTCAAATCCCAGTTGTGGCATTGAATTTTTAAGTTCCAGTTCTACCTCTTAAAATACATATCTGTTTTTGTAAAAACTAATTGTTCAATATGTTAGGGCTTCTCATGTTGGTTTGCTGCTTGCCCAGGTTTACTCACACCTGTAGTACTGAAATTTACCACATACAGATATGTATCATATAAGATAGCAAAATATATCCAATTTTCATAAAGCTCTGACTTAAAGCAAGTTAGTTATGATTGTTTATGTAATATCCCTCATCTGATTGACACCTCTCCTTAAAGGACACTGCGTTCTGGAGATCTTTAATCAAATGTTGTACACCTCTCCATTTCCTACTGCCTTTTCCCATGCCATAATGTTTCAGTCCCCTGTTCCATTGTTGGTATATTACATAAATAAACAGCATGCTGCTATTGTTCCTATCTATGCAGTAGGACTGAAAGAAACAATTGACTTACGTGGGAGTATGCTCATGTAAACTGGGAAGGATTATATTTTCTTTATATTTTATTCTATCAATGTACATATGAAACTTAATATCTTATTTTATTTTGCTACAGGGTGATCCAGGAGTGCCTGGATTCCAAGGGTCCCCAGGAATTCCGGTGAGTATTCATTGTCATGGTTCTAAGAATGAAAATAATAAAGAAAGATGTTTTAAAGACAACCCATTTCCTGATTGTCATCAAATAACCTCCCTTTTTTAAAGGATGTTTCAAAATTCATACTGATACAGTTCAATGATTAACCCAAAAAGGGAGTCCAATAAGCAACAATACAGTTTTTTTCTCAGGGAGATTAAAGGGAATGAATTACTATGAAAGAGTGAAGAATATTTTGTTTGAACACCAACAATACTCAAGAACTTTGTTTATCCAACCCTTATCAATCTGCAGTTTTGGTTTTTCCTGATTCATTTCTGCTAACTTTTTTACAATGAAAATATGAGCGTCCTTTGATAAATGTGTATACAAATATACAGCTGTATTGTTGGCATTTCAGGTAGCACAGATATTGCTATTGGTCTCACACACTTCGAGCTAATGAGAAGTACAATTATGATGGTCAATGTCACAATATTAAACTAAAGCGTGTGAGATTGTTTCATTTATTTTCATGACATTCCTGATAGTGAATCATAGACAATTCATCCGGATGGTTTTAATTTATTTTCTCTTCTGATTTTGCATTAATCCAAATTTCATTATCATACAATATTTAGCATAGTTTCCATGGTCCACCATTTCATTTGACTTTCATTTCAATCTGGGTTACAAGTGTCTGCAATGTGTAAATTTGGCACTACTGTGTGGCGACTTTGTGAACTACAACTGCTGTTCTCAGTGGATGGATGGCATTGTAGTTGCCTGACTGGTGGCTGCTTGGCCAACCCTGGAGTCAAGATGAATATCCAGCACACATTAAGGACACTCACGCTGTTTGCCCGGGTTCCAACACGCCTGCAGAGTGCTCTCACTTCATCCCTTCCTCCCGGGATCTGACATACAATTGCCTCAACAGTTGGCTCAGCGTGGAGTCCCCTCTACCTCTCTAGTATTCATTTAATATTTAGTTGTTGGATCATCAGGATATTTGTTAATCTGTATTACCTCTGTCCTGCTCAGTCCACGTAAATTAGTTTCTTGTTTACTTAGCAAGAGAGTGATTATTCAAGAAGCAGTTTCTGCATACCAAGAGGCATTATCTGCAGTGCAGAAGCTGAGTGGTGTGGATGTTTCCAGAAATGGTTCCGGAGAATGGAACGCTACATACAGTGCCAGGGAGAATACCTTGAGAAACTGGGACAAACAAAATGTTTCTGTTATTATTTATATTTTGCTGTCTCAATACATAAGCAGTGGTCCTCATATGAGCAATGCATACTCTGCTTGATTATATAAGCATTCAAAGCTCAAGCTGCAAAGCTAAAGTTTTGCATGTGCATCTATGAGCACCATATTTGTTACTGGTAAAATTATCTGTTTTAGTGCGAGAAACTGAAATACATGTTGTTGTTGCATAGGGACTTCCTGGTTTAGAAGGTCCAACAGGTCCTCATGGACTCAGTGGCTGCAATGGGACTGATGGTAGTGCAGGACTAGATGGTTACCAGGGCATACCTGGAGGAAGAGGCCTCCCAGGAGCAGATGGTCCACCAGGAAGTCCTGGAGATCCGGGAGATGGTGGAGTGAATTCCAAAGGTGTGAAAGGCGATCGTGGCATTGGAGGTCTTCCAGGAATTGAGGTGAGTTTTGGCTGTCACCATTACAGTAGATTTCATCCACAGTATGTTAAACTTCACTTGGACAGCTAACAAAGGTCATGTATTTTACTGCAGATAAAGAATGGAATTTGTTTAGGGAATTATTCATTAGACAGTGAGGAATCTGTATATTGATTTTGGATTCATTTTTTTTAATATTGATTTTTAAAATTGATTCTCGTTTTGTTTCTTTCCTTTTCTGTGAAGTTTAAAAATAAAATTGTAGATTTTATATTTCTGCAGAACTTTCAAAATATTTATTGATTTATTTATTTCTAGGGACCTCCAGGATACACAGGTCCTCCAGGTCCTCCAGGATGGCAAGGACCTCCAGGAGACGAGGTAAGTTCCATTTTTGCATTCAAGTAAACTTCAGAATTGAGGCGTTAAGCACAACAGTGGCCCAACCCACAAAAATTCAGAAACTGAGTTATTAGCACAGACATGTTCCCCATATCAAAATCTAGGAGATCAGTAGTGGCCTATACCACATCTCTACAACCACCGACCGATGGCATGAGAAGTATGTTATTGCATGGAATTGAATCTGGCTTCCTGGATAGAAACAGTAGCCCAACCTTCCTGCATGTGTGTAACTATGTATCACAATGTCGGTGCTATATTAATTAAAATTTCCAAATATCATGACTCTTGCTTAGTTATTAAAGTCAATATAAAACTTTCAAATCACAGATATCTTTTACACTCCATTATGTACATTTAGTGGTTGGGCCTCTGTTGCGCTCAACGCCTCAATTATGTTTACAGAAAAATGTTTACATTTTGCATAATAGCAAGAGAGATCACTATCGCCACCGCCACTCCACCACCACCACTGCCACTGCAATAGAATATTTCATCACTTTAACCTAAGTTTTGAAAGCTATGAATCTGTTAATTCGGCTATAATATTAATATTAAGAGTGAAATATACCACCAAGAGTGTGTATTTCATATGTAGCTTCTATTAGGTAATGTTTTGCACAGACACTAAACTAGATTTTCATTTCCATAATAAACACCTTAATTTAGTATAATTTTCAGGTCACTTACACATGTTCAACATTGTATTTCTCATGAACATTTTGTTTACAGTTTTGGCACATTGTTTCCGCATTCTAATGTCTTCACTAATATAAAATATTCCAGGTCTTCTGTGTTCCCAAATTTGCTCTTTATAACTTCTGAATTTGTTCAAGAAGTCTCCAATATCCTTAGAAAGACATTGCAATTATAATAATTTGTGCAAATATTCTTCCTTCAATCCAAATAAAAGCTTTTTGAGGTAATGGTGTGTTCCATCCTCACTTTTTGAGTTATTAAATTTGAAAATACATTGAAGCCAGAGGGAAGTAGTCAGTACCCAGTAATTCTGAGATAAGCTCTTTTAAGAATAGGTTGTTGAAGAATGAAAAAATGTCTGGCAGAATATGTTCCTCTTCTTTGACTTGGTTCAAGGGACACATGAACTTGAACTTGGATTAATATGTATTAGTTGCTATCTGACCTCCACTATCATTCCTAAAAGATTGTAACATAGCCATAGAATTATCCTAATTAGTTATTAATTAATAATTTATTAATTATAAATCATCCTAAGTAATTCAGTTGAGCTGAATTATTTAATATATTCTTCACTGATGCATAAAATGTTTAAATCTGTAATTCTTGAAGTTATCAAGAGTTCAAGCTAACAAGCTATAAACTGTAGTCCAAAAAGAGTTTTGAGTTGTGAAAAATGCTGAAAAGAACAAATTGAGTTATTGTAGAACTCCCGGATAACCTGACTCTTGTAACTCGACATTCTGTATAACTCAAAAACTTTTTTATTTTATGTTTCTTTATTGTTTCTTTATCTATAACCCACTATTGGTACAAATGGTATAGATAAATTTTAATTAGTCTACATATACAATCTAGCACATTCTCCCTCACAGTAACTAAAGGGCTAAATCCATATTGACCTTCGATATCTAGTCAGAGCCTAAGCAGCCAGCAGACCATTGTCAGTAAATCAAAAGCTTGCGGCTAATAATGTGGATACATAGCACAAACACTTGTTTATCAGTTACACATTTCTGGCTACAACACAGTTTCTCAGATTCCAGGCTTACTGCGTTGACTTGTGTTTGCGTCAGTGAAAATGTCAAACAAGAAGAAATGACAATGGAAATTAAATTAAATGTGTTAAAGAGACCATACAAAGGGAAACATTTTAATACGTAATATATTTTAAGATATGTTATACCTACTAGAACATACATTTATATAATTTGCAATATTATGTTATGAGTTGTGAATAATTCTGTGAAACTCGACATTTTGGTAATGCGACACTCTCACCCCACATTAGATCAAGTTATTGGTATTCTACTGTATTATGAGCTGGACCTAAATGGCAGAGAACCAATTAAATAGTCATTTGTAGCTTTAAAATTATTCTGATTAAAAAAATTAATTATGTAGCATGAAAGTACAAATTATAAGTATAATAAAAATATAAAAAACAAATAAATGAAAATGTTAACATTTTTTAATCAAATTTTACCAAAGCATTGCCTCAATTATCATATACTCAAGTGAAGTGTAAAAGTGTTTAAGAAAATATATGATGATTTTTTCAGAGAATCTTTATTCACTTTAAATTGGATTAAACTTACAGGGCTTAATAGGTCCACAAGGTCCACCAGGACCTGGGGGTGAGCCTGGTGACTCTAAGACAGGACTACCTGGTATGAAGGGTGATCAAGGTAACATGGGAGAGCCTGGACCTCCTGGAAAACTTATGTGTGACAACGATAGATGTGACGAAGCAATACAACCACCTACATTCAATCTCTTCAAAGGACCAAAGGGCTACAATGGATATCCTGGAGATGCAGGACCTCCTGGACTTAAAGGGGAGGTTGGAGACAAAGGCCCTCAGGTAAAGTTACACATAAAGTTCTCTGTGGAGGTGCAATAATAACTTATTTAAAGCCAGTAATTATTGCAAATCTGTTTAGTAAATATAACCAAGATAAACTAATATTGTACTGCTGGTCTCTGCAGAGTAAGTTTTAAAATTATGAGCCTATTATATGAAATATGAGGGCAATTTGTAAAGTAAGATTCCATGTGGTATACATATCAAACCATTATAGATAATTGCAAAACAGTTATTCTATTTAATACCTTACATCTTTCTCTATCTTTCGACATAGTTGCCATATCTGTTGAAGCATTTCATAATGTTCTACAAGCTTTTGTATACTGACATCATAGAAGTCTGTTGCCTATGAAGATAACCAGTGGATAACCACTAGAAATTGTCAATGGCCGATGTTCATGGATCTTTGCATCCATGGTATTGACCAAATCTTTGTGATGGCTGGCTTTATTATGGACATTGTCTCGTCTGGTTTTGAAAGCTCTCACCCACTTACACACTTTTCTGTCACTCATCACATTGGGGCCATACACATGCTGATCTGTCGATGAATATCTGCTGCAGAAACATTCCTTGCTGTCAAAAACCGAATTACACACCTATAGTTCACAATCAGCAGGCCCATTGATAGTTTTACATATTTTAAACCAACAGTGTGAACAGCACACTGCAACATTGCCAATACAAATGGCATCCTTTTATGTGTAAGACATGCCAGGAGTCGGTGCACATATGCATTTCAATGAAATATGGCAATTCAGACCTTAATTTCTGAATTACTCTCGTATTATCATCATGATTTGGAAACTAATCAAATTTCTTATATCTTATTTATCTGTTTTGCCAAAAAATTAATTTTGAAACAAAAGTGAGGTACTAATAACCTATAATTTAAAGGGAAATTAAACTCCCTCTTCTGAAAGTTTTTATGGGATACAGATGCATGTCCTCTTAGTTCACTCATGTACCTACTTTATACAATAAGTTTATTTACAAAGGAAGTTTGGATGACTTCCTTGATAACCTATACATGTAATCTTTTAATTAAACTTTATCAATAATTAGTTAACTAAAATTACCAACCATGTTATTAATTGAAAATAGATCCACAACAGCAACTCAAACCCCTGGCAATTTCAAGCAACTCACATTGATTTTTTGTACTTCTAGAACTATGTGCATTTGATGCATCCATGAAAGACTTGAAATGGAGCATAATAGATATATTATCCATGACATCACACAGAAGCTTGTTTCAGTTTATAATTAAGAAGATGTTTACAATATTAGAATCATATTTGTCATGAAGGTACCTAACTGCCCTGTTGTAAATTCTGTATGAATTTGCGACTCCATCTGAAGCAAACCTATGAACTGCTTGGACAAATGCTTTTATGAAATATAATTACTAATAAAACATGCAATAAAACTGTCAGCAATGTTTTAGAAGTAAATGAGTCTCCTGTTTTGAAGACCAGCGTCTTCATTCTCAACAGATTCTCGACTGGCAGTTGAAGAGGAAACATCTGTTGTGGTAGTGACTGTGCTACTATCTGGGTTGCTGGATATAAACTTCATTATATCGTCTGCTGTGGTATATAAAAATTCATGGCTATATGAGCATTCTTCATTATACGTATTTTCTCCCAAATTATCAGTTCTGCTCTTATTTTTAGAACAGCTTCCCATGATAATGAAGGGAGGATATGGTGGGATTTGAACCATGCACCTCCTGTTCACAAGGTCATGCTGAAACCACCTTGGCTACCGACGTTGGTTCCTTGGGAAGTCATGCCACGTAATAGGAGTCACATAACCGTAATGAGACTGAACTCCCTTCAAAAAAGCCAATGGCATCGAGTAATGACTTGCTCATTGAGAAGGAAGACCAAAGATGGTGACTCTTAGTCAGGGTGTCATTAAGTAATGCATCTCCATCACAAAGGAAGTCAGATCCTGATATTGGACCCAAATGCCCTCAGGAGCTATAAGGCAATATCAACTTCAGCAGGAAGGACAAGGTGAGCTGATGTTCCTGAGACCAAATGAACATCTAGAATTCTGCAAGGAGACAGTTGCAGTGAATCTGTAGGGTCAAAAATACCAGCCAACTTCAGAAGCCACAGGAATACATGGGAATATCAGAAGGTAGAAGCTATTCCAATGCAGGTACCTTATCCACAAGATAAATAGTCACTGCAACAAGTTGAAGGAGAAGAAGCAGAAGCTTGGGAAAATACAGCCCTGGGAATGAGCAGTTGGCAGACACTACTCCTTGGAGATGCAGATAGAGGAAGCACACAAACTGGGAGGGCATGCACCAAAAAACCAAGTCTACACATCCAATTGAGCCAATGGGCTCATCGAGGGTAAGCAATGTGGTGCAGATAACAGCATGAGAATCCAGCTAATTCTTTTTTGAAAGAAGCTAATGGAGGAATAATATTGTATAGTATCTTTATTCAAATAATTTATTATAATTACATGGTTTTGTCAACAAGGTGCGTGTGTGTGTGTTGAATAATAATTAATATTGAAACAGTGGATGTTGTTATTTATAAAGCATACTGTTTCTAGAATACAGAGACAGGGTAAAGTGAGGATATGTAGTTCTTTAAAATGTGGTCTGCTAGATGTAGTTCTACTTAAATTTAACATATATCAAATTATTTTTTTTTGTAATATGAAAAGTGAGTCAAAGTCAGCAGTAGACCCCCATACAGGAATGCTGTAATATGGTGACACTTGGGACATAACAGGACTGATTGGTTTTAATGTGAAGAGTGTAAGTGAACAAAAACAGACAAGCTACAGTAATGATATTGTTGGCTGCTATAAATGTGACACTTTCATTTCAAATGATGACCCCAAAGCTGAGAGCCATGGTAACATGCAGCAGTATAATGGGAAGCAAATCATGGAATCTCAAAACTTATGAAAGTGTAAAGAGATAATTATTAAAGAAACATGGAGAAAACAATAGAATAAACTAGAGCTGTTGGTTAAGGTAGGATGAGAAAGGTCCCTCTTGTTTATCTTTCTTTCTTTACCTGATTACCCTCCGCTTATATAGAACTTACAAGCCAGTGCTTTGGGACAGATGCTTATCGGGGAGCACAGGAACCTGTGGATTGGACAGAGGGAAGACCTGGAAGAGGGTGATCAGTTAAGCACCAGGTGTGAGAGTGAGGAAGAGGATGATATGAAATTCAAACAAAAATCATGAATGGAAAGGTGATGATGGAGCAGTTGTTGGAATGAGTGGTAGGGGAAACAGGAGAACCCAGAGAAAACCTGCCCAGATGCTACTTCATCCACCACGAATACCTTGCGCAGGTGCCTGGGATCGAATCTGGGCTACCTAGGTGGTAGGCGAATGGTCTAACCACTCAGCCATGGCATCCTTCCCTCCTGTTTATCTCCATGGTAAAATCTAACATAATCATATGAAACAACCATTTACTGAAGTCGCCCAGCCTTTTCACGTGTATGATCAAGAAACAATGATGTACCTATTATTGAACATGGGTTGTATCGGTGATCAGAAGTAGATGTCATCCCCACATACAAAGACCAAAACTACCACGAATGTGGAAGACCTTATATAATAATTTGATGTGCAGCAACAACAAATTGACCAGTGCATCAATTTGGAACCAAACATGATGCAGCCCCTAGGGATGTACAAGAGGTTCAATTCACTGGGCTCCTATTGGGGGATAGGTCAAGCTGCAAGGGCCATCGAGAACTCTCCAATCTCCACATAATATACTACTACTAGAAGTTAAACAAGAAAATCAAGTCAATTTGTGTCTTTTTTATAAATAATAATAGCAGTTTAGAATGATGCAGTGTTGCATATATTTCTAATGGAATGTTTGACAAGTTTCATTTCTAAAGAAGGAAGCAATTTTGACTCTAAAAGCTACTTGTGTGAGAATGAATACAGCAGGGAGTAGTGAAACATGTGTGAGGAAAGACGTCACGTGTGTGACATTTGGAATCGAGGTTTCTCTTCATTTACCTTTGTAAAGAACAAAGAAATCACTGAGAAAGGCAGAGAAGCTCCAGCATTAGAGAATTAAAAAGCAAAAATCAAAACTTGTGTGGGACAATAAAGACATTTGTGGCATAGAATGTCTTACAGGTTGTAAATATAGACTCAAGTTATTTTGTTGGCTATGTCTACCCTTCTCAACATTATTGCTTTCATCCATAGATTATCATCATAAGCCACTGATTCCAGTAAGAATGGGCTACTATTGTAATTTAATTTTGACTTACAGCATAGTAGCTTTCAGTGATGTTTGATACACATAAAGAAGCAGGATGGCTACTCTAATTGTTCATGGTCTGTATATTGTATAAATGATAGCTCAGCTGTTTGTATGTACCTCTTGACACTGCAGTGATTTGAGGCTGAATGCTTGTGCAGTGTGTCATTTGTCCTTGCACCAATCTGAATAATGCAGAACTGTTCCTTGACAGCATTATATGCAAAGGAAGTAATAAATAGCATTTCTGCATATGCTGTCTTCCTCCATGAACTAAGAGAATTTTTTTGTTTTAATCCTGAGGTCCGAGCAAGCCACAGAGAAAGTCATAGTGCAAAAATTATTATGCACTATTGATAAACTCTAGACCAAGCACATATTGTATGTGAACTAAAATCAAAGAATGTCTCATAGAAAAAGTAAACAGATTTTCATACCTTGGCATTATGTACATTGGACTCATCCCTGACTTGGGCATACTATATTGAACATACTGTCAACAAAGCAGTCTGTTTTTTGTGTATTTAGACTAAAAGATTTAGAGTTAACAGACATAAAAGTTATTTGCTCTCATATATCCAAATTTTCTGCATGGTCCTGTAGTAATAAAGAACAAGTAAACTGTAGAAATTGTGTAAAAAGTCAAAGTACCTTTTGGCTTCAATATTTTTAAACCCTCTGCAGGAGTATTTAAGGAAACTAACATCCTGACTTTTTCCTTTCTCTGCAAATATAGTAATCATAATAAGATATTCACTCCTAAATGGCAAGATCAACCAATTGCACCTTACAGAATCAGCTAATTCTACCAAAGATGGAATAAAAGGTAAGGTAAAGTATCCAAATAAGAGATAGTCCCCTAATGAGAGACACTGGTGTTTCCCACCAATGATATGCTGCTATCTGCTGGAAATAGTTGTAGCATAATGCATTTGTTTAGATAGCATATTTTTGTTTGTTTGATGCCATTAACACAAGTAGTTGCAAGCTGAGGAAAAAACTTTATTGCACAAATTCAAAATTTTATTCTCATATTTTTTGAAACCATGAAGCTCAGGAAGATGACTCCTAAGTACAATTAAGCCTGCCTCTGTAGCGTGATGGTTAGCGTGTCTGCCTCACGTTCAAGAGGTTGTGGGTTCGAATCTCGCTTGGGGTAAACTATCTGGATAAGGGTTTTTCCAAGGTTTTCGCTTATCCTGAAAAAATGAATGTCGGGTAACTTAAAGCTCTATGGACCTCAGGCTCATTTGAGCAACATTTCACCTGGATCCTAATAAGAGACACCATGTGGTTGCAAGCAAGAGATAGTAGCTGATGGTGCAAATAATAAATGTAATGTTGTTGTAAATGTTGGGATATTTTTAAAACAGTATTTTAATGTTTTCTTTTACAGGGTTTTCCAGGATTAGATGGAATTAAGGGTGTCAAAGGAGAGCAGGGCATAGATGGACAGAGAGGAAAGCAGGGAAAAGGAGGCCCTCCAGGGCCAAGTGGAGATAAAGGAGCCAAGGGCGCACCAGGGTTTGCTGGCAGGCCTGGTGTGGATGGACCTAAGGCAAGCAACTAACTTCAATAAAATTACCAGAAACCAGCATCAGTCCAAAAAATTAGGTTTTATAAAACTAAGCTGTAAGGACTGTCTTATGATGTTAACATTAACTGTTTTCTTTACATAAAACAATAGAAAACATATATGTCCTTCCGAAATATAGAACTTAAAACTGCTTATCTCTTCCGTTGGTTGTATTTTATATATCATAGCTTGTAAGGTGAGTTTCTAAGTCAATACTACCAAAACCCTTCAGGAGGATGTTCAAACTTATATATTTGCTCCAAAAAAAACATGGAGCTACTGTCAGTAAAGCAATATAAATATTAATAAATATCATCAACTAAAACTTCACTTATCCTTTATAATTATATTATATATTATATTCCAAACATGTTTCACAAACTATTTGTATCCTCAGCATTTTGACCATTTTGTCGTTATTCCTATGGCTGCTAGGTGATGGATTCTTTCCTATTGTATTACCAACTATTGAAAGCAAAACAAATTTATTGACAGAATCAATTGGTGGTATTTCAAAATTCACTATACAATCCTTATTCTTCTTAGTCTTCATTCTTTTTTAAAACAATAAAATGTATGGGTCCATTTAATTGCTTTAATAATATAACCTCTGCATTTATTTCATGACTAAATGACCAAAAATGATCTGCCACAGTTGATTTGTAATTCTGTATATATTTAATATTTCTAAAATGTTCTTCTATTTTGGTTTCTACAAGACATTTAATCTTATCAATGTAAACCATGTCACAATTCAAACAGCTAAATTGATAAATACCAGATTTTTTATAATTTCGAATTTTATCCTTTTTAGAAGTGTTTAGCACTTCTTTAATATTATGTTTATTTTGAAGAACTAAAATTATTCCATGTTCTTTAAAAATCTTTGTAAGCTTTTTATTAGCCCAAGGATGTTAAGTATATATTTTTAAAATTACAATCATTTTCTTATTTTCTTGAGAGCAGAAACTTCCTTTACAGTCTTTTGATTCTCTATCTTTTTACAAATAAACTCTATATTAAAACCATTAATTAACCTGGTGTTGATAGCATGTTTATAAACTCTTCTTTATTAAGGAGTATATTAACCTATAAATTAAATGATCAAAAACAACAAAACCTTTAAAACCTTTATTTTTATGTAATTATCAACATGAATGGACTTTTTATAAATGCCAAAATTCAATTTATTGTTGTTTTATTAACCTTAAATCTAGCAAAGGAAGTCAATCATTATTTTTAACTTCTAATTTGAAATTTAATGTGAAATATTAGTCACTAATAATAATTAGTATTTTTGATTTATTTGTTTGCTACTTGCTTCAGCAAGCTGATCAATCAATGTTAATATTTATTAAAATGTTAAGTTCATACATGGAATAGGTTTATTGATTTGGCCTGTAACCCTAGTTAGTTGGTCATAACCATACCTGGTTAAATATACATTTGTTACATGCTTAACTTCCATTATCTACCCTTTCTACATTGAATGTTTTTCAACTAACCATCTCCATATCACCCTTACCTTACAGAGAAAAACCCCTGATTTTTGTATCTGCTTATGATCTTCAAAAATCTTTCTCAATACAGTTTTGTTGTTCCGCAGGTATTTTGGAAAATTAAAATAAAGAAATGTAAGACTGAACTATGTACGTGTATTTTATTAAAAATTAACGATTGTGTTATTCGCACACTGTTTTGATACTTTACACCCTTTCATTTGCATCATTTTATAGGTCACTACACAGCACTTCTTCTCTTCCACCTACTCCATCACTGCATCATCTGCTGCAACATAGAGCCCTTTTGTTAGGGCCACGAAAAGATTGAGTTCCTTTTCTCATGACTTTAACTTTATCTCTCTGATTTCTTCAGTAATGAACCATGTTCAGTTGTGCGTAATACTCTAAATCCACTGATTGCACACCATTTCTTTCTGTCAATTCCAAAACATCCAACTTAAAGCCTATAATGAAACCTTCTCATGAGTTCATGTTACCATAACATGGACAGCTACCAGAGAACCTCACTTTCAATAAAGTTGCTGATCTTGTTTTACCAAAGACCTTGTTTTACTAGTAAGAAGAAATCAGGTAGAAGGGTTGAAGCTACTAATGACTGAATTTTAATGTCTAATTCCCTGCTCCTTTCTTTGTAAACAAGTAAAAGGTAAAACTTGTCCCTGGTCAACCATCTTAATGTATAGTAACAAAGAAATTCTGAAGAACTGTTTTTATAGGAATTGTAGCCCGTCTCAAACTAACGTGTCTAACATTCACATACATTTATGTTTTTCTAAAATTTTTCCACAAAACTTGGCAAATCTTACAATTGAGGGGATTTTATTTTCGAGTAAATACCATATTTCATTTTCTTTCTGTTCACACATTTCCAGGATAAATCCTTTCTCATTCCCCACAATTTCCAACACCTAACCTAAACTGGCTATCTCCTTTCTCTCATTTTGCTCATAAATTAAAATGTAGTTATCTTTTTTGGGACCCTCTTCTATCAATTTCAGTGGATTCTCTTCCTAATCTGAGCAAATAAGATTTGTCTATCTGCATCTTCTATTCTTACCCTCACTACATTTCACAGATCTCTCCTAAAATATCCAATTTTAATCCAAAAATCTACTAATCCATTTTTAATTAACTGTTTTCTGATTTTTCCACACTATACGTTAGTTCTTGAACCCAAATGTTCTTCTTAATACTTGAAGTGTACACTAATGTTAATAGTAATGCTCTAGATGTTTTAATATCTTTCTGTATTTGTTTTTCGCAATTGCTTATTGAATAAATATGCCATAGTTCTGCTTTTTGTACATTGACATTTATCTTCCTATGATTGGCCAAATAGGGATATCCAGGTAACCCTGGGCTATCAGGTCCACCTGGAGTTCAAGGTCCAGTTGGAGATCCTGGCATCTATGACCCTAATTTGGATCAAGAAGGAGGTCCAGGACCAACAGGACCTCAGGGGCCCCCAGGTGAGAAAACATTCTAGTGTAGATGTACAATAGTTTATGGTTCCCTTCTTAATACCATTAAAAGTATAGATAATTATGATGTGTTCAACACTAGAACAAGAGCTTTCTTGCATGAATACTGCTTCCACACAGTACAGGAATATGAGCAATTTAATATATATCCATATGCATAAGATATTGTATTAATTCACTTGTTATCTTATGTCCTACATCTTCATTGTGATATTCTGCTCTTATATTTATGTTGTTGTTAGCTAATGCTGGATTTCTGACAATGAAGTCATTAATCCTCTTGCTCTCCAATATTTTTCACTGATGATATTGAAGAGAGCAATAGCAGTAATATTAACCGCTTTTTAGAGAGCACCATATTTTTATGTTTTGGCGGTCACATCGCTCTCTCACAACCCCCAGAATGTCTGGAGGACCACACCTCTTATATTTATGAACTTAGGTTAGAGAGGTTTAATGTCTAACTTTATTACAATATGTTGCATAATTTAATTATTGATATGTCCTATATCGAGGTACTATGTACAAACTGATTGTGCAATGTTTTAGATAGAGCCAGTCATGAAAGTTTACCCTAACTCTGTACGCTTGCAATTATACATTCTGACTGCAAAAGCTAAAAGGTCAGTTACATGATAAATGACAGTTTGTCTTTGAAGGAAGGGGTGTGCATTTCTGACTGTCTGTCTTCCACACAAGGATGCACCAGGGTACTCTCGCAATACTTCTTTTGCAACCTTTGTGCCATTCTAATATTTTCTCCGTTCCATGAAGAACATTTTTATTTTTACTTTAAAACATAACAGCTCTAATAGCAAAACAATGGCAGACTCACAGTAATACAGAAAGAGAAAAGTATATAAAGTAGAAAATGTTGGCTTCTCAATTAGTTTATGCTTCATAAACTTTTCAGGTCATAGTGAGGCATTTCACACAATAGCACAAGTTTTTCTGGGCACCCATTATAGACTGTGTGTAGTTTATGATCATTTGTTTATGATTTTCGAGGGGATCACTCAAAACTAGACCGATTTCATTTAGTTTATTTTTTGTTACAACTGACATAGAATGTTTATTGTTTAACACCAAACCCAAAGCTTCAATGTTATTAACGATCATGTTCCATTATTTTAATATTTTTCATGTTACATTTACTAGAATTAATTGCATTGCAGTTGTATGGCAACTGACCATGCTGTACATGGCTATTGCAGTTTATATCCCTAAAAGGGATTCACAAAAATGTGCCTCAAGGTCAAAAAATAGCCTAAAATGCAGAAACTAACATGCAGAGCACAATCATTAAGAAGTAACCCTTAGTCTATTTTCTTGTGATTATATATGCATATCCAAAATAGCTTTTACTGTGGAACAGTTAGTACCACAACTAAACTCTCTTAAAATAATGTTTATTGCGTGAAAAGAAAATTATAAAGAGAGACAAAAAAGACACTGCAACAATATGCTAAATCTTTCTATGGCTTGGAAACAATGAATTGAGATGGAATTTGAATTAACTTAATAGCAAAATTAGCAGATTCTATTTTTCATTAAGAGCAATAAAAAAAGAATTGGACATGAGTACTATAAAAATTATATTTTTCAGAAAATCTATTGAGATATAGGATAATGTTTTGAGGAAACAGTAAAGATACTCATTTAGATTTTAAGACCCAGAAAAACATAATTAGAAATATTGGTAAAATTGATTTGAATTTAAAACATTAACAATGCCCAGTTTGTATTTATACATGACATTGTGTTATGTGAAGCAAAACATTAATAATTTTATAACAAATGAAGATATTCATTTCCACAATACCAGAAACCAAACAAACTTAAGAGTCATTGAGTATAAACCATCCTTGTTTGGTAAAGTGTTGTGGGATTATGCTATTTAATAAATTGCTACCAAACTTAAAAGAACAGTCCATGTGTTGTTTCAAACAAAATTTGAAGAGAGAGGCTTATTATGGCACAGATGAGTTTCTAGAGTCCATTTAATAACCAAATTTATGTGTATTTAAATTGAAAAATATTATAGTTAAATTGATATAAGGGTAATTGTGTATTAATGAATGTAATCTGATGAAACCATGTATACCTTGTTATATTAATGGTGAATAAATTTAATGAAACAACTTCATTATATTTATCTGCACTATCTCTCTGTTGATTAAACACAGGTCCAATGGGAGAAAGAGGAATGGCAGGACTTCCAGGTCAACCAGGGCCCATGGGTTTCAGAGGGCCACCAGGAGAGCCAGGGCCTATTGGAAAACCTGGTCCTCGAGGTCCTAAGGGTCTTAGTATTAAGGGCGAGAGGGGAGATGATGGTGAGTATCAGTCATCTTTGTCAGTTAGACTTATTATATTTTTCTAAGTTATTGAGATCCCTAATGACATTTGCCTACAGCCAGTTTGTGTGCGCTAAAAGAAGCATTGATTGGGTTGATATATGGAAACTATAATGACATTCTAAAGTAAGAACAAATTAGAAACTAAAAACTTCACTCACTTAGAATCTTGTTGCTTCACTGTTAATAGTTTCAATTTTCCTTATTTAACTGTAATGAAATGTTTGAACCTTAGGTTTACCTGGTGAAATGGGACGTCAGGGATTAGCAGGTGTGCCAGGACCTATTGGACCCATTGGAGAGAAAGGTTTTCCTGGAGTTGATATTTTTGGTCCTCTTGGTGAACCTGGATTACAAGGCCGTGATGGATTTCCTGGTGTTCCTGGAGACAGAGGTGACACTGGATTTACAGGTAAGTTTGATGAAGACTTAGCTAGCAGCACTATGCCTAAATGTGTTGAGTTGATTTTCAATGCAGGGTACATACATTTTCAAAACAATATTCTAATGGAAAAATTCAGAGATGGTACTAGGTGACAAACTCAGGAGGCGTATCTGAAAACATGTGAAACTGCAGAGTTGTTTACATGAGCATATCACACATACATAGCGAGACAGTGTATGTACACTCTGTTCAGATGCAATCATATCTTCAGGACAGCAACATGTCATATTCTAAAGGTTATAACAAATCTTAGACACTATAAAGCTTCACTTATCTTAAGATACAGGGTGGAAGGGAAGTCATTACATTCATTCGAATATGTGCTCCATAGAAGCACTACAAACAAAAAAGTCCCATGGCATTTTGTTCTTTGATCACCTGATTTCAAAAAAATATATAATTTTTTATCCTAATTGGATGCGTAATTCCATAAGAATGTACGAAGATAACAGTTTGTTACTTGTAAGATGCGTAGAGTAACTTATTTCTGACATAGCTTCAGTAGTAATTATGAGACATCACACAGGGGTTTGAAATAATTAATCACTTAAAAGACGTGAAGGAATACTCTGAGCTGGTCTCTCAGACGTGAAGTAACTGGACAAAGTTACATTGAAGTTGATCAGGGAATTGACCTGGTTTGTGGATGCAAATAAGTTGGGCACTTTCGCTTTCATTTAACATTTTGGGAACTAACGCTTGTGATTGACCTACACTTGCACAGTAAACAAGGAAGGGTATAAGTTTGTTTTCAAGACACACCGTTACACTGTTTGTTTATGTACTTAACTAGGGAAAGTGACACCCACATAAACTGTAGTGTTGCCACTTGCTTTCAGCAAAACTAAAATATCTCCATAGGAAATGGTCAGAGACAAAAATGTAAGACACAAAATGTGTTTCAAATACAGAGATCTACCACTGGTTTAAATTAATGTAATGACTTCCCTTCCACCCGGTATACTGAAAGTTCTTGAAATCAGATATTAAGATAAGTGAAGCTTATTGTTTCTAAGATTTTTTTATAACCTTTAGAATTGTATTGCTTCACTGTTAATAGCAGGGTTCAAAAAATGGAGGGGATGGGCAGCATTTCCCATTAAATAATTTCCCCGGCTTGTCAAAGAAGAATTCCTTCCCTGCCAGGGAAGTATTTTTTATTTTTACTGAAAGTATTTATTATTACTGCACTTTGAAAGTACAAGAAAGAATGGAAAACTTTTGATGCAGACTGTACGCGGTATGAGTGCAAGCTGTGAGTAAGCAAAATAATCATATTACAAGTAAAGCTAAACAATAAACAATTCTCAGGTTCATTAGTTGGGTTGGTCTTCATGGTCACAATTCCAACAACTCTGCCCCAGCAATGCTAATTGCAGCTTGCAGTATTCAGTTCAATTTTTTTTGCAAATCACTGTTCTATTGTTCATCTGCATGGATAAATTTGTACAAGAAAGCAAAAAGTAATGACAGTGAGATATTCCAGCTGAAATCTCAGGCTTCAACTTGATGTAATATTAATATTACAGCTTCCCAGATAAAAACTGCAGCATGGAAAGTGACATGTGTTAGCAAAAATAGTGAGTGTAACTGCATTACTCTCATTGGGGAATGTGTAGACAAAACTAGAATTGAAAAATGGAAAAAAAAATCATCCCTGACCTTCATCAAGCAGTTTTGGGAGAGTTATATGGATGTTCTGCTCATAAATACAAAATCAAAAATATAATATAAAAAGTTTGCTTAATTTTGCTAAAAAGGATGAAATTCCAAATTGTAAAAGAGCTGGCATTTATAAGATTGGTTGTTTAGATTGTGACAAGGTTTACATTGGCAAAACAAAACACCATTTAGAAACCAGAATAAAGGAGCATTTTAGTAAATATCAAGTATAAACAGATAGAAAAATCAGCTGTGGCAGATCATTTTTAGTCATGAAATAAATCCCGAGGTTAAATTATTAAAGCAACTAAATGGACTCTTCATTTAATGGTTTGGGAAAAATTATTCATTTTGAAAAATAGGGACCATGTTATGAATTTTGATTTACTGTCTATTGATTGTGTTAATAAATTTGTTTTGCAATCAGATATTGATAGTGATGTCATCGCTCGTATGTAACAGTTTCGTAGCAAGGTCAGCCATCTTCAGTTTGTGCTTGAGAATGGCAAAGAAAGCATTGAAACATGTTGAAAGGTTTATACCTCATTTACGCATAAGTGGAGCTGAAGTGTCTACATTATTGCAATATTCGTGGATTGTATTGCTTCACTGTTAATAGCTTCAGGTGTCTATATTGGACTATTCAAAATATGACATTTTTCAGATGTCTCCATACCACGTTACACATACATACACACAAAAATAAACACCTACAGTATCATAAATAAACTAATGTATTGTAGTATGGTTTTCTAGTTTTTACACATTACTGAAACACGAGATGTTGATAAATAATGTACATGATTATTGAGTTAGCTGGAAACAACAATGCATTGGTAATTTTTATTTGTAGCCTAACAATGAAAGTATTAGTTTAATGCCGTAGAACTAAGAAAGACAAAATATCTTGCCAGTCAAAATGACCAGCTGTGGTCCTAAAAGGTACAGTGTAAAATTAAACCATTTATAATCTTGTTTCAAGAATACCATTTTAAAGGGGTTTACAGTTATTAAATTCATGAGAATTCGTAGTTTTATTTCACTGGGTTGAATAGTGTATGACAGGTGCACAGTTAAAAACCATTAAAAAGTCGATTTGACCAGCTATTTCCTCTAGAGTTAAGAGTTATAAGTAAGTAGTCCAAAGGTTGCATTAAGTTTAGCAAGTAGTAATTATTTTATGAACATGTATTAGCAAAAGTGGATGCCATAATAATACTATTAGAGCACCTAATTGTAGATACTCAAAGCAACAGCAAACACTTTCAAAGAGGTTCTTAGTAAATGTAGTTAATTAACATCAGCACATTTGCAATTCTTCTTCGTGTTCTTCTGTTCCTCCTCCTTCTTGTTCTTCTGTTCCCGTAATGTCCTCTCGAGCATCAGGGTCCCCTTGGGCAATCCACCTCCTCCAACCAGTTCTATCCTCGCTAATCCTTCTCATTTCCCATATTTCATCCAATTCTTTCAATCCTATCTTCCCACATTATATGGGGTCTTCCTCTCTCATTTCTTCCCTCTATTCACCTGCTTTGTCTTCCTTTGCTTACATGTCTGCATCGTTTGAACTAATGCTCCTTTACCATTCTCCCATTGTTTTCATTTGCCCAACCTCTTCTCTTATCCTCTCATTCTGTACTCTATCCGTCCTTGTCTGACCCACCACCCTTCTCATATATTTATTTTTATTGCTGTGAATTTATTTAAATATTTTTCTTGTTGTGCCAAACTCTCCACTCCATATAGTGCTATTAGTACCATCAATGAATTGTAAATTTGTAACTTTGTTTTATTACTAATCTCTAATTTTCCTAAAATTGTATTATTCATACCAAAATATACTGTGGTTACTCTTTTAGTTCTTTTTAGTACTTCTTGTTCGATTTTTCCATCACTGCTTATTATTTTGATTAGATATTCATCAGTTTTTGTTTTTTCCAATATTTTTCCATTGCATATAATGTTGAGTTCATTATTCTTTCTATTTTGTTTTGACACCCACATTACCTTGCTTTTCTCAATATTCACTATATTCCTTTTCTTTTCAGTTCTTCATACCATTCTTCTGTTTTCTAATTCAAGTTCGTTATACATAATTTTATAAAATAAAATGCTTGCCTTGTTTTACAGGACCAAAGGGTTTCCCTGGTATAGGAGTGCCAATTGAAGGTCCTCCAGGAGAAAATGGACTGCCGGGACCACCTGGTATTCCAGGAATTCCTGGACTGGATGGTTTACCAGGTTTCAAGGGAGACAAAGGATTAAGAGGAGATGACTGTGGCATATGCCCTCCAGGTAAGTGCATAGTTGTGCATTTCATGTATAGCATCCAAAAATCCAGAGGACTTTTACTGAAATACATGATTCAGAGTAACACTGCTCGGCCATGTATAGTGAAGTACAGTTAAAACTGAATATAGCAGCATCACTTTTAACAATGTATTGGTTATAGTAGCAAAATCTAATGCTCCCATCTAAATCCTGTGTAAATGCTATATTTAAAAAATTGCTTACAATACCATTGCATATTGTGAGTTACCGTACAAAATAACATATTTGTTATTACATTTTCGGAGAAATATATCAGCTATAATGTCCAATGTCCAATGTTCATTTTTGTTTGTTGTGTATTTGGGGACTGTTAAGAACAATATAATGCTTATTTTAAACTCTTGGTTTCTGTATATTGTAGATTTCAAATTGATTACTATACTAAACAGTGCTTACAGTTTTGACCATGTTAAAAAATTTACCTCATTTATTATACAAGACCGTGTTTGACATTACTCAACATTTTACATTGTTGCTACTTCGTTTCTCACTTATTATAGGTTTTCACATTTTGCTGACATATTATTGTATGTACTGCAGAAACATAACTATTCAGTCCCTTTCTCCAAATACCGAGTTGTAAGTACTGTGGGTGTACTGCACTTCTGCTCCTTTTTACTTTCTCTTCTGGTAAGTAGAGGAAGCATTCCATTCCACCCAAAAATTCAATGTCGAGATTTCAACGGAAAGATGTTTTGAGGCCCACTGAATCCAAAAAAAGCATTTTTAGAAAAAGGTCTGTGTGTCTGTGGACAGCATAACTCAAAAACAAAATTTTAAGATTTTTAACACATCGATTTAAATTCTATTTTTGGTTTTACAAAATATAGCATCAAAAAGCAGTCCAAAATTTTTGTAATAATGATTGATCGAAAGTTGTTAAAAAAGTTTTATAAAATCACTAACAAGTGATTTTATATTATGGTACGCACAGAAATTGCTTAGTTTCTAATAGCCATAACTAATCAAATAATTTAAAAATATGGAAATAAAAAAATACGGGTCTCCTTATTTGATGCCTATTATTCATATATTAATAGCTTCCTTTTTTCTTTTTCTTTTTCAAAACTAAAAATCCATGCAATTGTAGTCCAATGGAATCCCATCATTCATGCATACTGTGTCAGTGATTATTTTACATGAGCCCTCCCCATCCTTTACTACAGCCACATTTAATTGTGGTCACTGGGATTAATCTCACAACATTTGGCTTTGAACAGATGACATATGTGGCAAAATAATTCATCCAATAGAGGGTTCACCTTATCTTTTAAACAATAGAGGAATGAAATACTATGCACCATTTGCATTTTTTTATTTCCTTTTTGCTTTATGATGGAGCTGCCTATACAAACAGACTCAGTGTTCTACAAAATATAGAACTTTTAGCATAAATAGCAACTGCAATAATTTCTTTCTGTAACCTAAAAGGAATTTTTATTTTCAAAAGATCTTCTTGATTACATGCCTGCAATTATAGTACAGAAAGAGTTAACATGGGCTTTTTATTTAAAGTATAACACAGTTTAATGAAGCATTATTATCTAATCACAGTTTAATATTAGCATCCAACTGCTAAGACTTGCCAACTATTGTGATGAAAAATAAGTAGAATTTCTTTTGTTGTTGCAAAACAGAATAATATATACTTAAATACATTTAAAAGTTCATACAATAGAAAAGACAATATACCGTTTATCTTGTTTCGTCCGGAAATCCTGCAGGAAGTTGCTATCTTTTGGGAGGTTATGATAAGTCCACCCACTAGTGGGATGTGTCTGATTGTTTATCAAATGGTTCATTCAGAATAAAATGTCTAAGCTTAATGCTGCATCCTTCAACCTCTTTCTGGTCTTATCTTCGATTTCCTATAGCATCTAAATCAATGACTATAATATATTTCCAAACTGAAGGACATGGGATGGGCATGGGTTAAATAAGGGGAAGGGCACAATGTCATTGAAGGAGAAAAGACTTTTGACTATCTTACTGAATGAATGAATTTGTCAACTTTATACTACATCCACCCTTGTTTTCACTTTCTCTATGTATAGTAAGTAGGGGAACTACATTCCATACAAATATATGCTAATGAGATTTCATCAGAAATACATGTTTTGAAACTCCCTGAAGCCAAAAAAGCATTTTTACAAAAAGACATCTCTGTGTGTGTGTGAATGTCTGTGCATTTATCTGTGTGTGTGAATAGCATAATTCAAAAATGAAAAGTCGGTTCAACACCAAACTTGGTGTCAGTCTGGGTGGCTCAGTTGGTTAGGCGCTGGCCTACTGATCTCCAGGTTGCAGGTTCAAATCTGGCCCACACTGATGATTTTCAAGTGTGCTTAAAAACGGCAGTTCCATGTCAGTAGATTTACTGGCATGTAAAAGAACTCCGGCGGGAGGAAATTCCGGCACAATGGCGATGTTGATGTGATTGTGGCAATTGACAGCATCATTGAGCAACAATATATTTATTTTTCTAAACTTGTAATTAAGTTTAGCATCTTTCAAGGATGCAACAAACAGATTTTCAAGAAAATTCCCCCCCCCCCCCCCCCCTGAGATTACCTGTTACATGGAACATTTTTCAAAAGTTTTGATTTTATAAACATAGGCTCTAATGACTTTTATTAAAATACTTTATCTGTAACATACTTTTATGACAAATGAAATGTATGTCCCAAATGTTCTGAGGATGTCCTCTTCATTCTGGATGACTTTTGATATTTGGTAAACTGTAAGAGATAGGCCAAATCTTACCACACGACAAATGCAGAACCTCTTAAAACATACAATTCATGTCTAATATGTATGTATCTGTATAGATCTCATATGTTTTACTATTTTGGGCAGGTCTGCCTGGACGAAAGGGAGAACGTGGAGATGCAGCAAGGAATGGATTTCCAGGGTTACCAGGCCAACCAGGACCTCCAGGCCCAAGAGGTCCGAAAGGAAGGAAAGGCAATGCAGGACGAATAGGATTCCCAGGACTGCAGGGAACTCCAGGACAAGCAGGTAAATGATTGTATAGCACATAAAAATAGTTTGTAAAACAATGTTAAAAGTTATGTGGTTGCAACATATCAGGAAAGTAAAAGAAAAGTAATATTTCAACTTCCTTGAAGCACTTTAGCAAAGTCAATTAAATGACATTCAATTAAAGAATCCAGCTTATGAGTTATTTCTGATTTCTGTATTTGATGTATGCTATACTGGATCAGGTGATCTGTGAATAGAGCTTGGTGCAAATATTTTGATGCGCTGTGCCATCTCTTGTCTTAAGTTCTGATTTGTTTCTGGTAAATCCACAAATTTTGGTCACCGGAGTAGGTGGATGTAAAGCCCAAGAGTTGGGACACTAAGCCAAAATATTGCAGAAACAAGATTTAATGAGTTAAAATAAGAACAAATCAGAAACTAAAAGCTTCACTTATCTTAGTAATATTACAAGCTTTTCCACACCTGACATGTTTCAAGTTGTCTCCAGCTTATTTTCAAAGCTATACAAACAAGTTACCATAGTTACTGATGCTCATTTTGAAACTCTATCTGTCACCAAACTCTGAAAACAAGAACCTATAAATACAATCTATTGGAGGTATTTCAAAATTCATAACACTGTTCTTGTTTTTTAAAATAAATATCTTTTCCCAAACCATTAAATCTATAGGTCCATTTAATTGTTTTAATAATTTAACCTTTGGATTATTTCATGATTAAATGACCAAAAATGATCTGCTACAGCTGATTTATCAGTTTGTTTATATTTAATATAAATTATAATTTGCCGTTTCTTGCTGATCTTTTCATGAGCTTTTTTGAAATTCAAATTACAAAATCATTGTCTCTATTTATTTATGCCAACAAACTTACTGTTGGTGTTTTTAAACACACAAGCCGTGTGTGGGCAAAGTTTGAGAGGTAGAACTGGAACTTAAAAATTCAATGCCACAACTGGGATTTGAACTACAGACCTTCCACTTACCAGGCAGCTGCTCTACCACTGAGCTATTGTGACAAACTGCCAGAATTAATGCCTTCCGGTAAGCGGAAGGTCTGTGGTTCAAATCCCAGTTGTGGCATTGAATTTTTAAGTTCCAGTTCTACCTCTCATTCTCTCTAATTTTTAAAATATGGTATAGATATGTGGATGACATTTTTGCTGTCGTCCCAAAAAAACAGATAAGTGATGCTTTAAAACTTTTAAATGTACAGGATAAAGCCATACAACTCACTTTGGAAACACAAAATAATGGATGCCTTCCGTTGCTAGACTTAAAAATTAAAAAAAAAAAAAAAAAACCATAATAAATTGAATTTTGGTATTTATACAAAAAATAAAAGTTGTAATCACATAAATTTGCTGTTTTCAATAGTTTAATTTATAGGTTAATAAATAAACCCCTTAATAAGGAAGAATTTGACACAGAATACAATAATACACTGCAGTAATTAATAGTTTTAACACAGATTTTATACATAAAAATATAGAAAGGCTGTTAAAGAGGTTTCTGCCCTCAAAAAAGTAAAAGATAATTGTATTTTTAAAATGTTTACCTAACACCAAAAATTTTTTAAAGAATATGGAATAAATTTGATCCCTCAAAATAAATTTAATATACAAAATTTACTAAATTTTTCTGAAAAGGATAAAGCTCCAAATTAGAAAAAATCTGGCATTTATGGATTTAGCTGTTTGTATCGTGTTAGGGTTCATATTGATAAAACTAAATGTCATTTAGAAACCAGATTAAAAGAGCATTTTAGAAATATTAAATATAAACAAACTGATAAATCAGCTGTAGCAGATCATTTTTGGTCATTTAATCATGAAATAATCCAAAGGTTAAATTATTAAAACAATTAAATAGACCTATAGATTTAATGGTTTGGGAAAAGATATTCATTTTAAAAAACAAGAACCATGTTATGAATTTTGAAATACCTCCAATAGATTGTATTTATAGGTTTTTGTTTGGTGACAGATAGTTTTAAAATGAGGAGTAACTATGGTAACTTGTTTGTATAGCTTTGAAAATAAGTTGGAGACAACTTTAAACATGTGAGGTGTGGAAAAGTGAGGCGATTCTCAAGGACCTTACAAAGAATGGTCTGCAGCACGTGTTCAAGGACTGGCAGAGATGCTATAAAAAGTGCATTGAAGTAGGAGGGGACTACTTTGAAAAAGATCATGTAAATATTGAATTGGAGTAATAAACGTCTGTGCAAAAAAATCAGTCTCAGTCCTTGTTGATCAGCCCTCGTAGTAAACTTTGGGATTTGTTATACTTTTCTGTTTCCTATATTGTGCTAGAATATGTATTCATGTCATTTGTAGTGTTATGTTATAAATTATGCATAACAGAGTCCTTATTTCCTAAAACTAGAACCAAAGCACTCAGTCCACATGAAGTTGGGTTATCAAGATTCTATTGCACTAGCTTTTGGCTGCAATGTAAAGGTGTAGCCAGTAGAATATTTGAAGGTTCATCCATTGTGCACTAAGGCTTGTTAGAGCAAGGTCTTTACATAGACAAATGCCCCCAAACCATGTCAGACTACTTGTTTACATCTGCCATACTCCTGATCAAAAGTAATATGTGGTGTATTCTAAACTTTTAGCAGCTGTAATGAAATGATAGTTTACATTTTCTTTTAAACCATAGAAAATGTTTATAGTATGTTCAATGCACATAGTATCTTACATTTTGTGATACTGTTTATAATTTCCAAATCAAATATAAAAAAATGGACTTATACAATGAAAGCTGCTTTCCTGCAATAAAAACTGTTTTTGACAAATCTAAAGATTTCAAGGTGGAATGTCCCATTAAGAGCTTGTATTCTTTGCAATGACAAAGTAGCAGTTTGTGTAGCTACAATAGAAGTAAAAGTTATGCTCTTTTTTCATTTTTCTTCACAGGAATGGCAGGACTACCTGGACTAAAAGGTGAACCAGGTTCTCTTATATATCCGAAAAATGCTATACTGCCTGAACGAGGAGCGAAAGGTGATCCAGGTTATCTAGGACCCATGGGTCCAACAGGGCCTAGAGGACCTGATGGCCCTCCTGGACCTCAAGGATTTGAAGGCCGGAAAGGAGAAAAAGTTAGTATCTTTTTCTGATCAGGTATACCATCATGCTTGAAATCTGCACTTAGATGCTCATTCTAATAACCAGAGTTGTTAAAATATCATATAATAAAACAATACATTGTATAATACTACATTAATGACAGAATAATATGTGACACCGGGCTTGGTGCATAGCAAAGGATAGACAGGGCCAAGCTACTTCACATAACACACCGGGCCGGCAAGCGAACAAAGGCACAAGGTCACACTTCCCCACACCATTCACATGAGTGAAAATGGGACTAACAACAATGAAGCGGCTAGACAAAAGGGGCTCTTTTTCCACAGCCTTTGAGAAAATTATGGCTACGTCATCGCTGGTGTGTTTGTGGAAGCTGAGAAAGGTCTGAGAGAGAGAGAGAGAGGGAGAGTTACAGTTACATGAGTCGCTCAGTGTGCCAGAGTGCAAGACAGCTGTGTGAGTGTTATGTTATGAAAAATATGTCACAATGAAGTGAAGTTTTAACATGCGTCGAGTGATTGTATCACTGGAGTTAGTGTATGAGAGAGAGAAAAAGTAAAGAAAGACATTGAAAGGACTGAGTCAGTGATACAAGAAGTAGCAGATGTGAGTTGTGATATCACAAAAAAACTATAGACTGTTAATGGCAAGAAACATTTGTGCAAAACTTTAGAAGACAATGAACTGATAGAAAGGTAATTGGACTGAAAATTGTCGTTTTTGTCACACTTGTGTCAGGAGTGGGATTCGTTGAACTGCCATTTTATTACTTTGGAGTCAAAAGTGCACCTTGAATGGCATCATGATGGAAATGATGAAGGAATTATTCACCAAAATCAAGAACATGAAATCTGGAATGGAAAAAATGGAGACAAAACTGGAAAATGTAACCTCCAGAATGGAAGAAATGAAACACCCCATTGTGTTTTGATCCTTTTTTGGAATGTATCATAGTAAGAAGATTATTTAAAAATAAAGAAAATACACATGTGAATTTCTTTGCCTTGTGTATGTTACATAGGCTTCACATTATTTGCTGCTGTTCACCCCTGTTGGATCACATCAGTATTTATAGGATGTTAAGGTTATCAAGGTCATCATTTTATGATTAAAGGGTAAAAAGGGTGAAGGGTACAGATTAAGAGGGTACACCTCACTCCAGCCTACACAGATCTATTGTGGCTACCAACCCCCAGAAGGAAGGGATGAAATGAGGTAACCGAAGGTGCCACACAGGGTCGCAGCTACACAGGCCATAGAGATGTGCGGAAGTCCCTAACAAGTGCTGCAATCTCTTCATCTCAGAAACAGGTCCCACCAAGCAACCATCACACCACGGTTCCAGTGTCACACTGGGTGTTCCCCTGTCCCCACTGGAGGAGAAGGCTGGCCAAACACCACCTAGTGCCGAGAACAGCAGTTACCATGCACAATCATTGGCGCTGTCTGCCCAGCACTGCCAACACTTCATGTCTGAAAGTACACCTGAAAGATAAGGAAATGGAATGAAGGGAAATGATGGAAAGGGAACCATGTTATAAAATAATCCACCCCAGTATTTGCCTAAGTGACATGGGGAAACTAGGGAAAACCTCATGTCAGAGCGCGCAGCCATGGGATCAAACCTGACCTCCCGAATGCAGTACACAGACATTATCACCTGAGCCATCCCGCTCGGTTCTTTTGTGTTTACTTTTATTTGTCTGTAGTAAGGCATTCTTAATGATTCACAGAGATTAATATAAGAAGGTGCATCTTCATCAGGAAATAAGACAAATGATGTTGCATCAGGAACTTCTGGACATTCTGTTCTGGTCACTAGTACGTTGTGTTTACAGCTAAGTTGCACAAAGCACTTCAAGCAGAGGTGAAATAGTTAATAAGTTTTCTGTATATGAAGCCCACATTAGCTACCTAAGTTTTCAAAAAAGAAAACAAGAAATAAATTTAATTTCTTTCTCCATTATAAAACACAACTGCAATTGAAGTTTACCTATAGGAGGTTTATCCTTACTGGTTCCAATTTTACTAAATATATGTGTCTTGTTTCATAAAATGCTTTAAATTGTAACAAAATAATTTGCACTTTAACCAGCTCATATAGCGTTAAATTGCTGGCTGAGATTTAAACTGACACTGGCTGATGTACAGTGGTCAAGCATACTGTGATACCAGAGGCTACTACACACCTCAAAGACTCAAGGTCAAGTTACCTCACACCACTTGGATGCCATGTGCGTCAAAAAGAGAGCCAAGGTCAAGCTACCTCATAGCACTCAAAGCAAGTAAACACCCCCAGAATTGGGTGCGACCGAACAAAGAGTTTTGAGAACATTCCAGAAGCTTCAACTGCTTGCTGGTTTATGGAAGCATTGAAAAAAGGTGAATTTCCAGAAAAATCTATGCTTCATTATTCTCACCAATAAAAGCTTGCAGGACAGTGAAAGAGAGCAGCTTTGTGAGACAAAGCAAGAACTTTTTGTTCTATAGCGTATTTGTTTTGTGATGGAACCATGAGTATGGAACAAGACAGCTATTAGCAGTTTTAGTGAGTATGATCCTGAAAACCAGCAGTTTGTGAGACAGAGAGGAGTGAAAGACAGAAAAATGTATGTTAAGGTTATGAGAGGACTGAACAGCTGTGAGCTACAAGGTCATGAAGAATTGTGGACTGTTTATCCAAAAGAGCAGAACTGTGTTTTTGTGTTTCAGTTTTAGAAGAAAAATAAAGTAACTGGACTTGTCATTTGTCATAATACTTTAAATGGTTGATGGTGAATGGGCAAGATTATAATCCTGAGCATCAGCATTACCTTTGATAAAACATTACTTATGGAAGTTTTAACAATTTACATGATAGGTGTACTTTGAAAATATCATGATTGTTAAAGAAACTGTTTAAATTGTTTGCTTCAGGGTAAATATGGAGATAGTGGTGATCCTGGAAGGGATGGATTTCCTGGCATAGATGGGCAACCTGGAATTAAAGGCGAAGATGCACCAATACCTAAACAGTTCCTTAGAGGAAATGATGGTTTTCCTGGTCTTAGGTAAGTGGTCATTTGAAACAGTTCTGAATTTTTTTTTTATTTAGTGTTGCCAATGAAGATGTCATGGTGAGGATTCTGATATGTCAGCCAATGGCTTATTGAACGTCAGACCCTGGGAGGAAGTGTGATATGAAAGTACCCTACAGGCGGCCAGAAACCATTACAGGCAGAACCAGTATGATGTGTCCCTAATAGGTGCAGGCAGTTCTTCCACCCTATCGAATTCCAGGTCACCACAGAGAGTGTGCCACCATCCAGGTCCAGCTGATAAATCAGTACTGGCAACCGCACTAGCACTTACAACCTGGAAAGACCAGATTGAGAGAGAAAATGAAATGGAAGGAAGTGATTTGAGAGATGTAAGCTAAATATCCTTCCCAGCATTTGCCTGAATGACCTGGGAAAACCACCGAAAAGAGGCCATGGTCAGGAAGGTTGATTGCAGAAATCAAACCTGCAACCTCCAAAATGCAGGCCATAGACATTACCACCCGAGCCATTCTGCACAGTCCAATGAAGCTTAACAATGCTCTCTGACATTGTCAAGTTTTGCATTAGCAGTTATTTGTATAGCTATCTTTGCGAGTATACCAAAAATTAAATGTATGAGGATAAGAGCTGAGAATATGATGGAGGGCATATTAATGGTTAACTTTTAAAACCATATTTTGAACATTAATAAATTTGAAAGAAGTTGGAATGGAATGTTAGATGGAATAAGAACTTTTTAAACTTCTAGTTGTTTTATTACTTAGTGTGCTGATTTGTTTTATTTGTTTCTTCTTTTTGAATTGCTTTATTTTCTTATCTACTATCTCTTTGATAAAGCCATTTTTCTGTACAATTTCAGTATTTTATAGCACTCATTGTTACATTCTTTTGCGTTTACGGGAATATTAACTAAGGTGAAGGTCCAGCTGCTTATTAGTGTGCATTTGTGTTCTTTTGGTTCATAGTTGCCATTTTTATTTTAGTTACATATCTGTGTCTCTTTTCTATGGATGCTTTATTTACTCAATTGTTTTCATTGCAGAGGGCTGCCTGGAGATAGGGGAGAGCCTGGAGCCCGAGGAGAACGTGGAGAAGCTGGCTCACATTATTTTGATGACATCAAGGGTGTTAAGGGTGTAAAAGGACAACCAGGAGATTACGGTATGCATGATTATGCTTTTAGTTGTTGATATTCAAGCAGTATAAGAAAAATACTGACATTTGCAAAATGCACTTTATATTAATTTAAAATGTGAGTCAATTAATAATTATATATTTCTGAAAGCAGGTTTACCGCAATGAATCAGAGAGCTTTTGATTGCCTTTTGAAAACATAACAGTTTTATTATTAAATATTAAAAACAGAAGCACTATAAACAGTGAAGTATTCCTTATGTTTGAGTCACTTTTTTAAAATCACCCTCACTTTAAAATGTGGAGAAGATTGAAATATTTTCAAGATCGTTCAATCTCATCCTCAGATGTTTTATCACTTTGTTCAATGCCAGGATTTCAAAATTCTCGACTGGGTGTGCAAAAGTGGTTAAGTAGAAAAACCTCATAATGAGAAAAACTAAATTAAAGATTAAAATCAATTTCCCAAATTCCTTATGTGCCAAAAGTCTACACATTTTGCAAAAAAAAATATTTGTTAGTTAATACTGTAAATATAAAACTCAGGTTTCTTTTATTCCTTTAAATCTTCATCCCTTATATAAGGATTATCTGAAGGGTTGGACAGTGAATGCGCAACTTAGACTTTTCACAGTACATTTTGACATATCCACTTCCACACAAATGTTATAATAATGGTGCTGGAGGAGGATTTATTGTTTTCCCCTAGAATATACAATGAAATTGTATTTATATGTAATCAATTTTTGTAGTTCCCATGGGAATAAAATACCACCATATTTATATAGAATTCACATTTGGCAGAACTTGAGAAAATGACAACATTAAAATATTACAAGGATAATGAAACAAGACATATCACTGTGATGATGATGATGATGATGATGATGATGATGATGATGATGATGATGATGATGATCCAAGGTGCAACAACCCTTACTGCCTAGCCACTGCGTCTGCCACCTCTAACTACCACAGGCATCAAGAGTGTGGTGCAGTACTGGTGCTCTGCACCCCGGTCCCTCCCACCCAGTTATGCAGTCTACACAACCAGGACCGCAACTTTTCAATGAAATAGCTCCTCAATTAACTTCTCAGGGATCTAACGAGGCTGAGTGCACCCCGTGCCAGGTCCCCCAGTGGAAGAAAAGTCCCACACTGGTGCCGGGAATCGAACCTTGGTCTCTTGCTTGGTAAGCAGAGGCACCTAAGGAGATGACCCCAATATCACTATAGTATTTGAAAATAATACCTTATAATTGCATGGTAAATATATTTTTAGGCTTTTAAAAAAGCTTGTTAAAGTTAATGAACTTGGCAAAATATAACATAACACTATGTAAAGAAGCAAGGCATTTTATTATTATGACTTTAATATCATATACTTTCTTTAAATTTCCATGAAATTGTTTTCACCATAAAAAATATAATGAATAATAAAAATGCATTCTTCACTCAATTTCGTAGTTTGGTATCAGTATTTGGAAATGTACTAAGAGCACTTTCAGATATTTTCAATGCTCTAGAATTCCCAGAATGTGGCCGAGATAAATGGAAGTAGGTGCAGCAAGTCTTATTTGTGCTAGGTTTACGACATTTGGACCAGAATACTTCTTAAATGTTTTATAACTACAGATTTATTTCCTCTTCTGACAAAACTTGCAAATCTGAAATCATCTTTCCTTAACTTGTACTTGAGAAATAATTGCCCAAAAGAAACCTTTTGAAAACACAGCCATTGCATGTCCCTCCAAATGATCTTTTCCTAGCACGAGCTCTTTCCCTAACAGTGCTGAAAAGTCATAAAGGTCCCCTGTAGACATTTCACTGACCACAAATGGCTTATTCTTTCCTGATAAACCAACAAATGAGGATGATGAATAGGAACACGATACTTCCATTTCCTTTTTTCTATGATTGCATAATCTCCATCCTTTCCGTGTGTGTATGACCTAATATTAGGAATTAGTGGTCAATAGATTGGGGGATTGGGTGTACCAGAAGTGCAACCATACACATTATGACAATGTGACTGTTTTTGTATTGTCCTTGGCAGGAACTGGAATACATAAGCTATTTTTTACATCTAGATGAAGTTGTTTAAATGAATTGTAAAGGCAAGCTCCTATTCATTAGTCGCTCTTAAGACTTGTCTTTTGTGCTATATGAAACAGTATGCTTGCCTGACATCACAGCAGTCAATTTTAAGTTTCAGCTCCATAGCCGTCTTTTGTAGAAGGCAATGGAGCTACTGACTACTGGAGTTTGCGAGCATTGTTGTAAGTCGAATGTTATGGCTGTCCTTGTAAGATCATTTCTTGAGAGTGACATGCCAAGTCAACCTTTTCTTGGTGCATTTCTTACTCTCAAACTCTAGTATTTTTTGCCATCAGAGATCTCTATCACATGTCTGGTTTGCATCCACTTTTGGTTTCTGTAGTTCAAGATCATCAAAAATAGTTTCATATATCCTTCTACCAACATGTTGTCCAGGAATAGCATTTAAATATTCTTTGTATAAGTAGTTAAAGTGACACGAGATGGTAAACGGTTTCTCTGTGTTTTTACTGAAATGAGTTTACAGAGTTGCAATACTTTATTTTTTTCATGTGTATTTTTAGAGCTTCAGTCACGGCTGAGGATGTGATCAAATGATCTTGAAAATCTTTCAGTATTTTCAGCATTTTAAAGTGAATGCGAGTCTAAAAAAGTGACTCAAGTGACTCAAAAATCAAACTCAAATGATTGTAATGTTTTCTAAACTTCTTTGTTATGCTGGGAAGATAAATGCTGTTAGTTTGGGGAATCTTAAGTTTAATTTTACTTCGTGAATCTTTATTCATTGTTCCAAAATTTTCATTCATTGATCCAAAGATGGATCTTAATGGAATGTCAAAACTTAGGGAAATGCTATTTGTGCATGAGTATGTTTAGAGCTGCATTTCCAATCTTCAAATATATAGTAAAGGACAATGAAAGACACAGAAGAACTTATGGATTATCAAACTGGGAAGGAGCAACGCACTAGAACCTTGATTAATAATTATCACAGGGCCTCTCAGGGTGCATGCACCAGTGCATTGCATGGTGCAAGGTGCAAAATGCAACTACAAATATTGACTTCAGTGCAAACATATACTCGCTCTCTATTATGCTTGTCTCGCTCACTTTGCTGTTTCCCTCTTGCACAATTTTAGCACCGTTTCTTGCTTACTGCATAGTGTTTATGTGTGGTGCACAGTATTAAACTGGTTAATTTGGTTTTCTGATGACCAAATTCTGGTCTTTTGTTTCAATGATCTAGAAGACACTCATACAAACCTTATTTTTGGATAAAGAATGTTCTCCCGCAAGAGGTAGCAAGCTCTTTAATTGTTCCTTTGTACTGTCCCCTATGCTATGATTTCATCCTATGTTGCTGTGTGTACTCTAGTATAGTGTCACACAACACATGATTTTCTTACACATGTAATTATTGTACTATAGATGAGGCATTTGGCTCTATCATCACAACTTTAAAAATATAAAAATGCTCTCACTCTGATTTAAATAGATTTTCATCATTCACTACTGTCTTTAGAGCAGGTTGTTTCATTATTACTTAGTTCTATTGCACCTATCTATTTCACTGACAAGCAAGCTCTCTATCAATACACATTTGCTTGCTCCTTCACTCTACAGCGTGAGTGAGATGAGCTGAGCTTAAACCAGCCACCATGATGCATAATTCAAGGAACCTCTGCACTTTGGGTTGCACCCAGTAAAACTTTGAGAGGTCTTGTGTTATAAGGAAGGAGTGGGGTTGAAAAAGACAGATAACCCACTGGTTTAAACTTACTACATTATATTTCTTGTATATTTAGAAAAATGGCAATAAAGGTGATTGTTGTCTGAGGAACAGCGCTGCACTGTCAGAGATAATAGACATTTGTTCCGTAAAACCTTAAGTACAAATTGCTTTCTTTTGAAGAATAAAATTTGCAGTGAATATTTTATCTTTTGCTCAGGTTTCGATGGTCAAAAGGGAGCAGCAGGAGACGCAGGATCCTCAGGTAATCCAGGACCTCCAGGTTATCCAGGACAGCCTGGCATATCAATAAGTGGACCTAGAGGCCTTGAGGGTTACCCAGGAATGCCAGGTGAACAAGGACCTCGAGGCCCACCAGGATCACCTGGAATGGACGGCATGCCAGGACCACCGGTAATAACCAGTAGATGTATAGCATATGAGGATATTGACTTATATTTAATGTTATTACCATCAGCTGCAGTCATATTGTAGAAATATTTTCGCTGTAAAACAAGAGACTAACTAATTTGTTGTTATTTTCATGTAGGGCCCATTAAGCGAGAAAGGCAACCGAGGAGACCCAGGTCAGAACATTCTGAATGGTGATATAGGTCCTAAGGGAAACAGAGGTCTAAAAGGAGAACCTGGAAATGAAGGTCCTGAGGGGCTTGCAGGAACACCTGGAACTCCAGGATTGCCAGGACCCAAAGGTCCCAAAGGTGCCCCAGGGATTGCTGGCTTAAGTGGTGCTGCTGTAAGTAACTTAAAAGTTCACGTCTACTGGAATTTTGATCCTCTCGCCACATGGTGTCAGCAATGTTGTTTTTTTTTATGCAGTTGATAATCCATGGTGCGAAGTAATATCAAGGCTGTGTTCACCTTTAAACAATAACTCTGTCATTCAAAAATGTATCAAATCTTTAATTCAAAACTAACATAATGGAGAAAATACAGTTTCTTTTCCAACACAATTGTTTAAAAATCCAATGGGCAAGTTCATTTGAGCACAAAGATATTGACTTACATGGTTCAAGTGCCAAAGTTCAACTATGGCTGACCAGGGTACCTATTGTTTAAACGATAGCCTCATCTGTTGGGAAATCCCAATAGCAATTGCTCAAAGCATTAATTGAAATTGTTCATCCTGAGTACAGTGTTTCTGAGCTCACCACGATATTGTTGCTGGAAAAATTTCTGGCAAAGATACCAGTATACTCTTTGGGACAATAGAGGAATAGCTATCTAAGAAGTGGTTTTCGCATTTTGCTAACACATTATTGCTATTCATTCCGCATGAACATAAGAGAAATTCCTCTTCAGTCCCTCTCTGCAAATACTGAATTGTAAATGCTGTAGGTGTACTGTATTTCTGTTACTTCTTTAAGTTTTAATTCTATTGCAGCCTAACAATTAAAGACACAATTTGTTTTGCAAGAAGAAAAAAATTACATCTGGTTTGTCAACTATCGGCTTTAATGACCCTAAACCTTCAACATTGTTATAACTGACTTTGACTGTATATTCTATACAGACTATAAATTACTATAAAGCATATTTGAATCATAGCAGAAAGATACTCTCTTATTGGTTAGTGATGGAAGTGCTCTTTGTTGAATGAGCAGAGAACTGATGGTTCAAGGTCTGTATGGTTTGCAGTAAGATTATAGAATGTTGGATTTCATGGGAAAGTTCCAGTACTTTCTGCTCCTTATTTAATTCTACAAAATGTGCTAACTTGTCTGTATTCTCAACTGGCATCAAGGCAACATACTAATTCTCTCATAGATATCACAGAGTAGGGTTATAGTCATACCATTTAGTGATATGTTCTAAATTAAATATTCTGAATGACAGCATTTGGGATAAACCACAGAGAATTAGGACTCAAATGTATACAACATGACTTGGAAATTTCTAGACCATTTCTTACTTACGAGCATTCTTGAGCTAATAGGTGAAGTGGTTAAAAAGGACAATAATCTTCCAATAAGACTATTTCTGATTCAGTGTGACTTTCTTTCCAGGGTAGAAAAGGGGAAAGAGGAACTTCTAGGCAGGGAGCTCCTGGAGCTCCAGGTCTTCCAGGGAAACCAGGCCTTATTGGAGTCTTTGGTGCACCTGGACCTAAAGGTAAACAGCTCAAAATATTAAAAGACTTTATATAATTAAAGTCAGGATTAATGACTTCATTGTCAGAAATCCAGCATTAGCTAACAACAACATATAATTAAAGTCATTATTTATTTGATGTTATAGAGGCTTTTAAGCCAATTAGAAAATCTAAAAATCAAAATAAACATTCAAGGTGCAATATAGCTTACAATCTTTATGCAAAAAGGAGACAGGATAAGCTTGACGTGCACATTGGAGAAGAATGAAGATAGCTACCAACAAACAGAAGAGAAACAAATAATTTAATAAATATTGCTATGAGTAAGAACAGCTATTGCAGTTAAGAAACTAAAGAGAATATAGGTAAAACAGAATGGATGGTGCACACAAAGGCTCTTCAGCTAAAAATTCCATTTGCAAAAGATATGCATCTTTTAGCTGAAATAAGATACAATCATAGGAACAGAGATACAGAAGGGATTGAAGCAGTTCTTGTTGTACCTATGCCCTCAAGGGGGTACCCCCTGGAGGAAGGATGAAGTGTGAGGAGACATTGGGCAGCCAGATCCAGACTAGTGGTATAGACCTTGGCAGAGGTCCCTAAGGTTTAGCAAGTTTGACGATTTCTCGAGGTCTGCCATGTCCTCCAGGAGCAGCTCGGTAGGAATACCTTGCCCCCAGATGCCACAACCTTGGAACTCACAAACAATGAAGGACTGAGAGAGTTCCTTTACAAAGAGCATATCATCCCTGCCAAGTGTACCTAACGCCTTTGCTGACACTTGTGACCCTGAACGAAACAACAGCATGAAGGATGAATAAAACAATCAATTCAATGGAATGAAAGGACAGGAAATTTGGGGGATGTAATTATCCTTCCCAGCATTCACCTAGCAACCCAGGGAAATCCCTGAAAAAACCCAAGGGTCAGGAGGGTTGGCAATGGGAATCAAACCCTTAACCTCGCGTATGTGAGCCCCACATGTTACCATGGAGCCATTTTGCTTGGTGACACAATCATTCTTGAGCATTTTTATGGTTTGCCCATAAAATGTTTAATCAGTTATCTATATAAAGTTAAATTTCATTTATATGTTTCACACTTATGCATGTTTTACACTTACACATTTTATTTCAGCGCTCCCAGCAAAAATTCTATAGCATATTATGGAAAATTATTTTGTTTATATGACTTTCATTTATACAGTTTTTATACTTATACGATCATAGCTTATGTCGCCAAGAGTGAAATGCACCATTTATCATTTATGACATTTCCTGCTTGAAAATCTCAAGAAATATTCAAATCACACTGTGCTACCTGGAAAATCATCCAGGCATATAGAATTAGGTTGTCAGAGTGGTCCAAATGCTTGTTTGTTTACTAGAAAAGCAAAATACTAGTGACTTGACCTTCCAGTACAGTCAGTAATGCCAACACAAAAGGATGATCTCTCATGCCTGCCGATATATGAGACATTGCTTTCTGAAGACTTGATTGCTTCTGAGCAGTGTACATACACTCTCTCGCCATGTATGTGCAATAAGCTCGCATAAACAACTCATCAGTTACACATTCTCTCTGATGCGCCTCATTGGTTTGTTAGGTGGTACATTTCTTGGAAAACATCCCTCAGTGCAGAAGTCAGAGCGACCTTGAAGCTATTTTTTGTGCATAGTTGTGAAATACCAAATCGAACTTGCTTCAGTCATTTGTGCTCTGTGCTTCAATTGTGATTAACCTCATTAGTGAACATGGGTGAAAAGAAAAGGAAGTGCATTACAATTGAAAGTGCAAAAATTACACATTTTGAATGTAGTGGAGGAAAGTGGCAGCATGAAACGCACAGAAATTGCTAAGAAATTAAGGACTGCTCCATCTACCTTAAATACATTGTAGCTAAGGCAGTGGAAATTGAAGAAGTGCATGTATGTTTCTACAAATAAGTAGACCCACATTCAGGGCAGAAAATATGAACATTTTGTGAGACGCCATAATGTTTCTGAGGAAATAATGACCGAATGGTACTATTCATGCAGCAGTGGCCATGGCCATCAAAAAAACAACCCAAGATAATGGACCACTTCCTAAACTGACTCAAATTTCTTCATATTTATTTTTATTTGGTGCATTTCCCTTAGGGTGGCACCATAACCGAGTGGTTAGTGTTCGTCTACCACCTAGGTGGCCCGGGTTTGATCCCAGGGACCTGCATGTAGTATTCGTGGTGGATGAAATGGCAGTATGGTGAGTTTTCTCTGGATTCTCCGGTTTCCCCTGCCACTCATTCCACCAATTGCTCCATTATTACCATTCCAATCACTGATTTCGCCTGCACTTCATATCCTTCTCTTCCTCACTATCATACTTGGCGCTGGGGTGACTATTCGCTTCCAGGTCTTCACTCTGTCTGGTCCATAGGTTCTTGTGCTCCCCGACAGGCATCTGACCCTAGGTACTGGCTTGTAAGTCCTACATTAGGGGAGGCTAATGAGGTAAAGTAAAAAACCATTTCATTTGTGTTTGTATTGTTTCATATTGCCAATTATGGTTAAACAATCCTATTATTACTTCTTGTTCACTTCTTAACTGTAACCCATATGCTGTATAAAGTTTCCAGTTTTTATTGCTGACTTTCATTTATGCATTTTTCACACTTATACATTCTTTTTTTCCTTTGGTCCCCTGGAAAACATATAAAGAAAGTTTTACTGCATTTTTCAGGAGAAGATGGTACTCCAGGTTTAGCTGGTCTTAAAGGCCTCAAAGGTGAGATTGGATTTGCTGGGCGAAGGGGAATTGATGGAGAACAGGGCCCACCTGGTTTACCAGGACAAGCTGGACGAATGGGTATCCCTGGTCTTCCTGGCCCGGAAGGGGATAGAGGGTCAGTTGGTTCTGCAGGTTAGTGGTTTCAAACATTTCTAAAAGTCACTCCACTTTCTCAACATTAAGATAGTTTAAAACAAATTCCAAATTGTTTTATCTCTAATTTAGGTCCAGCTGGAGACATTGGAAGGCCTGGTGTACCAGGCCCAGAAGGTCCTAAAGGATTACAAGGAGACTCAGGAGATGAAGGACTTCCAGGTTTTTCTGGTCGCCCAGGTTTACAGGTGATGTTATGAAAGCCATTTTGTTGCATGAAATCAATCATTGGTACATGACAAGTAGAATATGATTGGCTCCCAAATTTGTGCCTTAGTCGCTTCAAGTATTCCATAACACCATACGAGGGGTAGTCATAAAGTTTTAATTATCACTTCAACAAAATGAAGCTGTGAACATGACACTTGGTGATGGTAGTAGTCCTTCTGTACATATTCACCCTTCAACGTGACACATTTTTCCCAACGATGGATGACTTGATGGAGCACTTGATTGTAGAAGTCAGCATTTTAGCTGTTCAGGAAATGTTTCACCTCATAAATCAGCTCATTGCCATTCTGGAAATGCTTGCCATGCAATGGGTTTCTTCATCCGAGGAAAGAGGAAGAAGTTACTGGGTGTCATACCAGGGGAATGTGGGGGGGTGAGGCAAAATTTGATAGCCTAAAGAAGCAGCATGTGTGACTGTGTCCTTTGTAGAATGAACTGGGGCATTGTCGTGAAGCAGCTTCCCATGACGCTTCGTCCTTATAGCCTCCCGTAAACTTGTCAGGAGATTTTGGTAGTATGCTCCGGTGATGGTTTGCCCCTTCTGAGCATAATCTGTCAGCACCACACTTTGGATGTCCCACAAAGCGCTCAACATCACCTTGCCTGATGATGGTTGGCTCTGCCGCTTCGTTCGTCATCCACACTTGTTTGACCGCACAGAAAGCGTCTGCGCAACCTGACCACTGTGTTATCCAATGGTGCATTGTTGCCATACACTTCCACCAACTCAGCATGGACTGTTGCAGCGTTGTTCCCCTTCAAACACAGGAAATGAGTTACCGCACAATACTGCACTTTATCAATGGACTGCGCCATTTTGTTTTGTGTCCTCCAGTGATGTGCTACACTGATGTAGTGTGGGAATTTAAATGTCTACCAGGACTTCAGACATGTACCTACAAACTGACCAAAAATTAATTACCTAACTTTATTTTTTTGAGGTGATAATTAAAACTTTATGACTACCCCTTGTACTTAATAACACTAGCCAACAAAATGTTACCTTTCTTCTATGAAAACAGCTAATCTTTATGTTTTCAGGTGTGCTAATAATGAAAATGTTAGTGAGAATGCAAGATTAGCTTTGCCTGGCATTTGTAGTTTTTTGCTGGTGATTCCCTGATTAGTGTCCATCAGTAATCTGCTAGCTTTGATGCACTCAATTTTCCCTGGTATCTCATTTCCACATGCAAAGTTTGCTAGTGGAAGCATTCCCCATGCTCATTGCTTACAATACTGCAGTTGTCAGTAAAGAAGTTCAAGTGGGAATCTAAGAAATGTAACTTTAAGGGCATGTTGCACCCCAGTCTATTGTAAGCAGTACAGACAATTTGTCACAAGACCCTTATAGTTTTCTGGGCTGTTATTTCCTAGAAAGTTTGCTGACATTTGAATAAAAGCATCCCATGCTAACTTTCCATCACCTATCAAATAGTGTTAAAATGCTCACCTTTCCACATCTGGGGACCCAGAAAATCTCCCCTTTTATTTTTGCCTCACTAAGATGTGGAAATTTCTCGTGCAAATGGAGAAATGCTTCTCCAGTTTTGTCCATGGCCTTCACAAAGTTTTTCATTAGTCGCAATTTTATATGAAGAGCATGGAGAATTATGTTAGTTGATTTGACAAGTGCTTCATACATATCATTGTGAAATCTTGGTTTAAATTATTGATGCTGAGACCAGTCTTTTACTTGCAGGACATAACCAGAACACAACTTGTAACAGACTGAAACTATGCTTAAATGAAACATGTTTCGCCCCTCCCTTACTCTTCCCCTTCCCCATGTTGGCAAGAGCTTGGGCTAAAAATAGCAACAAAATACACAGCTATTGTTGCCTGAAACTTTGTCACTCTCCCTACTATAAGTGAGACTTGAAAGTCTGTGTTGGAAGGGATTGATAATGAATGCTAATAAAATATAATTATAATTAAATATAACTAATTGCACCTCTTTCACTTCAAAATGAGAGCTAACTTGAACTTTTGATTGCTGTTTTCATTATCAGTATGGTCGATATAGTTAACAAACGTTTATTTTATCCCAACTACATTTTCACTGTTAGCTAGTGTAATGTTTTTTTATATTGTGAAGGAAATTTTAGATCTCATTATTCATCAGTAAGACTCCAATTCTTTAATATAATTATTCATATTTCATATTGATGTTTATTGTACTTCTATATATAGATGTATCCAACAATGTTTTCAGATAGCCTTAGCTCAGAAGAAACTGTCAAAGTTATCCCTTCTCAATAAGCGCAGCAAACTAATGTTGTCACAGAAGTACAGAAAAGCCAATTTTATCCATTTTTTGGATAATCAATGATAATAGTTCTGTGTAGGCAAAAGGAAGAAAATTATTATAGTTCAGATGGTTAATAAAGACAACTATTGTATGCAGTGTTAAAAAATGCCTTAAGTATATACAATCAGTGCTTTTTTATTAACTTGCTTCTTGCAATGCTCGCCAGCAACTATATCATGCCAACATTTGATAAGCCTTGTGTCCATTGGTGTTGACTCACTGCTTCGTTGCACAAAATGTAAGGTAATCTAAAAACAAAAGTTTGTATAATTGATAGTCCATAATTCATTTATTGAATCTGGTGTTTGAGTCACTTCATTTACAGTCACCTTCACTTATAAAATGTTGGAAGTGTTTTTGAGATCATCCGATCTCGTCCTCAACCATTGGGTGACTGAAGTAGCTTCTTCCTCCACCACATCTCTGCTGCTATGGTCCTGTTGCCGTCTGGTGTTAGGGGTGCAAAGTTTTAACACTTCATTCAATAACATAAAATAACACAAAACTGAAACAAACAGAAAAGTCTACTGTGTCACACCATTTTTGGATAGATAACCACAACATTGGCTGTAACATAACATAACATTTTTAATATTGCTTACTTGACTGATAGAACTGAACATTTGGGAAAAAAATACATCAAAAACCTTAATAGAGTAGTACATTTTGAAATCCTGAATTGAACAAAGTGGTGGAGGAGGAAGTTGATTTCCGTCATCCAACAGCTGAGGAAGATATTGGATGATCTCGAAAACATTCCAGTTTTTCCCAACATTTTATAAGTGAAAGTGAGTGCAAATAAAGTGACTCAAAAAACCGGATTCAATATATGAAGAATACTTCACTGTTAATATTGCTTGCATTTTTAATTTTTACCATAATTCATTATTTCCCATAAACATTTTAATACAAATATTTAGTCTTTCTTACCCCTAATACTTTGAATACCTCATCCAATGTCACTCCATCACCAAGAGCTTTGAGTGTCTCTTCAGTGTTTATTAAAGCACACTGATACTTTAAGCACAAATAAATCACACTGACCAACACCAACAGTAAAATAACAGTGGGGCTAGATAATGAATGCATGTGTAAATAGTTAACAATTGTTATAATGGTACATATTTCTTGGAATGCAAGGTAGGAGCTGAGAATTAACTGCATACAATAACAAGTATATACTGTATATGTATTGGAATTAAGGATTAGGGCAAAAGGATATTGCCAATTATCACAGCAATGTAGCTAGCATGAATTTGACCATTTCTTTTTTTTCATTCAGTTTTTCTTACTTGTTATTTCCTTCCTCTACTGTTTTTGGTTCAGCTAGGTTAAGTGCTGTTTGGTTAACAGGGTTTTATTGTAATACAAACAGTAATGAATGTGTACATGTTAAGAAATTATCTAGCAATTGTTATCTCATGGCTGTGTTTATTCTAAGACTGAAAGGTTGAACAAGAATTGAGAAATTTATGCTCTAGCAGGGATTCAAACTCAGACTTTTGACTTTCCATATTGATCAACTGGCACTAGGCATTTCAGGTGCTAAACGTGTCCTAAATTTCCTTGATTCATATATCTGAGTAAACCTGGAAGTGATCTTCATTACTTCAAAATATAATACCTTAAAATTCTACAGCAACATTGCAAGTATTATTAGCAAGAGCAGGAGGAGGGGAGGGAGAGAATAAAAGAGAAATTTATACTAATGGAAAACCAGAATAATAAAAGAAAATGCATAAAATTAACTTGTCATTCAGCTTACCAATCAGAAACACTCTTGAGTGGAATTATAGAAAAATACTCTACATTTTGTTTTGTTAAGCATGTTCTCCCATCATTTACAATTAAATTCTGTTTACACAAATATCTTTAAGCATCCACACTGTTGGTAGGACACAACATTGGGCAAACTGTGGATAATTGAGCCTAACAGCCAAGAGTATTTGCAGGCAGTCTGCATTTTTATTTTTCTGAATAATTTGTGCCATTTGGGAATCAAATATTCATATCCCTCAACAAATAACTCAGTGACAACTTCTGAAGGCAGACTTAGCACCTCAACCAAAAATGATCTATGTGCCTTGCCCTCAATGGGGCATCCTCCGAGAGGGTGAATGAGGTGAATGGATCCTAATGGGCCATTGCCACGATAGAACAGATGGCAGGTTCGTACATTTTCCCTGTTAGAAGCACCACAGCAGAAGCTGGCTTAGCTCTATTCCCCCCTTGGGCTTATACTATTCCATGGCAGGCCCAGAAACCAGTGGCTTGCCTTCCAATCCGGGGGATGAGAATTCCAGAGCACATTTGTACCCCCTGCCATGCTGCTTCCACGATGCTTGCCAATGGTTCTAACCCTGAAATAAACCTAACAAGATGAAGGGTGAAATGAAATGGATTTACATAACGAAATGGAGGGACAAGAAATTCGGAGGATATAAAAATCCTTCCAAGCATGGACTTGGTGACCCAGGGAAACCTTCGAAAAAACTCATGGGTCACAAAGGTCAGCCTTGGGGTCAAACCCACAACATCCCAAATGCAGGCCACACACGTTACCATCTGAGCCAGCCTGCTTCACATCCCTCAATAAAACTATACATTTCAACAACTCAAAGAAATGAAGTCTTTCTTTTATTTTTAATCATGCAGTCGCTTCCCTTTTTTCCTTATTTGTAATATGTATATATTTTTCTCTTTCCTGTCTTCATTGAGACATAGAGCAGTAGTGACCTTTGGCTAATTCCTTCTGTGCATGAGGATATCACTTTCTCCTTATGAAAGTCCCAGAAAGACTAATGCCCCAAATTACTGTTGACTTCACACAAGAATACCATGCTTCTGTACATAACATAAATTATCATATGTGCAGGGCCCTACTGGAGATATAGGCTTGCCTGGGTTACCTGGGGAGACTGGAGAATCTTCTTTCAGTGGCCCCAAAGGAGAGTCAGGAGAACCAGGTATTCACAAAATATTTGTTACACTTTCTAAAACATTATCGTATGCAGCATGTTGAAAAAATAAATAGATTTGTACAAACATATTGTTTTAGAATATTCTGCCTAAAACACCTGTACCTACTGTAGTACCTTTCATTGAATTTCAGGTAGACCTGGAGGACCAGGTTTAGATGGTGTACCTGGCCTGGATGGCCTTCCCGGGGAAGCAGGAAACCCAGGAGTTGTCATTGGAGGGATTCCAGGACGAAAGGGTCTTCCAGGAGACTCTGGTCGCCCTGGTCTATCAGGAAGACCTGGCCTAGACGTATGTTAATTTCTTAAGCACAATAAGCAAAAACCTATCAGTAAAGCTTGTAGTGCTACTACCTTAGTGTTGTCTTCAGCACACCTGAACTAGCATTACTGCCTGCCAGACTTCATACCTATATCTGCTTCCTCTAAGTTCAAAGTAGAAGTAAACAAATCTCAATGTATATCAACCAGTATAACAAATATTTAGAAACTAGGCTTCACTTATCTTTGGAGGAAGTTGCATTAAAGACAAACCAAGGTTTCATGAATCTTTATCCACATTATCAAAGTTCCAACTACTTATGCTGGTCACCATCATTATGGATGCTATGTGATGTATTTGTTCCCATCGTATTACCAACCACTAAAAGCAAAACAAATTTGTAGACAAAATCAATCGGCAGCATTTCAAAATTCATTATTTGGTCCTTACCCATTCTTCAAAATAAGCATCTTTTCCCAAACCATTAAGTCTACTGATCCATTTTATCATTTTTGATACTTTAACCTCTGAATTTATATCATGAGTAAATGACCAAAAATGTTCTGCTACAGCTGATTTATCAATCTGTTTATAGTAAGTTAATATTTCCAAAATGTTCTTTTACTCTGCTTTTCCAGTAACATTTGGTTTTGCCAATGTAAACCTTGTCACAGTCCTTTATAATTTGAAGAGTTTTTCTTCTTAGAAAAGTTTAGCAAATTTTTTATATTATATTTATTTTGAGGAACCAAAATTGTAAATTTTTCACTAGTCCAAGGATGGTAAGTAAATTTTTTTAAAAATACAATCATTTTTTATTTTCTTGAGGATAGAAACTTCTTTTAAAGTCTTCTGATATTTAAATTGCTCTATCTTTTTATGTATAAAATCTGTATTAAAGTCATTAATTAATGCAGTGTTTATATTCTGTGTACCTATTTTATGCTGATTGATAAATCAGTTATGGCAGATCATTTTTTATCATTTAATCATGAAATAAACCCAGAGGTTAAATTGTTAAAACATTAAATGGACACACAGGTTCAATAGTTTGGGAAAAGATTGATTTTAAGGAATAAGGACTGCATATTGAATTTTGAAATGCTGCCGATTGATTCTGTCAACGAATTTCTTTTGTTTTTAGTGGTTGGTAATAGGATAGGAAAAAATGTCACCTAGTGACTGCAACAATGGTGACCAAGATAAACAGTTGGAACATTTGCAGAAGCATTTGAGTCGACCTATAGATGCTTTTACTTTCACTTAACTTACTTTTTATCTGGACATGTTTCAACACCACCGTCTATATTATTGATAGTTTTTGACTGGCATTTCAAGAGGTAGAATTTGTTGTGGTTGAACATGAATTTTGGAATACCACAAACAGAGGACATCCTGAAGTTTACATCCAGCAACCCAAACAGCAGTGCAATCACAACCGCAAATAATTTTACCTCTTCAAGCACCAGTTCAGAAACCGTTGATAATGAAGATGATGGTCTTCAAAATGCATCTGGATAAAAAGTAAGTTAAGTGAAACTAAAAGTGTGTGTAGGTTAATTCAAATACTTTTACATATAATTTGAAAAGTTTCACTGTTTATATCACTTCATATAAGTTAAGTTGGAAAAATGATAATGTGAATGAAGATTCACAAACCCTTGGTCTGTCTTTAATACAACTTATACCAAAGATAAGTGAAGCTTAGTATCTAAATATTTATTATATTTTTCAAAATCATCTTAGTTCTGCCATTAATATTAAGCTAAGCAGTCACTTTATGTTTTTACTCAACTAACCTGTGAACACAGGAATAGTACTCTACAACAGTTAATTTGCCATAAATAGCCTAATTTAAAAAAAGGCATTGAGTTAACTATTATGTATTTAATGGTTTAAGATTTTAAATGGTAGCAGAGATTGCTTTGTATGGAATATGTAAAATTTGCAGTGTGAAGAAAAAAAGAACAAAGTATATTCTTGGTTTGAAATATTCTTGTTTAAGGGACTGCCTGGAGATATGGGTATTCCTGGACCCAAAGGTCCTTCAGGAGACAGAGGTCTCAAGGGTTATCCAGGTGTGCAAGGCAGGAGGGGAGTACCTGGTCTTCGTGGTCTTGGTGGTGACTATGGTCCTCCAGGTGTACCAGGGTTCAAAGGTGAAGGAGGAGCTGATGGAGACCCAGGCTTAATAGGCAGACCAGGTAATGTTCATTATTTTTATTTGTAATGCTAATGAAATGCTATCAGAAATTACAAATGATAACCAATAAAACAACTTTTGGCCGAAGGTTTGTGGTTCCAATTCCATTTCAAGCCTGGTTTAATTACTGCTTATATTTGCTTTTTAAGGTTAAATGATAGTTCCCCTACATACAATGTAACAAAATAGTAACATTTCTACTGTTACATTGGGCTCAGCACTAAGCAAAGGACAGACAGGGCCAAGCTACTTCACACCACATGCGAGGCCAGTGAGTGAGCAGACGTTAAATGTCAGACCCCCTTGAACATCTGCTGTGTGTACATGAGTATTAAAAATCAAAGCGGCAGAAACAAAAGGGATTGAGAACATTTGCAAGACTTCTAGCAGAGTCATTTCCCATGCATGTGTGTGTAACTCAAGAAAGGTATAGAAGAAGGCCTGAGAAGAACAGTTGGCAGTGAGTTTTAGATTTGAGTTCCGGGCACGGTCGGTGAGTACGTGCAAGACAGTTGTGTGTGTGTGTATCATCATGAAAGTTATGTTGGTACATTGAAAGAAGATCATCGAGCATTGGGAGTGATTGTAATGTCATAATTGGGTATGATAGAAGAAGTAAAGAAAGACACTAAAATAACTGAGTTATGAGAAGATGGTGAGCTGTGATAGCCTGAAAGACTGTAGACTGTATTAACAATGAGAAGAACACTGTATTTGTGGTGAGACAGAATATTGACTAATAGAAAATTGTTCATGTAAATATTTTTGTAAGAGTGTGTAAATTTTTAATTCTTTTAATTTGAATGTATCAGGGACCTATTTTTTTCAATACTCAAAATAGACAATGTCTTCTCAGCTGTTTGAGTTCGACCAATGAGAACTGTTGCGCGGATGGATACATAAGAATGGCGGTGTTGCGTCATAGGACGCTCAGAAACTACTTTCATTAGCGTCTGTGACTTCAAAGTGTAAGGACGTATAATTATTGATGGCGTGTGAATATGTGAATTACACACAAACTTTTAACCGGCATGGACGCTATCCAATTTTAAGAGTTATTAACTAGCTGAAAGTGTGAAGATAAGTGTATATAAAGAATAAATGTGTTTGTGAGAAAAGAACGTTGGCTTTTGCATTCCATTCTACGACCACCTCCCCTGCAGATAGGAATCGCGTCTGCTCTAACAAATTTTCCACCTTTTAGCAAAAACAGTGCTCCATTTGCTGCTATATTCACGCTAATATATGTGTAAAGAACCTTTTAATAAAACCCCGCCACAAATGGCTTGCCCAACGTGGAGCGCGAATTTGGAGTGGAATGCAAAATTAAGAGTGCGATAAATATCAAAAGGACGCTATCTCATCGTGCAGGAGAAAAACGCCATTAGACCATCGTCTGATATCAACAAAACATCGATACACGGAGAATCAACGTGGGAAAAACACCGGAGATCATCTGGCGAAACCAACTACCCAGGAGACGTAAATAACCGGACGAAGAACCAGCAGAAAAGAAAGTAGGATCAAAACTTTTTATTTTTTTTTACGTACATTTGATTTCCATGTTATTGAGAAACGGCAAAGTAAAAGGACTTTCAACATTAAGTGAATTAGATAAAGGAATTAAAATGTCGCGAAAAGAGATAGAAACAGGAGTGGGGGAAGGGGCAGATAGGCCTAGTTATCAGGAAGGATTAGAAGGTGAGAAACAGGCGGAGATAAGCAAAGATCAAAGGTTAATGATGATGATGTTTGAAAGACTAGAACAAAGTTTAGGTCAGAAAATAGAGGGAGTGAGAGAGGACTTGGAAAATAATAAAAAAGAATTAGGTCAGAAAATGGAACAAAATAACATAGAATTGAGACAGGACATTGAACAAAGTTTAAGTCAGAGTATAGGCCAGAAACTAGAACAAAATAAGGTAGAATTAAAACAGGATATAGAACAAAGTTTAGGTCAGAAAATGGAGGAAGTGAGAAAAGACTTAGAACAGAAAATGGAATTAGGTAGACAGAACTTAGAACAGCAAATGGAATTAGGTAGACAGAACCTAGAACAGAAAATAGAATTAGGAAGACAGGAGTGTAAAGAAAATATGAAAGTAATGGAAACTAATTTAAAATTAGTTCATAAAAACTTAAATGAAACAAAGGAAGCCTTAGAAGCTAGGATAGAAATTGTAGGAGATAGGATGGGAAAGATAGAATCAGAGATGAAAGAGAATAAAATTGTGTTAGAAGGAGAAATTGCTAGATGTAGGGATGAAATAACAGAATGTAATACAAATGTAGACTGTAAGATAACAAATGTAAAAGCAGAAATAACTGAGGAATTAAGGAAAGAGATTGAGGTAGTAAAGAAAGATGTTATTAATGAAACTGTAGAACAAATTGTAATTCCTAAAATTAAGACAATGAATGATGTGATGCTTTCACAACAGGATGCTATAAATGATATGAAACAAAGCCACTTAGAAATAAAGAATGATTTAAAATCAATTTGTGAAGAAATGAAGAAAGGGAAAGAAAATTTGGCTAATGTAAATGATGTTGTGAAGGCATTACAAAGACAGGATGATTTAGATGTAAGTAATGTACAAGATGAGAGTTACTTGAGTAATGTACAAAATGTTGACTCACCATACAGAGAAAGAGGTTCACAACCAAACAATGACACAACACATAACACATGTTACACTAACAGCATATTACATGAAATCACACCACCTACATTTGACGAGGAGAAGGGAGACGATCCAAAACTCTTTGTTAAAGAGATGGAAGAATACTTTAAAGTGAAAAGGATACCAAACGAGCTTAGGATGATGATAGTTAAGAAAAGCTTAAAAAACAAGGCATTAGAATGGCTCAGGTTAACACTAGCTGGTCACGAGTCTTATAGCTCATTCAGAAATTTATTCCTATCAAGGTATTGGGGCCCAGCTAAACAAAACCAAACTAGGGTAGAGCTAGCGACAGGTAGGTACGATCCAACCAAAGGGTTGTCGCTAGTAGACTATTTTATGAAAGTAGCCAACAAAGGAAAGTTATTAGATCCCAACTTGTCGGAGGCAGAACTAATTGCCAGCATAACAAGACATTTCCCAGACACAGTGAGAACAGGATTAATTGTTGCGAGGCCAGTAGATTTTGCAGATATGATAGAACTGCTGACAGCCTTCGAAACACAAAATGGTCGGCCTAATGAGCATAGACATAGGAACGGTCACCCAAACTCACCCATCCTAAACCGGAACACGGCTACGAACAACCAGAGCGAAGGAGAACATACAAATACTAGGAGTACCCATGAAAGGGGGAGAGGGGCACACCATTTCCCACAACCACATAATCATGGCGAGAGGATGGAGAACACAAGACAGCGATACCACGACACGATACCGAGGGGTGAATCGAGGTACAGAACACATAGATATGATCGTGGAAGACCAGGAGACCGTACCCATCAAGTGAATCATATACGATTCTGTAGGGAATACATGAACAGCCATAGGCCGTCGTACAATAGGGGTTCACGTCAAAGGGGCAGAAACCAAGGGAACATCGACAACATAAGACAACAGGAACAGAATGAAAATGCGCCAGATAGGACCGATACTGCACAGAATACAGAAACTACGATCACCTCCAACGTCCAGGAAAACTAAGTACAAGTCAACTTTGTGTCCCGGAAGTTGACCTGTGTGGCAGTAGGGGCGATATTGACCAATGTAATGTAGGTACCTTGAGAAGACAGGCGAGTGAAAGAAAGGAGATAACCAATCCACCAATGATTAGGCTGAAGGTATGGGGTATCGAATTGCCAGCAATGATAGATACAGGAGCCAGCACATCAGTATGTGACGAACAGCTGTTCCAGGAACTGATAACTAAAAGAAATGCTGAATTCTTGCCTGTGTGTGGAGTATATTGCAGCACAGCAATTGGCAAGAAGAAGGAACATGTTAAATACCAAGTAAGGCTGGTAATTGAAATCGGAAGTTGGAAGTTCGATTTTATTGCCCTAGTAATACCAAGATTAACAGCCACCCTAATCATTGGCAGTGATTTGCTTAACCTTTGGAGATCAGTAATTAACTATGACCTACATGAATTTATCATTAAGGAAGGAGCCTCAGAATGCACTGCGAAGTTCCTGGAGGAAGAAACATGCCAGGAGGAACCAGACCAGACAGGGATCCATCAGGATGAACAATTCTTTGTGGAGAACATCAATGTCCACGAGAATAGATTGGTAGACCTAAGGGTACATAAGAAGAAAACAGGTTGGACGAGCGATGAAGAAACTAACGTTTGCAGCCATTGGATCTGCACAGAAGACGAGTATGTTGCCTGGGACAACTACCAACCTGAACCACTACCAACAGATGGAGAAGAATCGATGCTACAGCTAATCGATGAGAAGGTCTGGGGGGCACATGGCATCTCTGAAGAGGAAAGAAACCAACTTAGGAAAATACTGGTTAAAAACAGGAAAGTTTTCGATAAAAAGCCAGGTACGTGTAACAAGTACGTACATACCTTTACAGTAACAGATATTACCCCCTATTCACACAAATCCAGGCCCATCCCCAACTCCATTAGGGAGGAAGCTGACAGAGTAATCCAGAAAATGTTAGCGGACGGAATAATAGAGCCGTCGGACTCATGTTATGTGAATCCAGTAGTATGGGTCCATAAGAAAGGGGGAAAATTGAGGATGACCATCGACGCAAGGAAGATAAACACACATACCTTGCCGGATCACTACAGGCCTGAGGGGGTAGACCAACTAATATCGAAATTGAAGGGAGGTCAACATTTCACTAGTCTTGACTTGACAGCATCATTCTGGCAAATTCCTCTTCATCCAGATGTCAGGAAATATACCTGTTTCTTGCACAAGGGAAAGGTATACCAATTTTCAAAATGTGCCTTTGGACTATCGACCAGTAGCAGTGCACTACTGAGGGCTCTGGACAAAGTTTTTGGAGATACCATCGAGACTTTTGTGACGCAATATGTAGACGACTTTCTAATATACAGTGAGAATCCCGAGTCGCACTTACATCACATAGATTATGTATTATCCAGGTTCCAGGAAAGCAACATGACCCTAAATTTAGAAAAGTGTGAGTTTTTCGTCAAAGAAGCTGAATTTCTGGGCCACATCATAACACCTGATGGTATACAACCTAATCCGGAGAGGGTCAAGGCCATAGAGCATATACCACCCCCACGTAACTTAAAACAGTTGAGAAGGTTTCTGGGCATTTTACAGTACCAGTCGAAATTCGTGGTCAACTACGCTAAGGAATTGGTACCCCTTAGAGCACTGTTAAAAAAAGATACTAAGTGGGAATGGAATGCTGAACACCAGGTGGCCTTTGAGAATATCAAAGAACTTTTCAAGCACAGTATTCTCCTGGAACGACCGGATCCAAATTCACCTTTTCTAGTATACACTGATGCTAGTGCGCACTCATATGGTGCGATATTAGCACAAGAAGATGCAGATGGCAACAAACATGTGATTGCCACAGCTTCTAGATTTTTAAATAAAATAGAAGCCAATGCCTGCATAACCGAACTGGAAATAGGTGCAATCCATTTTGCGTTGCAGAAGTTCAGACAATATATATATCTTTATAAAATAATTATATATACAGATCACGTAAGCCTGTCCTTCATTCAAAAATGCAAGCTGACCAACTCCAAAATCTCAAGGTACATACATGAGATCATGTCATACGACATAGAGGTCAAACATATCCCGGGGAAGGAGAACATCTTCAGTGACTTATTGTCAAGATTAAGGTCGGAGAGTCACATACCCGAGACGGTATACAGTCCGCACCATGAGATCAAAATTATGCAGATAAGTAGCAAAGAAAACAACGAGATCTTGCAAGACTTCAAGAACATAGCAAAGCTACAACAAGAAGACCCTGAATTGAAGAGGCTATTCAACAAGGCTCCAGACATAATACCAAGATTGGATGCCAAGATAGGCAAATTTAGGAACATACTATTTAAACTGCATGGTCGCGATGTAAGGAAATGGAAAATGATGGTACCAAATTCCTTACAGGACAGGGTCATTTTGGCATTCCACCACTCAATGCTTCACTCCGGTACTGAGAGGACAATGCTTGCCATCGAGGAGGTATTGTACATTAAACATCTCGGCAAGAAGGTCAGGAAGTTAATTTCCTCATGCGACCTATGCCAAAAGGCCAAGCCAATTAATGTAAAGTACGATGTCATCCCACAATCCATCGTGAGGAACGAGAAAAATGCATTGGTGTGTATTGACGAGCATGGAGAATTGCCAAGGGGTAAAGATGGAAACAGATACATATTTGTCATGTTTGATGTTTTTACAAAATTCACCAAAATATACCCCATTAAGAACATCAAAAGCAGAACATGCCTAGATAAAATCGTCAAGGACTACATCCCAAAATATGGGAGAATAAAATGTATCCTATCGGACAATGCGACCATGCATAAGAGCAAGTTGTTTCAGAACACCTTAGAAACATTAGGAATAAAATTGTACTATTCCTCAGCATATTATCCCCAGGGAAACCCGACTGAGAGAATCATGAGGGATATTAGTATTTATTTTCGTTTACTCTGCCACAGAGACCACACTTCCTGGACGGAAAAATGCGGATATATAGAGGAGGTAATTAACCATTCGGTGAACCCCACGACCAAGTTCGCACCTATCGAGCTAATGACCAACACGAAACCAAGAAAATTAGCAATTGACATTGACACCACCATGGCTGCCCAAAGAGAATTATCAGAGAAAGAAAAATGTCAATTGGCATTCAGAAGATTACAACAGAAGGCTGAAAAAGGGAGGAACAAGGTGAAAAGATTCGTCAGGAAATGGTCCCCACAAATTGGAGAAAAGGTGCTCTTAAAAAGCCACAAAGCATCCAAGGCATCTGAAAAAAGATCTGGAAAGATGGAGCTATTGTATACTGGACCACTGGTCATAACAAAACAGCTGGGTGACCACACATATGAGCTACAGAATACAAATGGCAAGTTGGTAGGAAGATACCACAAGAACAAATTAAAGCCATACAAAGAAAGAACCAAATAACCTTTGTCAACGAATGTGTAAGGCAGGAGTAGTAGAGATGAAAGAAGATAATAATTTTTGATGGGTTACTTATAGGAAATGATGTTCAGAATAGGAATTGTAACAAGGAAGAAAACCAACATAGTCATTGGCTATATCGACCACAAAGAGCATTGTCAACAAAGACAGATGAGAACACTGATTGTCATTAAATAAATGAATCATAGCGACGGAAGATAATATGTTTTTGACATAAGGATGTCAGGGACAAAAATAAAAATGAATTAATTATGATGAAAAAGATATAACATTTCGACACAAAGATGTCGAGGGTAAATGGAGAAGAAAAATAATACAATTACAGAATGATTGTAAGTATAGAAGTTTTCTCTTATAAAAATAAGAGACAAAGAAATGACAATTAGTGAAGTGAGGAAAACCATAATCAGAAAAACAATGCCCATGAATTGAGATGAATATAGCCAATGATAAGCTCGCAGAAATGTTGAACCAAACAACAATGAATAATAACCCAATCAAGAAAATTAGTACCATTAGTAACATCAGAGTTTAAGAACCGACTCAATAACCTACCTATACATAAGCTTATAAGACAAAGAAGGCAAAGAACTGAATAAAGTATTGCCATAAATAAGATCATAATCATTAGCTCAAAATTTGTATCCTGTTTTTCTCTCCTTATAGCAATGAATACAAGTCAAAAACCGCATGAAACACTTAAATTATATTTGTGTCAATGTCAAATGTACAATAACTGAGTATGTGTTGTATAAGAACTGAATATGTGTTGTACAATAACTGAATATGTATTGTATGATAACTGGATATATTGTGTAATAACTGAATACGTTGAGTAATAACTAAATATGTTATGCAAAAACTGAATATGTATTGTGTAATAACTGAATATGTATTGCATAATAACAGAACATATGTGATGTGATAGCAGGACATATTGTGCAATAACTGAATATATATTGTGTAATAATTGGACATGTTGTGTAGTAATCAAATGTGTTGTACAATAACTGAATATGTATTGTATAATAACTGAAGGTGTATTGTATAATAACAACATATGTGATATAATAACTGGGTATATTGTACAAGAACTGAATATGTATTGCATAATAATTGGACATATTGTGTAATAACTAAATGTGTTGTACAATAACTGGATATGTATTGTATAATAACCGAATGCATTGTGTAGTAACCGAATATGTGAAACTTATAAAGACATGTTGTATTATGTCAAAACAAAGGACAAAGACAAACAGTAAAGAAGACTGTAAAGAAAAAGAAAAAAATATATTGTACAAAGTGATTGAATCATAGAAGTAGGGAGAAGTGTTGTATTGTGTTTCAAGATTGTAAATAAGGTGACAACTTGAAAAACAAAACAAGGGGCATATGAGACAGAATATTGACTAATAGAAAATTGTTCATGTAAATATTTTTGTAAGAGTGTGTAAATTTTTAATTCTTTTAATTTGAATGTATCAGGGACCTATTTTTTTCAATACTCAAAATAGACAATGTCTTCTCAGCTGTTTGAGTTCGACCAATGAGAACTGTTGCGCGGATGGATACATAAGAATGGCGGTGTTGCGTCATAGGACGCTCAGAAACTACTTTCATTAGCGTCTGTGACTTCAAAGTGTAAGGACGTATAATTATTGATGGCGTGTGAATATGTGAATTACACACAAACTTTTAACCGGCATGGACGCTATCCAATTTTAAGAGTTATTAACTAGCTGAAAGTGTGAAGATAAGTGTATATAAAGAATAAATGTGTTTGTGAGAAAAGAACGTTGGCTTTTGCATTCCATTCTACGACCACCTCCCCTGCAGATAGGAATCGCGTCTGCTCTAACAAATTTTCCACCTTTTAGCAAAAACAGTGCTCCATTTGCTGCTATATTCACGCTAATATATGTGTAAAGAACCTTTTAATAAAACCCCGCCACAGTGGTAAAATTTTGGAAGACCACAAAGTCATACTAAAGTAACCAAACTGATTTTTGCCATTTTGTTACACTGGTGTCAAAAGTGGGATTCGTTGAATTGTCATTTTGTTTCTGTATTTTTAAGCATTTCCTCTTCTTTCTTTACCAGTTTTCTTCTTTTATTTCCTTCTGTCCTGTCTTCCATTGTTAGTATTTTTCCTATTTCCCCCAGCTCTGCTATCACTTCGTCTATAGTATCTTTGCCGGCCATGTGTCCTTTTTCCTCTTAATCACGGGAGGTTCTCAGCACCTGTCTGCACTCTTGTTGCTAGCTCAGTACTCCAATTTTCAAGGAAGCTAACAATGAATTGTCTCAAGCCAAAACCTTGAAATTTTGAAGAAATAAAGCTTATACCTTTATTTGCCACTGGCATATAAGATAAATCCAATTTTTGGGCCTATTTTTGAAGGAAAAAATGTGTGTCATATATGCTGGCAAATACGGTAATCTGTATCATAAAAATGCAGTAGTATGCAGAAATGCAAATGTATATTAAATTTACAGGAATGTAAAATATATTCATCAGAAAGATAGAAAGTTTGACACATTGAAAATTTCTGTTTCAAATAAATCATAGTATGAAGTTTAAGAACACATAATTTATTTATAATAATAATAACATCTCTTCTTATTTTCTTGAGTGCTGTGTAATATAAGTGCACTATACAAAAATGTGCCATAAACTTGCTGTTCAAGGAGGCACCTTTCAAACAACAGTTGTGTCTCCAGTATAAATTCCTGAACCTATATTTGTAAGCAACATTTTAAGATCGCAAAACTGTGTGCAGGTCTACCTGGAGATCCTGGACCTGTGGGATTGAGAGGTTTGTCAGGTCCAAGGGGTCCCAAAGGTCTTACTGGAGAACCAGGATTTAGTCGATTTGCTCCAGGAACCAAAGGTGATTTTGGTGAACCAGGACTGAATGGTCTCAAAGGACTCAGAGGTCTACCTGGAGATGATGGAATACCAGGCCTTCCTGGACCACCGGTAAGATTGTTTTTGCTACTGAGCAATTTAGACTCACTACAAAGCTGATATTTTTTACATAGATATGTATTTTGTTTTTTATTAGTGTAATTAGTTCAGGTGCTCATCCAAAGCTACCACTGTTCTTTTTATGCTAGCAATCATACTTTTTGATTTTTAAGACCCAGAAAAAATAATTAGAACCACTACAAGTATTTGTAAAATCAACTTGTATAGGCTATTTTTTAAAGTATTAAAAATACTAACTGTGCCCAGTTTGTATCAGCATATCACATTATGTTATGTGAAGCAAAATATTAATAATTCTATGATAAATTAAGATATTCATTTCCACAGTACTAGAAACAAAACAAATTTAAGATATGTTGAACATAAAACATCCCTGTAATGTACGAAGTATGATAAAGAAAAGTAATGGGAATTTTTAAATTTTGCAGGCTTTATACATCCAATTTTCAAAACCTTTTTAATCTTGTTGATACACTTGTTCTTGATGTATGCGTTTTCAGCTGTTTTGAATATTTAGTTTATTGTTGACAGTCGAAAAGGTTATATATGTTTGTGAGTGTATGGTGAATTTTGGCAAACTTCCTGTAATCTCTTTTTTGACATGTATATTTCTGCCGACTGGTGTCTGCAAATCAGTCAGTTCAGTTTAATTTTGTTTCCATAAGCGTTATTGATATTGTTTCTGCCAGCTTTCAGAATTTGTCATGTTATTTTCCTCATGTATAAAAACTGAGGTGACCAAGCATTTAGTACCAAATTCAGCATTCAGTGTTAGCATCAGCAAGAGCACTTTGGGGTGCACAACTGCTGGGGTCATTAGCACCCATGAGCATACTCAGTATTTTAATCAATGGGATACAGATATTAAAATGTCTAGGCTAAGCTCTTAAAAATGAGCTTCATTGTTACTGTCATTGTGCCTAACTGAATATTTAATTTTAACAATTGTAACAATTTGTATTAAGAGACATGTTGCAGCTTGCATGTGTGAACAAAGTTCTTACTTACAGGGTTGTATGTAGTGGGAAACAGATAAAGATCAACAAAGTGGCATGGGCAAGGATTTTCTGACAATAAAGTCCAGATTTCTCCAAAATTAACCTTAGTTAAGTTTAAATTGAATTCTTTGAATAAGCAATTCACTGAGAGGTAGAACTGGAACTTAAAAATTCAATCCTGGGATATAAAGTACTTACAATAGTAAGTCACCATTGGGGTAATTGTCTCTGATGTGAAACTGCCTTTGTGGTTTACCAGGAGAAATACGAACTGGTTTGAGAATTTAATGCCATTCTGGCAGTTTGTCACAATAGCTCAGTGGTAGAGCATCTGCCCGGTAAGCGGAAGGTCTGTGGTTCAAATCCCAGTTGTGGCATTGAATTTTTAAGTTCCAGTTATATCTCTCAAACTTTGCCCAGCATGGGAAAGATTTCCATGTGGTACCGGGGATCGAACCCGGGTCCTCTGCGCCAGAGACAGGCGTACTACCACTACATTACAGAGGTGGCCCTATTTCTGTTTCCTCTGAATTGAATGTTCTGGGCTTACAATTTCCCCTACACAGATCATTTCATAAATGTGAACAGTTAATCTGTGTGCTGTTTTTCACTTCTCTTCTTCTTACTTACAATGATGATGAGCAATTTATTTCCCACAGCTGGAAGGAATGTCAGGCTAATGCAGAGGGATGCAGAATGTTTTGTTTGTACCAAGTCCAGTTCTAAGACTGGATCGACTGCAGTTCTTCTTTGAGGAGCTAATACTCAGCCTTATTAATATTAATATTCTTATCATGTAACCTCTTCGGACCCAGCTTCAATTCTTTTAAGGGTGGCAGTTAAGGTATGGCCAGCCTTCAAGCAAAAACAGGTTTTATCAATCCTGATTTAATGCTGCTTAAGGTGGACGTTTACATGCCTCTATGCCTCTTGTGCATAGAGAACCTTAAGACATGTGTCGTATACAACATGTGGGGTCTGGAGAGGTTAATTTTGAAACTACTCAAACATGCTTCTTACTAGGCTATATACAAACTTTTGAACTTGGTTTCTAAATAATACATTGAAACTAATATCTGCATTTGTAATCATTTATGTATCTTATATCCCTCTCTGTATTTTGAACTAACATGTTCTATAATATGCATAGCATAATGCGTATCATGGACAAAATAATAAATAAATACCTCTAAGCCTGTATTTAATGTTTAAGGGTCCTTCTGGTGAAATTGGAAGCCCTGGACTTGCAGGAACACCAGGCATCAGTGGTGCACCTGGTCTTCCAGGAGAAACAGGTCCTGCAGGACCATCAGGTAACTAATTTAGAGGAGAAATTGTTGTAACTTAATTTTGTATATATTGACATTATTAAAAATGAGATTGCAAAGCAAAAGTGGCAAATGTTTTATGAGTAGAGCTTAGTGAAATGGGCATTGAAAACTTTAAAATACTTAAACAGACACTATCAGTAATGATAATTATTAAAGTATGCAGAAATTTATTCTTTAAACTTAAAACACATTTTGATATGGCAGAGCTGTAAAAAATACCAACCTAACAATCACATCTCACATGTAATTACAACAGCAGATAAATAAAAATAAATGAATGAATAAATAAAAATAAATAAACAAATAAACAAATAAATAACTAACATGAAGAAGATAGATGAATAGGAGTTTGTGAGAATGGTTAGCATAAGAATTGAGAAAGTCATGTGAATGTAACACAGATTTTTTATTATTAGGCTCAAAATATTAATAGTGTCCTCGTATGTGTGTGATGTTATTTTATATTGGATGATGAATGAATGAAATGGGAGAAATTACCTTCGTCTTCCCAGAAGAAGGGAAAATCTCATCCAGATAACTCACCGTAACTGAGATTTGAACTCAGGATGCCTTGAATGTGAGGGTGACACACTACCACCGCACTACAGAAGTGGGCTTTTTTTGGGTAGCAGTTATAACTATGACACTTGCAGTGTGTTAACAGTCACATGTAATGGTTGCTAATAACGATTAAATTGTTGGCTATCACACAATTACATTACATTAATAGTTACCAGTAATCATTAGCTGTTACTACTTTTTAGTATGAAGAATATAGATACAGACTTCTTTGTTATTTGATGGAATCAAAAAACAAGTTTCTGTAGCTATGTCAATGTATCACAGTTAAAACTGAACAATATTCCTTTACCCTTCTTATGTAATGGAAGGGAGGGTGTAGAGAAGAAACATGGTAATTTAATATACGAATGTTGAATAATAATTCCATTGGCATAGTATTTCTCTTATAAAACACTGTTAATTGTATGTTTATCTTAACAAAACTTAAAGCATTACATACATCTTTTAACTCCAGGACCTCCGGGATTTGGTGCACAGCGAGGAGATCCAGGCCGGCCAGGATTTGATGGACGCCCAGGAAAGCCAGGAAGACCTGGACAGAAAGGTGCACCAGGAGAATATGGACAAGAAGGTCCTCCAGGAATTCCAGGACCCCCTGGTTTGATAAGGCCAGGCCCTAAGGGCATGCTTGGCTCACCAGGTAGTGCATTCATATTAACTGAAACAAAAATTAACATAATTATGTTAATTATTATCTTTTCTTACCATATACACAGTGCTCATTTTTATTTGTTACTTTGATGGTCACGTATGACATCACTGCTGTCTGGCGAGCTTTTAGTGGGAACAGGTTGAAGAATGACTTACATAGAGAGCGCCCAGGTAGAATGTTGCAGGGATTCTTAGTTCGGCTATTGAGGCCTATGTTTGGTGTAGACCACACAACACTAGTTTCTTCTGGTGGTTTATTGGAAAACCTTCTGACAGTGAAAGTGAGAACTTAAGGACACGTGTGTACATATTGGGGCAGTGGCTTGGTCTTGGTAAAGTTAATGTTTAGTATGGTAAAGTCTGGAGAGATTTCAATGAATATGCATTACACGGAAAATGTAATGGATTAGGTTTCCTTAGGTAAAATAGAACCATACGTGAAAAAAGTACTAAAAACTTCAACAGAAGTGGGTGTTTTTAATTCAGAATTTGATCTTCTTCCACACTGAGACATGTTTTGAAAGTAAGGAATGAACTTATTTTTAGCATCTCAAAGATACAAAATACCCATATGTATATTGGTATGTCATTTATGTATGTCATGCCATAATAAAGTACCGTAAAAAAATCATGGTTACCAGTTAATATTTATCTTAGAATTCTGCAAGCTGTCTCATACCTGCCCTGAAACTCATCGATGCAGCAGTCCATTTCATACTGATATCCCCCTTCATTCAGCAATCTGGTTTAAAAATAGCATTCCAAAATGTAGACATGGTGGTGTATTGTCAGTTTCATATTGCCTTCTACTAGCGACAATATGCTGCATCGTACTTAAAACTCTCAAGACCTGTATTCACATCATGTAGACAGGTTCAAAGGACACTCTCATGGTACAGTCATGTAAATTCTGCAAATAGTTGCTAGGGGACAACTCCAAGCAAAACATATACCAGCCACAGATTCAGCTGCCAAGAGTGATAGAAATACCACAACTATATGTCGTTAGATGACACAAAGTGGAGGTGCATTTCTAGATAATAGTAGACTCGCTTCAAAGAGTGGCATCCTACATCGGAAAGCGAAGACAAATAAAAATGAACACTGTTTCTATTTATGTATTTTAATTTGCATATGTCTGGAATAATGAATAAAAATATAAAAGTAACAGAATTCAAGATTTACATGGCCAGCAACCTTAATATAAACTGTCAATGAGGAAAAGTAACAGTTTTTGTCAATAGCTATAAAAAAATAACAACTAAGAATGCTAGGATGATAATAGTCATATACAATCAAATTTCCAGGGAGTGTCATTGTCCAAACTGCCCATAACATGTAAAAATGTGTCTTATTGTTTATCAGCTTTAAAGATTTGACTATCACTCAAAGTCTACTGTATTGCCATATTCCCCTCACACCTACAAGAAAATTACTAATAAGATAATTTCTACAAATGTTTATCTTGAATAACCTGAAGAAGATAGAGGAATATGAGTTTCTAAGAATAGCTAGTACAAGAATACAGAAGATCATGTGAGTGCTACACATCAGAAAGAAAACAAAAATTTTGGAAAGAAAGCATGTTTATTTCTCTACACAGTCCCCTTTCAGCTCAATACACTTTTTCCAGTTATGCTCAATAGCTTCGGTACATTGTTTATAATGAGTAGTGCCGAGTTTTGCAAAATAGCAGACTCCACCTCTTGACTGTTGACAAATCTGCTACCACCAAGCCATTTCTCCAAGTCCAGAAACAGACAATCATCAGAGGAAGTGAAATCTGGCAAATAGGGTGCATGAGGAAGCAACTCGAGTTTTAACTCATTGATTTTGGCCATGGTGATAATTGATGTATGAACTGGTGCATTGTCTTGATGAACCAAACTTTCTTTTTTGCTAAATGCAGCTATTATTACTTGATTTTATCCCTCAAATGTTGCAACAAGTTCACATAATGCATGCCATTGATTGCCATTTCCTTTTTGGACATAATCAAGAAAATTATCTCACATGGATAAAAAAAAAACTGATGGCATGAATTCACCTGCAGGTAGAACTGCCTTCGCCTTCTTTGGAGCCAATTCTCTCTATTCAATCCACTGTTATGACTGTTTCTTTGTCTCAGGTGTGAAGTGATGGACTCATGTTGCATCCATGGTTAAGAATTGAGAAAAAAACTCAGCTTTATTATGGCAAAATGTTTTCAAACACTTGACTGAAACATTGTAAGCAAATGCAGCACCAATCTTGTGCACAGCTATCTCATGTCCAAATTTTCAGACAGTATGGCATGTGCAGGCCTTTTTGAAATGCCTGCAATGTCTGCTAGCTTGCACACTTTCAGTCAACAATCATCCAATACCATTTTGTGGGTTTTCCCTACAGTTTCTGGCGCGATCACCTCATTTGGTAGACCACTGCGATGTTTGCCATGGCAGCTTGTACAACCTCGCTTAAACTCTGCCATCCAATATTTTACTGTTGTAAACAAAGGAGCAGACTCCTCCAGGGTAGAATCTAACTCAGCTCTAATATTAGTTAGTCCAAAGACTTTCAAATGAAAGTACTGTATCATATAACGATGACCAGATTTACTCATGTTTGCAGATTTACTGAGAGCATTCACTATTGATGGCTACCAAACAAATACTAAACAATGTAGCATACTACAGTCATTTGTTTGAAACGACTGCTATAGGTTGGGTACATCTGGGACAGCCGTCATCAATCAAAAGCTGCTTAACATGTATAGCTTGGTAATAAAGATCATTACATTAAACATAACATATGTTTCAGGTTTTCCTGGTGCATCTGGAAGACCTGGTAAGCCAGGGTTACCTGGTCTAGATGGAGTGCCTGGACTGCCTGGTGCTAAAGGCTATCCAGGAAACCCAGGTATTCCTGGAATAAGGTATGTGGAGAAAAATTCTTCAATGCTTATTTCAAACATTTTCTTCTTCATATAACTCTGCTCTTTTCTTTATAACTTGGAAGTATTTATTTATCATATTTATGACATTGTACCCATTGTTGTTAAGGTTGGGTTAAAATTACACATTTTTAGATTTCTACTGTTTCAATATTTCAAGTGTGCTGAACACAAATATGTTGTTTAAAATCCCTCTAAGGCAAAATTTAATGATTATTTAGCATTTAATTCACATTGGTTTTTCTACTGGCTATCTATTTTTATATGCTCTCTACTGATGATTATCCACAACATGGTCTCTGCCATAAAAATGACAATTTTTGATGCAAATACGAGGTCTGTACAAAAAGTATCCGACCTTGTGCCGGGAAAACAAATTATGTATCTGAGTGGATGGGACTCTTAATCCCCTTCAAAGTAGGCCCCTTCTGAAAGCACACACTTAGTCCAGCGGTCCTTCCATCGCTGGAAGCAGTTCTGGAAAGCTTCTTTTGAGATGGTGCACAGACGTTCCGTCGCTTTGTGCATTATCTCCTCACGGGTCTCAAAACGGAACCCTTTGAGCGTTGTCTTTATCTTTGGGAACAACCAGAAATCACATGGGGCCATGTCAGGTGAGTAGGGAGCTTGACAAACCTGCGGAATGCCGTGCGAGGTTAGGAAATTCTGGATCAGGTGTGACGAATGAGCTGGAGCATTGTCGTGATGCAGCTGCCAGTTGCGTGTGGCCCACAGATCAGGTCTCTTGCGCCGAACTGCATCACGAAAATGACAAAGGACTTCTCGGTAGTACTCCTTATTGATGGTCTGCCCTTGTGGTGCGTACTCATGATGCACAATGCCCCGATAGTCGAAAAAAACAAGCAGCATCACCTTCACTTTGCTCCGAACCTGTCGTGCTTTTTTTGGTCTTGGGGAATGTGGATGCTTCCATTGAGATGACTGGGCCTTTGTTTCTGGGTCGTACCCGTACACCCAGCTCTCGTCACCAGTGATCACAGTCTTCATGAACTCAGGATCGCTATTGGCGCATTCCAGCATGTCCTGTGCCACTGCAAGGCGGAGTTGTTGCTGCTCCGGTGAAAGCAACTTGGGCACAAATTTTGCTGCCACTCTTCACATGCCCAAATCCTCAGTCAAAATGCTGTCTGCAGAACCAACGCTGATCCCAACCTCAGCAGCAATCTCCCGAACTGTCAAACGTCGGTCCTCCATGATCAGTGTCCGCACTTGCTCGATAACAACAGCATTTCGACTCGTTGATGCTCTTCTGGTTCGTGGGTCACTCGCCGCCAACATGCGGCCGTCTTTGAACCGGTTATACCACATTTTAATTTGAGTAATTTTCATTGCATCATCACCGAAAGCCTGCTGGATCTTGCGAATGGTTTCTGATTGGGTATCCCCAAGTTTCTGGCAGAACTTGATGCAATACCGTTGTTCCATGCGTTCCGTCATCTTCCAGAAAATGTGAATGCGACGAGCACGTGTTACACAGAGCCAATCACTGGTAGCTACTGACGTGACCGGTGGTGCTGCGGGGATATAAATATTCACGCATGCGCAGGAAGCCTCCTTCTACGAGTATGCGCAGTTGCCATACCTACCTCATTCTTTGTTAGCGAGAAAAAAAATAAGGTCAGATACTATTTGTACAGCCCTCGTACAATAGAGGAGAACCAAATTATATCCATCATGGTCTATCAGAATCTGTCATGCTTAGCATCAAACATACATATATATAGACTTCAGTGGCGTGCAGTGGTCACAACAATTACCCCAGCGGTATAGGCTACGGCACTGAAAAATCATCCTATACTTTAAAATAAATAATCCTTATTCCAAAATGGTTAGGTTATAAATAGTAGAGGTATTTGTTATCCTAAATACTTTTCTGATATTTACCATGCGCTTAGCACATTATAGCCCATATAAAAATGGTCTCTTTTGAATATTGTCTATTACACAGTCACTCGCATTCATTTTCAATGAATTCACCTGTCACATTTACTAGATACTTTAACAGAAACACATATAAAACAACGCACTCTTCACCTTTTAGTTTCCGCAGGGCGCAAACGAACTTTCAAACTTGTGACAACAACGCTATATAGTCTGATCTGATCTGCATGATGACCAACTTATTATATTTTCCCCTGTTTATTTCCATTTTGTTAATGGAGGTCACTTTCGTAAACAAAAAAGCATTTCTTAACAATATTTCTTAACAATTTCTTAACAATATTTTTAATGTTAGCTAATAGTTTTAAGTATATGCACTTTTCATATCGTTTGCATTATTGTACTATGTCCTATAAAAAGACACCATTGTTGTAGGGTTGCTACACTTGTGTGTATCCCTATCTCTCATTCAAGCTTTCCATATCGATATGTAACCGATCGACTAGGCTCTGTTCTATGACGTCAAAGCCTAGCTAGCTGCAATGAAACTGAACTAACCAATCAGATACACACTTATCTCTGCTGTCGGCTGGTGCCATGGCTACGCTAGCTAGGGCTCTATACAGAATACGCATGCATCAATACAGCACTCGTAGGCTAGCTGGAGTTGTAAGTATTCCTTTAGAACAAGCCCAGTCGCAAGAGCAACAGCTGGCTAATGGCAGGGTGGGAGTTTGAACCTTAAGTACTGTATGTTCAAGTATGATGTGCACATTTAATTGAGATATGAAGAAACTATTTTAATTTTGAACTTGTGAATAAATCAGTTACCCCAGCAACGCTGGGGTAGCTGGGGTTGAATGCATGCCACTGATAGACTTATCCCAACCAGATCTTTTAAAAAAGGGTATAATCATGCTTAAGTTAGAACCAAATATGAGACAAAAAAGGGGGGAAATTAGCTGTCCATCCACACACAGCAATTTGAGATAAGATTCCAGTAATCATGAGAGGTAGAACTGGAACTTAAAAATTCAATGCCACTACTGAGATTTGAACCACAGACCTGCTTACCAGGCAGGTGCTCTAACAATCAAGTACCAGTTCTACCTCTCAAACTTTGCCCATACACGGCTTGTGTGTTTAAAAACACCAACAGTAAGTTTGTTGGCATAAATAAATAATAATTCCAGTAATCACTTACCATTTATAAGCAGGATCCAGATTCTGAGTACATGTCATTTTTTAAGTGGTGCATAGTGATAAATAGATGATTTTTTTTATATTAATATCCTCCAACATAGTGTGTCATATTGGATGATGAATGAATCAAATTAGTGCAATCGTGCTCATATGAGCCCAAAGTCCATAGAGCTTAAAGTTACTCAACATCCATCTTCTCAAGATAAGGGAAAACCTCTGAAAGAACCTTATCTGGATAACTCACCCTAACCGAATAGATGATTTGCTTATGTAAACAATATCTACCAACATAGTGGTACTGTTACTGAATAAATGTTTCTTTATGTTATACCTCTAGCCTCAGTGGACAACAGGATACGCCTATTCCTATGTTCTGAGCCTAACTCATAAGTCATAGGGTAGTTTGGTATTCTAAGCATGCTTTGCCTTAACATGAAATAATCTAGACTTTTCAGTAGACGACAGTGCATTCAGAAAGAAAATAAAGCACCTGTAGATAGGAAAAATGAGTTGGTTTACTATCACCATATCACTTACTTTTTAAAAATAGGATATGTTTTGGAAGCTCTTTTGAAAAAGGTAAGTGATATAAGTGCTGTCAGTAAACCCACTCACTTTTACTACCTAGACTCTTTACGCATCACTGTATGCAAATCTTCCAACAAAATAGTTTAAAACAAAGTATACAAGGGCCACCATTTATGTTTTGAGCCTAATAATAAAAAAGCTATAATTTGTCATTTAAAATTGCTTTATTGCTTTTCAAAAATATTCTGATTAATGATAAAGACACTTTTGCATACATTTGAAGCATTTATCACAGCATTTGTTTTTCTATCTGCTTGTGACACCTCCAACAAATAATTTTTGAATGCATCAGCAGTTTTTTCTGCCACTGACAACCATCCATGCATTTCATCCTTGACATTCAGGGACAAAAGGAGGTCATTGGATGCTAAATCTAAGCTGTATGGCAGATGAGCCATCAGTTTGATTTTTTGAGTGGTCAAATAGTTGTTTGTTAGACAAGATGTGTGAGCACTCGCATTGTCTTGATGAAGAACAATCTGACACAGCATATTTGTTTTCCTTATTTCATCAAAGACTTCCAGCAAACAAATGGTTGTATACCATTCAGAATTGACTGTTTTATGTTTCTCTAAAGGCACTGTTAAAGCTGGAAGACCTGAGCTAAGATGGGAGGATGGTTTGTTGCAAGACATTAAAGCTATTAAGGTCAAAAATTGGAAGCACCAAGCAGCAAAAAGGGAAGTCTGGAGAATTATCAAGAAGGCCAGGGCCCATAATGGGCTGTCGTCCATGGTTCATGATGATGAAAGGCACCAGTTTTTCTGAAAAAATAGGTGACCATTTGTTTCAAAGTACTTCAAATGTTGAATTTGGTTCATCTTGAAATAGCCATACAGTTGACTGCTGTTTATGTTCTGACTCATGCACAAAGATCCATAATTTGTCATCTTTTACAATCTTATGTATGTCTTCTGAAGCACCGCCATTGCCTTTCTTGAGCATTTGTATACACCAATCAACACAAGCATCCTTTTCAGATTGTGTCAAATTATGTGGGATCTAATGAGAGTAAACCCTTTTTGTGGCTAGATGTTCATGCAATATTTTATATATGCTGGTGGAACTAATGCCTAGGGTTGCCTCTATCCTGCAGTATGTCACATGAGGATCTTCCTTTATAGTTTTTGCACAGCATCAACACACAAAAAGTAATGTTCGACAACCTTTATAGTAAAATAGGAATTTCCAGTTGATTAATAACACTAAACAACACTCACTTTTATAATTTCCCGGTACATGTTTCGGAGGCCAGCTTTCCTCCATTATCAATTGGACATTGATAGTATTCATCACTGAGTGAATGGTGGCCACAATTAGATTTGCTATACCAGTATTTTACGGTGGCAAAGGATGCAGCTACATCATCAAATGTCGAAGTAAGTAGATCAATGAACTCTTATCTTGATAATCCACATCAAAGGTTGTAACAAATCATCGCATGAACATTTTCATGTGTTAATGCCATTTCTTCAATGGCAACACAATTTTCAAGTCACTGTAAACAACATAAATAATTCTCTTATGACAATCTGAAGCAGATTATGCTAAAAAATGTTAAACTTTCTAATGGAAATACCAGATGGCACCTACAATAATCAATGTAGCCAAAGCTCAAAATATAAATAGTGGCCCTCGTATTTACAGTATAACAGAAAATATCTGAACCACTGTGTGGCTTCAAAGAAAAACTTAGTAAGGCAGTTGTCTCACACATCTAATTACATTTGTTTTCCATTAGTGTGAAAGGTATAAGAGGCGATGTTGGTCCTCCAGGCTTGGTAGGAAACCCAGGAATTAAAGGTCTGCAAGGTGACATAGGCCTGCCTGGTTTAGATGGAACACCTGGAAGAAAGGGTGAGCGTGCATTCCCTGGAGATGCTGGCAGACCTGGGCTTGCAGGACTTCCCGGTGTGAGGGTAAGTTATTTCACTTAACTTGTAATGTCACTTCACTAGTGTGAACTAGCTCCAGCGTTCACTCTCAGTTCACTGTGTTTTTACATTCACTTCACAAGCAAGTGCACTGGCTTGTCCGTTTATGCTCAACTGCCAACGTGAACCTCCCAATAACCTTGTCCATAGCTGCATCTTCTCCTCAAGGCACTAACACTTCAAAGTTGAATGCCTTGGCCTTCTCAACAATTCTCTTCCAGACATTTCTGTTCTGTATGGTCATTGTCCAGCTTGATAATCTTAATTTTCTCAAATTGTTCATCACATAATCTTCCCAACATATTTTCAGTCTACCAGCTGCTCTAGTCCCCAAGGGCTTTCATTTATATATTCCTTTCCTAGTCTTTGATCTGCCATTCTCTTAGCATTTCCAAATCAGCTTAATCTAATTGTCCTAATGAAATTTACAATATTTTGGTTATCTATTAATTCATTTAATTATTTACTGGCTTTTATTCTCCAGTTGCCATCTCTATTTTTAATGTATCCAAAGTTCCTTTTCAGATTCTCCTTTCAAAGATTAACAGTTTCTGTTCTATTGATTCTTTCAGTAGCGAAGCTTCACAACTGTAGGCGACAACTGGTCTTATTGTGGCCCGATATCTTAATTTGGCTTCGTTTGTTATTAGTTTACTTTTAACTAGGCTTTAGTTGGTAAAATAGGCTCTGTTACCATTAGCAATTCGTTCTTTGATTTCATCTTCTATGGCCATTAGGATGGTCCTTATATGGGGGTTACATAAAAGTGTCAAGTGTTTTGAGTGCAAACCCTTCTATTTTTTTACATAAGAATGTAAAAATGTGCCAAATTCGCTTAAAATTAATTGATATTAATCCGTGGTGTAATGGACTGAAATATCTAAATAAACTTAACTACTTAAACAGTGCTTGTATTTTTCTAATGGCATAAGCAAATGAAAACAACCTACACGTGTTTTGAAAAAGTGCTTAATATATTTATAAGTAAGAAATGGAAGTACTAATATGTACTAAAACATACCAAATGTGGAAATGCAGCTTAAATCAATACTAGTTTTAACACAATTTCCTTTTTAGTTTCTTTTTTACAGTCTGGGTATCATCTTCACTGATCTTGCACACATTGCAAAATTAATTGTTTTTGTTCTTCATTGACTGTTATTAGACCATTGAATTCTTATATTAACTTCACTCTTCTCCCCGCTGTATCATTTACCACCTTAAGATTTTTCATAGTCTCTTTGCTGCTAAGGTAGGAAATTATTCAATCCCAAGAAATTGGATCCTTATTTAAAATCTGTATCTGTGCTTAACTTCTTCAACATGACCAAGCTCTTGACTGAAATGAACTCACAGTTCCCTTGTCTGAGAGATTCAAAGCTGTCTGTTGGTAAATATGTTTATATGCAAATGTGTTAAATTTAAATTTATGGAACTATAATAGGCCAAAAAGAAAAATTTGATGTGTTGCACTCACATTACTTTCTCTACTCTTGTACTAACCATTCTTACCAACTCTTATTCCCATATCTTTTTCGTGTTAAAGATAAACATTTGTAGAATTATCTTATTGCTTATTTCCTTGTAGGTGCAAGGGAAATATTAGAATACAGTACGCTTTGTGCGGTAGTCAAAGCTTTTAAAGCTTTGAGATTTCATTCTCTTTGCACACTTAACATATAAAAAAAATGAACAACTATGTTCCATTTCATGAAAGTTCTAAGTTTTCCGAAACTCACACACATAACAAGGAATATCTCTGAAATGGTTCACCCTACAAGAAAATTTATTTGGGCATAAATTGTGTATTTTAGCAAGATCTACATTTTTTGTATAGCATGATTTGGTCTATCTCTAACGGTTTACCAGTTATGCAAAAGTCGTCCAGAGTAAATATGACTACAGGGGCTATAGCCAGAAAATTCAAAATATACATTTCATTTATCTTAAAAATATCTCAAACATATGACATTTTAATCAAAATCATTAGAGCCATTTTCAAGAAAATCAAAATTCCATGTAAGGGGTAATTTAGGATGGGGCTATTTTCTTCAAAATCTTCGTGTCGCATCCTTGAAAGACATTAAACTTAAATACCCACTTTGGTTTTAGACCTACTTTTCGTTTTTGAGTTATGCTGTCCACACACACACACACACACACACACACACACACACACACACACACACACACACACACACACACACACACACACACACACACACACACACACACACACACACACACACACACACACACACACACACACACACACACACACACACACACACACACACACACACACACACACACACACACACACACACACACACACACACACACACACACACACACACACACACACACACACACACACACACACACACACACACACACACACACACACACACACACACACACACACACACACACACACACACACACACACACACACACACACACACACACACACACACACACACACACACACACACACACACACACACACACACACACACACACACACACACACACACACACACACACACACACACACACACACACACACACACACACACACACACACACACACACACACACACACACACACACACACACACACACACACACACACACACACACACACACACACACACACACACACACACACACACACACACACACACACACACACACACACACACACACACACACACACACACACACACACACACACACACACACACACACACACACACACACACACACACACACACACACACACACACACACACACACACACACACACACACACACACACACACACACACACACACACACACACACACACACACACACACACACACACACACACACACACACACACACACACACACACACACACACACACACACACACACACACACACACACACACACACACACACACACACACACACACACACACACACACACACACACACACACACACACACACACACACACACACACACACACACACACACACACACACACACACACACACACACACACACACACACACACACACACACACACACACACACACACACACACACACACACACACACACACACACACACACACACACACACACACACACACACACACACACACACACACACACACACACACACACACACACACACACACACACACACACACACACACACACACACACACACACACACACACACACACACACACACACACACACACACACACACACACACACACACACACACACACACACACACACACACACACACACACACACACACACACACACACACACACACACACACACACACACACACACACACACACACACACACACACACACACACACACACACACACACACACACACACACACACACACACACACACACACACACACACACACACACACACACACACACACACACACACACACACACACACACACACACACACACACACACACACACACACACACACACACACACACACACACACACACACACACACACCACACACACACACACACACACACACACACACACACACACACACACACACACACACACACACACACACACACACACACACACACACACACACACACACACACACACACACACACACACACACACACACACACACACACACACACACACACACACACACACACACACACACACACACACACACACACACACACACACACACACACACACACACACACACACACACACACACACACACACACACACACACACACACACACACACACACACACACACACACACACACACACACACACACACACACACACACACACACACACACACACACACACACACACACACACACACACACACACACACACACACACACCACACACACACACACACACACACACACACACACACACACACACACACACACACACACACACACACACACACACACACACACACACACACACACACACACACACACACACACACACACACACACACACACACACACACACACACACACACACACACACACACACACACACACACACACACACACACACACACACACACACACACACACACACACACACACACACACACACACACACACACACACACACACACACACACACACACACACACACACACACACACACACACACACACACACACACACACACACACACACACACACACACACACACACACACACACACACACACACACACACACACACACACACACACACACACACACACACACACACACACACACACACACACACACACACACACACACACACACACACACACACACACACACACACACACACACACACACACACACACACACACACACACACACACACACACACACACACACACACACACACACACACACACACACACACACACACACACACACACACACACACACACACACACACACACACACACACACACACACACACACACACACACACACACACACACACACACACACACACACACACACACACACACACACACACACACACACACACACACACACACACACACACACACACACACACACACACACACACACACACACACACACACACACACACACACACACACACACACACACACACACACACACACACACACACACACACACACACACACACACACACACACACACACACACACACACACACACACACACACACACACACACACACACACACACACACACACACACACACACACACACACACACACACACACACACACACACACACACACACACACACACACACACACACACACACACACACACACACACACACACACACACACACACACACACACACACACACACACACACACACACACACACACACACACACACACACACACACACACACACACACACACACACACACACACACACACACACACACACACACACACACACACACACACACACACACACACACACACACACACACACACACACACACACACACACACACACACACACACACACACACACACACACACACACACACACACACACACACACACACACACACACACACACACACACACACACACACACACACACACACACACACACACACACACACACACACACACACACACACACACACACACACACACACACACACACACACACACACACACACACACACACACACACACACACACACACACACACACACACACACACACACACACACACACACACACACACACACACACACACACACACACACACACACACACACACACACACACACACACACACACACACACACACACACACACACACACACACACACACACACACACACACACACACACACACACACACACACACACACACACACACACACACACACACACACACACACACACACACACACACACACACACACACACACACACACACACACACACACACACACACACACACACACACACACACACACACACACACACACACACACACACACACACACACACACACACACACACACACACACACACACACACACACACACACACACACACACACACACACACACACACACACACACACACACACACACACACACACACACACACACACACACACACACACACACACACACACACACACACACACACACACACACACACACACACACACACACACACACACACACACACACACACACACACACACACACACACACACACACACACACACACACACACACACACACACACACACACACACACACACACACACACACACACACACACACACACACACACACACACACACACACACACACACACACACACACACACACACACACACACACACACACACACACACACACACACACACACACACACACACACACACACACACACACACACACACACACACACACACACACACACACACACACACACACACACACACACACACACACACACACACACACACACACACACACACACACACACACACACACACACACACACACACACACACACACACACACACACACACACACACACACACACACACACACACACACACACACACACACACACACACACACACACACACACACACACACACACACACACACACACACACACACACACACACACACACACACACACACACACACACACACACACACACACACACACACACACACACACACACACACACACACACACACACACACACACACACACACACACACACACACACACACACACACACACACACACACACACACACACACACACACACACACACACACACACACAGACTGTTTTCTAAAAATGCTTCTATTTTATTCAGGGGGTCTCAAAACATATATTTCTGGTGAAATCTCGACATTGAATTTTTGGGTGGAATATAATACTTCCCCTACTTACCAGTAAAAGTAAAAATTACCCAAAAGCTTTGTATCTGCAACAGGTAAAACAATGTATCTCCTTTCAGTGCTCAAGTTGCAATTTCTAATCATACCTGTTTTTTGTCATTGTTAAAGTTGTCATCAAACAGTGATAACATACAAATCTCTTCATTTAAATACCATAAGTGCTGACAAAACTTCTTTACAGCACTTGAACAAACCCTTACATTTACTGTTTTGTACAGTTTTAATTCATTCAAAAAGCAACAACTCATTGCAATGTGCACACATTGCTGATGAACTCAGAAACCACCATTTTGCATATACTTTCACTGGAAACAGATGTTTTTCAGTCCATCCAATTCACAAATAGTGAGAGACTGCTGAGAACAAAAGAAGAACATCTTCAGTAAACAAATTCTTTTGGCCATTCACCTTGCATGGTGCAAAGCTCCAGGCAGCTTTACTTTTAGGTGAAGTCCACAGTTATCTCCAGAAGCATGATACACAATTGAATGAGTCCACAGTAATCATTCTTCAGGTAATTTTTAGTAGTTTTCAGAAGAAATAAATTGTACCAGTCACTCACTTCAGTTGTTTTTTCAGACAAATCATTAACAATTTCCAAAAACAATGAACTGTTATCTTTCATCTATCTTACCTCTTCTTTATAACTCTAATACTTGCCCTTTCCTCTTTTGCTGCCACTTTACAGTCAACATCTTCAAGATAACCTCTATGCCCAGGCTCTCGTTGATATTATAGAGAGTTTATCCTCTTCTGTTTTTATCATGTTCCAAGCATTAGCATAGGCAACATCCAACAAATTATTTAGAGTAGGAAAATACTTATGCTCTTGCTCTTTGTGAGTATTCATCTTCTTATGAGTGAAATCAAATACAGGAAAGGACTAGCATGGAACAACTTTTGGTCGCTTAAGTTCCTACCAACAGGCAGGAGACTATAAGCAAGTACAAAAGCAGAGATCCTAGACAAATGTGTTATGCCAACACTACTTTATGGCTGCCAGACATGGTCACTGACAAAAAAACTGAAAAAGTAGCTACAGGTGTGTCAAAGGAGAATGGAGCAGAAGATTTTAAATGTTTCACTAAGAGACTGAATCAGGAATGAGGTACTTATAGGACAAAAGTGTGCAATGTAGTAGAAAGTACAGAAAACCTAAAATGGAAATGGGGTGGACACATATCACACATGGATCACCAGAAATGGACACACTGCATCACAATGTGGGACCCTTAGAAAGATGAATAAACGTGGGATGCCAAAGGACCAGATGAGCAGACTACTTTCGAACCAAAGTGGGAAGTCAATTGTCAAGAGTCGCAAGAAATGGAGAAGCATGGAGGCAGCTGGAGCCAAACAGGAATCAAGAAGTACCAAACAGGACAGAAGACGATGACAGTGAGTGCAAAAGTTGTACAAAATGCAGTGCAGAATTGTCAGGGGCCAGGAAAAGCAGAAGGGTTTTATGAATGGAAAATATGACTGGGAAAAGGAAGACAGTTGAGCAACACAACAAAGCTCCCAAGAATTCTCTCAACTTCAGCGCTAATTTATGAGCTAGATGCCTATAAGCTAAATTTATTATGTAAATTACTTTTAAAATTCTGTTAGAGATTAATAAATGTAAATCTCCTTTACACTTTTGATTGGCTAGTGTGCATGAACTATTTTGCTTCAGCAACTTTTGAATAAAGTGCTATCAGATGTCACTTTTAGCATACTTAGCTGTTTCAGCATGAAGTCTATTTTTCTTTACAGATGCATTGACATAACTTTATGGGCTAAAAGTCCATGTCAGATATTTCGTACTTTGTTGCATATTAGAAGGAAACAAACAGTATAAGAAAAGATAGGGTAAGCAATATTTTGTAAACAATTCCGTAAGTGAATGAATGTTGGAGAAAATTGAGCAAAGCTGAACTTTTCTAACAAACGTTAAATTTTTGTTTTTAAAGGAGAAGGGGAGGAAACATATTCAATAAGAAGCATTAAATATTTCTTCATTCTTCTTTAGGGTGCCAAAGGAGAACGTGGTGAAGGTGTTCCACCAACACAATTGCGTCCTGGAATTCGTGGAGACCAGGGCTTCCCAGGAGAACCAGGTACTAAACTCAACTTACTAGTATTATATACAACATTTTTTACAATTTTATAGTTACAGTACAAATAAAAGGATGTTAATACACAAGAAGTTATTTTAATCAATAGATTGCCAATGTTAGTGAAAAATTTTGCTGACACTTCAAAAATGTATTTTAAATTTGAACTAAAAGAATATCTAAACAGTTGCTCTCTCATTGATCAAAAATGTCACCCCCCTGAATGTTCTGAGTTTGAAACTCTAGGACATGTATTGGGGTATTGCCCTAAAGCAGAGCTTCTAAGGAATACAAGACATCATAGAGTAAGATCCTTCATTGCAGCTGCCCTCAGAAAAGCGAAATGGGAGGTGTACGGAGAAGTACATTGCCTGGCTGAAGACGGCTCTACAAGGAGATAAAATATAATAGACCAGCTATATTAGTTATATACTGGATCCGACGGTTCGTTTTGAAATGGATAGAATACAGGCTACAAAAGTTGATGATGAAAAGAGGTCCATTTACCTTCCATGCCTTCCTCACTTGTGTGAGAGGTATAATACACATTCTTATGAAAGGGAGGTAAGAGGTCTTCTTTTCACTGCCTGAGGAACATTGTTCCAAAGAGTTAAATCTCTTCTATCAGAGCTCAAATTTACACATGAGGACATTGAAAAAATCTGTGTCAATATCTTATGAAATTCCCTTGCTATTTTGCACAGTCATTTATATAATGTATTTTGAAAATATATATGTATCTTTATACAGACTAATTTTTTAGTGATGATAATGTAAAATTAATGTGATAATTTCTTTCTGTTTAATGTAATGGTAAATATGAATGTGTATTTGTTGTTCTGGACCCTAGTGGTCAGCTGCATTAGCAGCTAGATTGTCATATTTGTGAATTATATATATGTCCATATCATTGGTAAGCAATTATTAGGCCGAGGGTAAACAGTCTTTTGTCATGTATAGGTGTGTACAGACCATTTAAATTTTGTACTTTCACATCTTGTATGTTTTCTTAGCATCTAAAGTTATTGCTATATATTCTATGCATCATATTTTAGTATTTATGAAATTGACTTGCCCAACATTGACTGTGCACTGCACAAATGATTAGCTGTATCAGTAAATGATGATGATGATGATGATGATGATGATAATAATAATAATAATAATAATAATGTAATAATGATGATGATAATAATAATAAAACATAGCCATAATAATGATTATGATTACAATTACTATCACTATCATCACTGTCACCGTCACCGCCATTGTCATCATTATGAACATCATCATATTGCTGCTGCAGAAATATAAATAAATCTAAGATCAAGACAATCACTACATTTTCATGGGGAATTCAAATCCCCACAATCTACCTCAATGCAACAAAACTACACATTATTCTACTCAGCTACTAATTACCTGCTCAGAATCAGTATGTAACCCAGTTGATAACTCCTGCGCTCATCATTTTGTTTAGTGAAAGTGGTGTAATAAAACACAACAAAAAAGCTACTTTTATTGTTTCTATAATCTTGCAATACATTCTTCTAAAAAACATTCATAACCTCAAAACATACTTAAAATATGCTGAAAACATATTTTTTACAGGTTTGCCAACATAAACCAAGTGTCTGACATAAAAGCTTGTACTTATGCTTGAGCATTGCTTATCCAAATCAATCTCATTCTGGAACGAAGTGGATCAGATTGAGAATAGTACTGGACTCAAATCAATTTCAATTCTCCATGGAAACATAGTGATAGTCTTGTGTTCATGCTTAGGTATTTTTTCAGTGAAATGTTCAAATATCCTTAAAGGAATAACATAGTTGCTATTTATTTGTTACACAGGTGCACGTGGACTTCAAGGTCCAATGGGCATACCTGGATTAGATGGGTATCCTGGAACAAAAGGAGATGATGGTATACCTGGACGACCTGGATTTCCTGGGTCCCCAGGAGCAAAGGGACCAGTGGGATTTCCTGGAAGGGATGGCATTACTGGAAACAGAGGAATGCCAGGTAAAGAAGAATTCATTTTTTTGTACGAATTCTAGCTTTGATAGTAGTTTACATTGGCACAAGCATTCACTTCTAACTGGTATGCTAACAATATAAGCTTCTACATTTAAATTGAATAAACTGTCCTTCAATAACAGCAAGAGCATAGAATAAATTGATTACATTACGATGGATTATGAAATTCCACATATTACGTTATACAAGAGCAATACTGAACATTTTTAGAATGCCATATTTCTAAAAACAAATTAAAGTTTTTTACATTGGACAGGTACCTTCTGATCTATCACAAGTTGACTGCCACATAGTTTGTTCGATTTGCTCTAATAGTGTGTTAATTATTATCTCAACTAAACCCCAGCGCAACAGCTCATGAAGGGCCAAGGCCTACCACCCAGCCGCTGCATCCCCCACCTCTGCTCACTACAGGCATCATTGGTGGGGTGCAGTACTGTTGGGTGGGACGTGGTCAGCGCTCCGAGCTTTCTCAGCCAGTTATGCGGTCTTCTCAACCTGGGGCCACTACTTTTCCATCAAGTAGCTCCTCAATTGGTTCCCCCGGGACCTAACAAGGCTGAGTGCACCCCGTGCTAGACCTCCCAGCGGGGGAAAAATTGCCATGCTGGTACCAGGGATCGAACCCAGGTCCTCCGCGCCACAGGCAAGCGGGCTACCAACAGCGTAATGGAGGCAGTCGTTAATTATCATCATCTAAAGATTTTATGTTCATGCAAAAATAAATTTGACTAGAGAAGATTTCATGGTTGTGTCTTTTTACAACTTTAAATTGCCATTAACATCTAATCAGGATTGCTCTAGAACTGCATTTGGTGAAGAAGCTCTACTAAACCAACAACTTATAATTGGCACAGCAAATTCAAAAGAGAATAGTCTTTTCTTAGTGATGAATTTCTGAAGGACGTCAAAGAACGGCTGTTACTGATGCAAACATTGCTCACATTTGAGTAATGCTTGAAGAAGATTGACTACATCTTATGAATTTATTCAAGTAGCATTGAGCACTGCTATGAGCCAAATCCAAAACATTTTATAACAGTTAGACATGAGAAAACTATTGGTTGATGGATTCTATATCAAAGACAGCCCATTGATTGGGAGAGAAAAGCTCTGGAGAAATTTCAAGGCGCCACTTTAAATGTGGTTTGGAATATTGTTACCGGTGGCAAATCTTAGTTTTATTAGTATGATCCTGAAAAGAAAAGTAATTTGGCTCAATGGTTCTTGATACCGAAATTTAGATTTCCGATCGAATGGGCTTTTGAAAAAGACATGTTTTAATTTAATTGCCGGATATGAGATTTGCGATAAGTGTTAAGTAATAACATAAATAGATAATAGAGCAGGAAGTGTTGTAAGGTGAGCAAGATATGAGTAAATAATAGTCGTTAAATTCGTAGGATAAACACATTATTGGTTTCAAATTAACGAGTCATGACGTCATACCACATAGTTTAAATACACGTTCGAAAGTCAGTTCTACAAACCTTAAAAGTCGCGCGATATATCTAATAAAATATAAAGTAAACATCGTTTAATCCTAAAAAGGTAATTATATATTTGAAATTCATAAAAGAACATGTTATAATAGAAAGGGACATTTCTAAATTGCGGGAAAAGGAAATAGCATTTTGGAGACGAGGCTTTCTTGGATGACGTCATGACATTCAAATAGGAAGAGAACGGTTTTTCTTAGCGTGGGTAAGAGAGAAAGCGTCGGGGCAGTACTCAACCAGAGACCAGTACGGGAGTTCGTGCTGCGCGGATGTGATTGCGATGCCTCTACAGATACACATATAGAATCGGCATATCTCCCGAAAATATTTGAAATAAAGGATATGAAAAGTTGTTCTTGGGTTGTCCATTACACTTACGCAAACCCGAGATAAAGAGATCTTATGCAGAACTAGCCGAGGCGAGCTACATCTAAGGGCAACGTCACGTCACCAACGACTTCAGCTTCAAATGGCGATCCAATAACTAGGACACAACGATTAAACAGCTTCAAATTGGCTTCCCAACGTGTGGCGCCGGAAGAATGGACCAACCCCCAAGACGACCAGATCAGCATCGAGCCAGCAGACAAGAAGGTGCCCAGCGTGTCAACATCTGTGAAACGTGTAGTGAACAAGTTTAAGTGCAGTTAAAGTGAAATAGTGAAAATATTGAAAATTTTGGTGAGTAGAAAAACACATATAAATAGCTTAGAAATGGAAGACAGTGACACCGACTTTTTAGGTTTTGACAGTCCGGAAATTGAGAAAAGTGTAAGTAGGATGGAAGAATTTAATCAGAATGTAATTGGTAGCAGAATACGCCAAGAATTAGAAGATCAGAACGTTAGAGAAACACCTAGAGGTAGTTCAGAAATGTTTAGTAGTAATTCAGAAAGGCCAGCATTTATGTCAGAAATAGAGAATATGTTTCAAACGATAATGAAAAAGATGAATACAGAGTTAAGTAAAAAGATAGATGAAAATAGTAAAGAATTAAGAACAGAGTTAAGTCGAAAGATAGATGAAAATAGTAAAGAATTAAGAACAGTGGAAAAGATGAATACAGAGTTAAGTAGAAAGATAGATGAAAATAGTAAAGAATTAAGAACAGAGTTAAGTCAAAAGATGAGTAAGATAGACGAAACTAGTATAGAGTTAGGACAGAAATTAGAAAAGGGACAACAGGAATTGGGAATGCAATTGGAGAGTCAGAGGAGAGTTTTCGAAACCTTTAGGGAAGAAGTTAGGGAGGAAATTAATAAAGTCAGTAGTGAAGTAAAAGAAAATAGAGAACAGGTTAAGGGAGAATTAGAGACAATAAGGCAAGAAGTAAAGAATTCTGAAAAGAAATTAGGTCAACAAGTGAGTGAAAAATTAGATAAAGAAAGGGAAAAAGTAACATATAGATTAGACAAACAAAGGGAAGAAATTAGAGAAGAGTTACAGGGGTGTAAAGTTAGAATAGAGAGATCTGATGTAGAAAGTGAAAGGCAGGCTAGAAATTTGGAGGATGTTACAGACCAAATAAAAGGAGTAGTAACAGAAATTACTCAGGTAAAAGAGGCCTTAGAAAATTTGAAATTAAGTGAAAATGCATGTAATCACAACAATCTTAGTAAAGAAGTTGCAAGAAACGAGGCAATACTAGGTGTATCAGCTGACATTTCGATGCAAAATAGGGGTAACAGTAATTCCCATTCTGATCTCGGAAATAGCTCAGGGATAGGTGACAATTCAAATTTACATTGGCCTAACCATGTCTTAAATGAAATGACACCTCCAGTTTTTGAAAATGAAGATTCAGATGATCCTAAAGCCTTTTTAGAAGGGTTACAAGAGTACTTCACGGTGAAACGTATACCAGAGGAGTACAAGATGGTGATAGTAAGAAAATGCCTAAAGGGTAATGCTGCTAATTGGCTAGGCCTTTCTATGGGTAACAATAATGATTACAGGACCTTTAGAAACATCTTTTTAACCAGATATTGGGGAGCTAGTACGCAGGCTAATATTAGAGTTGAATTAAGCAATGGAAAGTTTAATCCTAGATCGGAGGAATCGATGGTCAACTATTTTATGAGAATAGCGAGAAAATCGAAGATGTTGGACCCTCCCTTAGATGAAAAAGATCTAATAAATATAGTTACTCCACATTTTCCGGAAACACTTCAACACTACCTAATCATAGCCCGACCCGATAGCATTGCAGCTATGATCGAATTATTATCAGCCTTAGAAGTCAATAAGCCAAAACACGCATTTGGAAATAAATATGAAGAAAAAGAAACTGTCAATTCTTTCGGGCAAGGGGCACAGTATTATCAGAATAGAAGTGAGATTAGGGAAAGATATAAAGGACCAGTACCAAGGATGGAATCATTCCGGTGGGAAAATCAAGGTAGATATAACCAGGAAGGGCATCCCCAAAATAGAAATGGTAATCAAAGGGGAAGAAATATAAGGGTGAATTATATGAATACAAATAGATTTGATCGAGGTAGACGGGGACGTTATTTTGGACATAGTAGAAATTCAAATGATGGGTATTGGACAAACGGAGATAATGAGTTTAGACCGAGGTCACCAAGACAGGAAGAAAGGTATTCTAATGGACGAAATTCCCCCGAAAATGCGGAAATGGTCGAGGCCATTAACACGGTCAAAAACATGGTAGGAAGTAACCCCGATTTAATGCAGGAAAACAGAAGTAACAATTCGGGAAATAGTACAGGAGCAATACATAAAAATCAGGGAAACGCCAGACCCGGTCAAACGCGCCTTCAGTGAGAACTGGGTATCCTAGTAATGATTGTGATAAGTACTCGGAAATAAATAGTCCTGGAAGGCAAATGATGATACAAAAGAAAAGAGAATGGAAAAATAGAATCGACGAAAACGAAAAAGTAGGAGATCCACCTAAAATCAAAATTGGAGTAAATGGAAAACAATACAATGCAATTATAGATACGGGATCAAATAGCACAGTATGCTCACAAAATTTTTATGATAATTTACAAAGTAGTGGTTTTAAAGTAATGTCTTTACCAGTTAATGGGATATATTGCTCGCTAGCTGTGGGAAAACGAAAAGAAAGAGTAAAATTTCAAGCAATGATAAATATTGAAATAAATGGGAGAATACTTGGAATTTTATTTCTGATTGTAGGAAGACTTGTGACAGATATTATAATAGGTTGTGATTGTCTTTATGCCTGGGAAGCTGTGGTGAATTTTAAAAACATGATTCTAGAAATGAAAGTTGAAGATGAGATCATTATAGTGCCTTTTGTGGAAGATAGTAGTTCAGAAACTATTGTAAGAGAAAAAGAGGAAGAAGAAATCCAAGGGGATACATTCTTTGTAGAATATGTTAAAGTAGGAGCTATGGAATTAACTGAAGTAAATGTCAAAGAGTACAGTGTCAATAATAAAGAAAATGTAGAATGGGATAAAAATGATTTCATAGACAATTTGAGGGTTTCTGATGCAACTAGGTACTATGATAGGGAGAGTAGTGAAGACTTAGAAGAATTGTTAAGGGAAAAAGTAACTCAGGCTGATCAACTAAATGAACAACAGAGGGATAAACTGTTTGAAATATTAATCCGAAATAAAGAAGTATTCTCTGAGAAACCTGGTAAATGTAATATTTATACTCATTCGTTTGAGATGATACCCATAAAACCTTTTACACATAAAGCGAGAGCTATCCCTAGTATGATAAGAGAAGAGGTAGATGCAGTTATAAAGTCAATGTTAGAAGATGAGGTTATTGAGATTTCGAATTCAGAATTTGTGAATCCCCTATGTATTGTAAATAAGGCCAATGAAAGATTAAGGTGACATTAGACTCGAGAAAACTATATCATTGTTCCTCATACTTTCCATCAGGGAATCCAACAGAACGTGTCCTCCGAGATATAGGAATTTATTTACGTGTACTTACACATCATAATCACAAGGATTGGGTGAAATATTGTCCATTGATAGAAAAGATTATCAATCACACCATTAATGTAACTACTGGGTTTGCACCAATAAAATTAATGTTAGGAATTGAACCAGAACCAATATTGATAGGGGAACCAAAAACACTGAAAATTAATGACATTCAGTTAAGTGAGGAAGAAAGAGCGAAAATTGCTTTTGAACGAATCAAGAAAAAGGCAGAGAAGCGAAAATTAAAGAAAAAGAGTAGAAAACATAAATGGGAACCTAAGATAGGCGATTGGGTACTAGTTAAAGACCATAAGTTATCAAGTGCATTGCGAGGTAGGAACAAAAGGATGGAATTGTTATATAAAGGTCCTGCAGAAATTATATCAAAATTTGGTTATCATACCTATGAATTAAAAGATGTTAAAAATGAAAAATGTCTGGGAAGATGGCATAAACAACTCCTTCGACCATACAAGAAACCGTGTGGTGCCTTGGGACTTTGATTTAATGTAAAAAAAAAAATTGGAAGTGTCATTTGTCTATTGGCGCCCAATCAGCTTTGAGATAAAATTTAAATGTTAGCTTACTTGAAAACCATACATTGGTCAGGTACTTACATATTCATGAAAAATGCAGAATGTGAATTGCTATCTACTACAAAGAGCTTAAAAATATATTGTATAGAGCTCACAATAACAGCTTCAGAAAGATTGTTAAATTGTTCATCTCCGCATAGAGAGAAAACAGAATATTTACTTTGTAAACATTTGTTAAAATATTTAGATGTATAGATAGTTATCACAGCAAGACAAAGAAAGAACTTGTCTGAAGAGTGTAATGGATTTATATAAATATATGTACATTTTAGTGCTTAAAGGATATAGTACAGATATGTGTTACAATAACAAAAGTGAAAAATCACAGTGCAAGTGATAGTGAGAGCGAAGTGAGCAAACATGAACTAAAAGAAGGAAGTATAAAGAAAGACTCTTGAAATTTAACCTTTATATAAAAGCTTCACAGAAGAAACCATAACATATTGTAATTAGTATTTAAGGATTAATGTTAAGTCAAATGTACAATTGTTTGTCATGTTAAAAGATTAATGAGAAAATGTGTTAATAACCAATTTAAAAAAAAAAAGTGTAATTGAAAATTGTATATAATGGGAGTGTTGCCGATTATTCAAAATACAGGAGTAATTTTTAATTTTTCTTTCGGGCAAGACATTTACATTATTTTATTATAAAATAATAAAATAACATAAATGGGGGCATTTGATACCGAAATTTAGATTTCCGATCGAATGGGCTTTTGAAAAAGACATGTTTTAATTTAATTGCCGGATATGAGATTTGCGATAAGTGTTAAGTAATAACATAAATAGATAATAGAGCAGGAAGTGTTGTAAGGTGAGCAAGATATGAGTAAATAATAGTCGTTAAATTCGTAGGATAAACACATTATTGGTTTCAAATTAACGAGTCATGACGTCATACCACATAGTTTAAATACACGTTCGAAAGTCAGTTCTACAAACCTTAAAAGTCGCGCGATATATCTAACAAAATATAAAGTAAACATCGTTTAATCCTAAAAAGGTAATTATATATTTGAAATTCATAAAAGAACATGTTATAATAGAAAGGGACATTTCTAAATTGCGGGAAAAGGAAATAGCATTTTGGAGACGAGGCTTTCTTGGATGACGTCATGACATTCAAATAGGAAGAGAACGGTTTTTCTTAGCGTGGGTAAGAGAGAAAGCGTCGGGGCAGTACTCAACCAGAGACCAGTACGGGAGTTCGTGCTGCGCGGATGTGATTGCGATGCCTCTACAGATACACATATAGAATCGGCATATCTCCCGAAAATATTTGAAATAAAGGATATGAAAAGTTGTTCTTGGGTTGTCCATTACACTTACGCAAACCCGAGATAAAGAGATCTTATGCAGAACTAGCCGAGGCGAGCTACATCTAAGGGCAACGTCACGTCACCAACGACTTCAGCTTCAAATGGCGATCCAATAACTAGGACACAACGATTAAACAGCTTCATTCTTTAAAGCAGAACATAAGCTAGCAAAGGGGTCTATTATTCACACCTCATAACATAATATTGTAAATTACATAATACTATTCTAGCACAATATAGGAAACAAGGGTATAACATATTCTAAAATTAACTATTTATATGTTCCTCTTTGTCCGGTCTCTTTAACACACCCAATTTAATGTCCATTGTAACGTTAACTTGTCCATTCTTCTTGTTCGATATTTTCACTGGTACAAACACAACTCATTACAGCATTAATAGTAAGCTTGAAATCTTGGAAGCTGCACTGTAACCAAACATATGTAACTCAAATTTTAGCTTACCGTGTGCACAGGTATCTTTTACATGTGGTGAATTATCTTGCTTGAATGTGCATGACTGACATGTAAATTGATGATGTGGGTAATGTCTCTGTTTACTAATAATGCTAGTGGGCACTGTACTTAATCACACGCAGTCTGTGGAAGTTGGAAAGATAACCTGACACCCCTACGGTCTTAGAAACACAAAAATGAACTCAATTATAAACCATTGCGCAATTGTCACATCTAAAAAATACCTTTGTACTGGGTAAAACAAAAACCTTGAAACCTTCCAAAAAAGTGTTTATGCTATGTATCCACATTATTAGCAGCAAGCTTTTGGTCTGCCGACTCCTTATGTTGTGACTAGATAACGAAGGTCAATACATGGTCAGCCCTTTCGTTACTGTGAGGGAGATTGCAGTAGGTTGTACATGTACACTAATTAAAATTTACCTATACTATTCACATGTATAGTAGATAACAGAAATGTTTACAATCAAGTTTAACGATAAAAAATAAACTACATTAAAATAAGGTTTGTTGAGTTACATGGAATGTCGAGTTATTGAGTATCAAGTTATTGGGATTCTAACATATTTAACTGTTATTTCATACAAGATGAGTATAGAACCAGGTTGAAGAATCAAAAGCCACAGCTGGGATTTGAGCCTTGGATCTTCCAGTTTCTCTAATTAGGTGAATTACCTTAGCAACATGCCAGCATGACATCAAATTCCTCATTGTCATGAGGGTATGTTGCCATGATAACTCAGTTACTTAGAGAAACTGGATGGAATGGCCTTGAATTTTTTGGTCTGATTCTATCTTTCCAACCTGCAACAAAAATGTTACAGAGGGTATCTGAAGAACAATAAGAAACTGATATTGGTGAAATGTTTGAGCTTCTGGATGTATAGCATAACAAAAGAGTGCAGCATTAGTCTTTATAAGCTCTTTGTCAAATAGCAGCCTGGTTAGTATATGCTTGAGGCACACAAAGAAGTGAATGTTAACTGAGGTTCTGGAGCATAATTTGTAAATAAATGTCCTCTCTATGTTTCAGGCTTTCCTGGAATGCAAGGTGATCCTGCTCCTCCTGGTCCTCCTCCCAAGACCCGTGGTTTCTTCTTCACCAGACATTCCCAAACGGAGCTGACACCCGCATGTCCAAGAGGCACCACTCGTCTCTGGAATGGGTATTCCCTTCTGCATTTCCTTGGCAATGCTAAGGCACATGGACAAGATCTAGGTATGCTTCTTCTTGTTTTTTACTTTAAAGAAAACAAAATCTCTAAATTTCACTGTTACTGCTGCTATAGTAATCATTTAAATCTATACCATATCTGTCATGGTGAAAGTAATAATGATTCTTCTTAATACAGGTTCTCCAGGCAGCTGTTTGCAGAGATTTTCAACAATGCCATTCTTGTTTTGTAACTTAAACAATGTGTGCGACTACTCCAGCCGTAACGATTACAGTTACTGGCTCAGTACAGAATATCCTATGCCCATGATGATGACTCCTATCGGAGCAAGAGATATGAAGAAGTATATTTCCAGGTAAACTATAAGTTTGCTTTTATTAGCTGAAGCGTTCAATTATAATTATGCACAGAAACAAAAATTAAGGAGTATGCAATCATTAACAAAATTTCTTTTAGTATTACTTCATGCTCGAAGTAATTTACATGTGAATCACAAACACCTTTTTAGGAAGAATACAGTACATAAATTAAGTATTAAAGTGGTGTAATTCATGGAATATTCGCCCTAAAACTTCACTGAGCAATATGGCTTCATGGTAATGCATGAAACTTCCATTTGGGAGGTTCTGGGTGTGATTCAGGTTGGGCGAGCCACTCTGACAGTTTGTGGTGGGTAAATACTGGAGAGATGTTCTTTTTGCTGAAACACTGGTAGCACTACAAAAATGCTAGACCAACTATGTGAACATAGTAAATTTGCAGGTCCCTCCTTAAACGAAGTAAAAACTCAGATCATGTCTAATGCACCAGCAACACCAATATTAGTTGATGGAATACCCTTCACCTGAAGGTTGCAACTGAGGATACTCAGGAATCACTGTTTGAATGTTTGGTAGTTCCCATCTTTTATTCTTTGATTTTTCATAGTAATCTTTTGCAATAATTTTTTTGAATTCAGAGTTGACTAATCTTTTAGCTGCATAAAATGGTAGATTAACTATAGATTTTTGTACACCGCTGGTACCCTTTTTTGCAAGAAAATCAGCTTTCTCATTACCACTCAGTCCACAGTGAGCTGGTATCCATTGGAAGACTAGGTGTTTTTGAAGTGCTGTTAGATGGGTAAGGATTTTCCAACATTCTATAATTGTTTGGTTTTTTGGTGACAACTTGTAAGTATTTGCTATAATTGCTGCCCTGGAATCTGAGAGAATAACTGCTTGCTGAAAATGTGAAACTCTACACAAATGATTTTGTAGGGCCATTCGAATTGCTTCAATTTCTCCATCAAAGTTAGTAGTTCCATAACTTAAAGATTTGTAATAGGAAAAGAGGTGACACGTGACTCCTGCCCCTGCTCCATCTTGGTTTGATATCAATGATCCATCAGTATAAATATGGAGCCATTCGTGTTCTGGAAATCTAGTATGGATTGTCTCTAATGCCAATAATTTTAGAACACTAGCTGGAATATCACTTTTCTTAACTTCTTCTGTCAGGTGTAAATAATATGTGATGTCTAATGTTTGTGTCGGATTGACTTTAGATATGAAGTTTTCCTTTGAATTAGGAAGGTATACATTCTTCTTGCTGTCTTGAATTTTGGAAAGAAAGCTCTCCTGAGTCTTTAGTGTATGTGTAAAATTTCTCTTGTGCCATGTATTGAATGGGAGTCTGGTCAACTTTTTGTCTTGAATAAGAGCCGCTTTTCTATTTCATATCCAATGGGGCATTGCTTGGTTAGTATTTCCATAGCTGCTATTGGTGTGGTTTTGATAGCACCTGTAATTAGTCTCAGACTTTGGTTTTGAAAGATTTGAATTTTTTTTGTATTTGCTGTTACAAGAACTTCTTTGCATTAAGTAAATAATGGCTTAATACATACATTGTATGTCATGTTAACAGGTTCTCTGGAACATCCCCACTTCATTCCTGTTAGGCGTTTTAACAGTGAAAGGCACCTCTCTGCTCTTTGTATTACATTGTCTATTTGTTTGGTACTGGTCCTTTCAGTCTTGTTAGTCATTCATCACCCTGATGATGGGAGAGATGCAAAACTCCTGAAATGTTGATGGCTCATCACTACCCCTGGCTCGAAGCTCGAGAATGTCTTGAGTATCCCCAGTGATGGCTCATACAACCGGCTGCCCTCTGCTCCTACAAGCTAACACATCCTCCCCTAATCCAGAGCACTAGAACTTATGGAGAGCAAATTCCCTGCCATGAATGCTGAAACTCCTGCCAACACTGGAACAATCAACCAGGATGAAAGGTGAAGTGAAATGAAGGGTCAGGTAATTAGGAGGATGTAATTATACTTCCCAGCATTCATCTAGCGACCCAGGGAAACTCCCAGAAAACCTCTGGGTCAGGAAGCTCAGCCATGGGAATTAAACTCATGACCTCCTAAATGCAATCCATAGATGCTACCACCTGAGCCATGCCATGCAGTTTCTGCACCACTAAACCAAATGTTATACATTGCTCTAGCGCATGTTATAATAACAATGTTTACTGTTACAGATGCATAGTGTGTGAGACCACAACAAGGGTAATAGCAGTTCATAGTCAGTCTATACAAAATCCTGACTGCCCAACAGGTTGGGATATTCTTTGGACAGGATTCAGCTTCCTCATGGTAAGAGCATCATACAGTATTATCTCTTGACAGATAAAAGTGTTTGATTGCGAAATATTTTTAGCTTACTCTTAACATAAATCCCTGAGCATGGTTGTTCATTTTTGGCAAAATATTTAAACCCTGAGTATGCACAGCAGCATGAATTTTAAAAGCCCAAATTTACCCATTCTATCTCATTTTGGGTAGTTACTTGATGCTTCCTCAAAATTTTGCTGCAATCTCTTTTTCTGACTTGTATTTTTCCATTGACAGGCATCTATGAATCAGCCAGTTCAGTTGAATTTTCTTTCTACATATTTTATTTAGAGGTCTCTGTTTCAACTGGCTCTTACAATCTTTGGTGTGTTACTTCCCAACACTTTATGAAATTGGGGAGTGATGAGTTCAGTATTGAATTAGTATTTTGTGCTGTAGTTCATTTCTTAGTACTTCAATGCCCAGTATTTGCTTTTTTACATGTGATATCAAAAGAAAACAAGGTTTAGGTAGATAATTAGAATATTTGGAACTATTCAAACGGATGTTCAGAGGTTAAAATGTTCGTTGTTAAGCTCTTAAAAATGAGTTTCATTGTTACCATCATTACTGTACCTAACTGAATATTTCATCTTGACAATAGAAGGGATAGTTGAGAAAAGAAACATTACTTTGTACATAAATGGTTCTGGGTATAAACATTCTATGCCTTAGAGCTCATTTTCATGAGAAACATAAGATCTTATGTGTTGCACATGCGACTTTCTCTACTCACTCTTATATAAGTTATTCTTATTAACATTTATGCTTCAATCTACTTCATGTGAATCGAGAAAAACATTTGTAGATGTATTATTACATATTTTCTTGTAAATACAATGGGAGTAGGAGAATTCAGTAGACTGTAGTGATAGTCAAATCTTTTAGGAGCTGGTCACTATGTGATGGCTGTAGAATTCTGTTCTGTTTGCACACCCTATGTGTCCTAAATTTTACTTCTAATACTCAATCAATCCACCTTGACTTCACTGTTAAGAGACTTCTAAATAAATGCAATTTTGTCTATGTTACAGCATACTGATGCAGGTGCAGAGGGTAGTGGACAGTCTCTTGTTTCACCTGGCTCTTGCCTCGAAAACTTTAGAGCCACACCATTCATAGAATGTCATGGAATGGGTCGCTGCAACTATTTCACCACAGCATTCTCATATTGGCTGGCAACAATAGAGGAGCGAGACATGTTTAGGAGGCCTAGGCAGCAAACTTTGAAGGCTGGAAGCCTTGAAACACGTATTAGCCGCTGTGCAGTCTGTATTCGGCGTCAGACAAGAAACAACTTTGGGAATGGGAGAGATACATTGACACTACCAACAACTGGTGAAAACAGACCTCCCAACAGACGCTATGGTTAAACTTCCTGTGATTGTAGACTAAAAGGTTCTAATTTATGAGAAGTTAAGCGCTCACAGTTGTACAATGAAGTATGTTATTAAATTCTAGAACCTTACATTACAAGCTTCCTTGTATTTTAATTGAAAAACTTGGAACAACTAAGGAGTGCAAGTGGTTTTGTTCCCTCAGTTGGAAGATTTGGTTTGGTTGCATTTGCTGGTCGGGAGGACATATGGACTAAATTGGAGAACTGTCTGGAACCTGTTATCACTTTGAGATGGAACCATTTGTATGTGTGTGTATGTGTTTAGTTTAAGAGAATATAGAGGCTGAGTCACCTAAAGCTTCCATTGCAAACATCTTTGAAATAAAAATAGAAATTGAAAAACAGATATGAAGGTAGGGAGGCTCTCATAAAGTAGACGGTATAGTAATCACATAGCACAATAGCTCATATGGGCCAAGGTCTACCACCTAACTACTGCGTCTCCCACTTCTCCCACCAAGGTGTCGTGAGTGGGGTGCAGTATTGGAGGTGGGATGTGTTCAGTGCCCTGGTCCCTCCCAGCCAGTTATGTGGTCTTCTTAACCAGGAGATGGTTTAGACCATTCAGAAATGTAAGCACATATGATTTTCAACATAAACTATATTTTTCTAAACAGAAACCCAATATTTTTTTTTTAATGAATTGATAAGATAGAAAATAATATTAAGAATGACATTTAGTACATTAAAATTGGTCAGTTACATACCAAGATATTGTAACATGAATTTAACGTTTGAGTAACAATAAAAGACATACACGTTTATGCCCAGAACTATCTAAAGGGAAGTAAATATACAAATGAAATAACTAATAGCTATTTATTATAATAGGAGTAAAAGATATTGCAACACAAATGAAGATTGTCCGTTTGGCGCATGGATTGCAAACCAAACCAGAAGGTATAAACAAGAATAATGAATTTTTAACTAACTGCCAAGCAATATCTCATATTATTGCCAACTTAAAACAATTGAAATGAAAAATATTTTAATGCAGACAAATAGTAATTTCAAACAATAATTCAAATAAAAATTTGCTATAGATGATTTTATTTAAGAATGTTTGATTCTAAAGGTGTAGAAAGAAGTTCCAGAATCAGGTTTCAGAATGTTATTCCATCATGTTCTGCCAGAAAAAGAGTGCTATTTCAGAGATATTTATAGTGGCAGTTTTAGGTGACTCACCCACTATACATCTGGCAAGTGAGATAACTAGATCTATAGTAGAGAGGTAATTTCTACGCAAAACTTCCACTTTCTTTAACAAAAACATTATCAGAAATAAGAAAGAGTAAAGTCTCTAACTTCTACTATAGTTAGATTTTTTATGAACTTATTGATATACTGATTATGTGCCACTGGCCCACTGCCATTTATCTTATAAACTTATTTCTGCATTTACTGAGTGCCATTAATGCTTTATTTGTAATTCCTATTTTGCAACACAACTTATTGTACAGATTTTGTATATGTAGTTAGCTAGTAAGAAACTGAAGACTTGTGGTGCTATATATATTTAGTAACTCTTTTCTAAACTATGTTAAACTCATCTCTGACTCTAATCTGTATAAACTCTGAGCAGCCTTTATAAGGCAATCTGATTTTCACTGCCATGTCACTGCCAATGTAAACGTCATCCATTAACAGCCCCTATGATTGTGAGTGAATGGAAGTCATTTACAATGGTAGTTACAGTTATGTAACATAAGATACACACATCTCGGTGTGAAAATAATTTAATAAATACAATGTAAAAGTTTAATAAAAATACACTTTTGATTATAGTTTGCATAATTTCTTTTACTATTGGAATAAAACTAATTAAATTATTCTTTCCCCCTCCCTCTCTTTATCTCAATTTTTCTTTGTCGTTTCCCAGAACATGTCTTTGAATCTGCTCTCTTGTAATTCTATGTTTGGTTTTCCTATCTACGAGGGCTGCCCCAGAAGTACCCAATCTGACATACCGGGTGGAAGGGAAGTCATTACATTAATTTAAACGAGTGACAGATCTCTGTATTTGGAACACATTTTGTATCTTACGTTTTTGTCTCTGACCATTTCCTATGAGATCATTTTGTCAAAAACAAGCTGCTGACACTACAAATTGTATGGCACTTCCACTGGTTTAGTACATAAACAAACATGCATCACTACTGCTACTATGCGCGCTTGAACATCTCCTTCTATGTTTACTGTACGAACGTAGGCCAATCACAACCGTTACCAGGCAAAAGGGAAAGTGCTTGATCTGTTTACATCCAGAAACCAGGTCAATTACCTGACCAATCTCAATGCAACGTTGTCGACATACCTCGCATCTGAAAAAGCCATTCAGAGTATCCCTTCAATTCTTTTAAGTGTTTAATTATTTTGAAACCCTGTGTGGTGTCCCATAACTACTATTGAACCTATGTCAGAAATAAGTTACTCTACGCATCTTACAAGTAACAAACTGTTATCTTTGTACATTCTTGTGGAATTACATATCCAATTTGAAACAAAAATCATTTATTTTTTCGAAATTGGCTGATCAAAGAACGAAATGCCATTCGACTTCTTTGTTTGTAATGCTTCTATGAAGCACATATTAGAAGGAATGTAGTGACTTCTCTTCTATCCTGTGCAGATAGTGGTTGTTGTTTCAAACAAATGACTGTGGCAGAAAGTCATCATAACCTTACAAAATGACTTGCACTAGAAAATCCTACCGAATGTGAGGTGTGTGGTGTTCTAAGATTTCTTTAAGAAAAGTTCATGTACTTGAAGAGACGAAAATAGTTTGGTGCTAAGTCTGGGCTGTGATGGGATTGATCAAAACTGTACCATTTAAAAATTATAAAACAGTTCCTGAGTTTTTCAAGCACTGAGGGGTTGAACATTATCATGCCAAAGCACAATATTTGATGACAGCATACTGAGACATTTGCTTTGAATTGCTCACCTAAGCTTTTCTAAATAAATAGAAATAGTCTTCTTCATTCAGAATGAAGAGAATTTCACACGCTATTTACAGAAAAATTCACAACATACATACAGAGTCAAAACTATTATAATGACATTGCTTTTAATGACATATTGGTCATGACAGTGAAATCTAATTATCCTGTCCAAATCCTGTATAAATGCTATATTCGAAATATCACTTAGTACAACATCATGTATGGCTACTTATCATATAAAATGCCATATTTATCATTACACTTTTGGAGAAATATATCAAATATTCATTTTTATTTGTTATGTATTTGGGCATAGTTAACAACAATGTAACACTTATTTTTAAACTCTTGTTTTCTGTAGATTGTGGATTTCAAATATTATACTGTGCAGCACTTACACCAAATATTGAGTATGCGAAAACATTTATCTCATTCATTATCCAAGACCGTGTTTGACATTATTGAACACATTACTCAGGGGTCTCCGTCTAGGGGATATGTGAATAGTGACCACAAGGTACCCAAGCTGAGCAGAACATTACTTCCACTTACTGGTGTCTAGGGGATATGTGAATAGTGACCACAAGGTACCCAAGCTGAGCAGAACATTACTTCCACTTACTGGTGTCTAGGGGATATGTGAATAGTGACCACAAGGTACCCAAGCTGAGCAGAACATTACTTCCACTTACTGGTGTCTAGGGGATATGTGGATAGTGACCACAAGGTACCCAAGCTGAGCAGAACATTACTTCCATTTACTGGTGTCTAGGGGATATGTGGATAGTGACCACAAGGTACCCAAGTTGAGCAGAACATTACTTCCACTTACTGGTGTCTAGGGGATATGTGGATAGTGACCACAAGGTACCCAAGCTGAGCAGAACATTACTTCCACTTACTGGTGTCTAGGGGATATGTGGATAGTGACCACAAGGTACCCAAGCTGAGCAGAACATTACTTCCACTTACTGGTGTCTAGGGGATATGTGGATAGTGACCACAAGGTACCCAAGTTGAGCAGAACATTACTTCCACTTACTGGTGTCTAGGGGATATGTGAATAGTGACCACAAGGTACCCAAGCTGAGCAGAACATTACTTCCACTTACTGGTGTCTAGGGGATATGTGGATAGTGACCACAAGGTACCCAAGCTGAGCAGAACATTACTTCCACTTACTGGTGTCTAGGGTGAAGCTGTTCAATCGTTGTGTCCTAGTTATTGGATCGCCATTTGAAGCTGTAGTCGTTGGTGACGTGACGTTGCCCTTCGATGTAGCTCGCCTCGGCTAGTTCTGCATAAGATCTCTTTATCTCGGGTTTGCGTAAGTGTAATGGACAACCCAAGAACAACTTTGCATATCATTTATTTCAAATATTTTCGGGAGATATGCCGATTCTATATGTGTATGTAGAGGAATCGCCCTCACATCCACGCTGCACGACCTCCCGTACTGGTCTCTGGTTGAGTACTGCCCCGACGCTTTCTCTCTTACCCACGCTAAGAAAAACCGTTCTCTTCCTATTTGAATGTCATGACGTCATCCAAGAAAGCCTCGTATCCAAAATGCTATTTCCTTTTCCCGCAATTTAGAAATGTCCCTTTCTATTATAACATGTTCTTTTATGAATTTCAAATATATAATTACCTTTTTAGGATTAAACGATGTTTACTTTATATTTTATTAGATATATCACGCGACTTTTAAGGTTTGTAGAACTGACTTTCGAACGTGTATTTAAACTAGGTGGTATGACGTCATGACTCGTTAATTTGAAACCAATAATGTGTTTATCCTACGAATTTAACGACTATTATTTACTCATATCTTGCTCACCTTACAACACTTCTGGCTCTATTATCTATTTATGTTATTACTTAACACTTATCGCAAATCTCATATCCGGCAATTAAATTAAAACGTGTCTTTTTCAAAAGCCCATTCGATCGGAAATCTAAATTTCGGTATCAAATGCCCCCATTTATATTATTTTATTAGTTCATAATAAAATAATGTAAATGTCTTGCCCGAAAGAAAAATTAAAAATTACTCCTGTATTTTTGAATAATCGGCAACACTCCCATTATATACAATTTTCAATTACACTGTTTTTGAAATTGGTTATTAACACATTTTCTCATTAATCTTTTTAACATGACAAACAATTATACACTTGACTTAACATTAATCCTTAAATACTAATTACAATATGTTATGGTTTCTTCTGTGAAGCTTTTATATAAAGGTTAAATTTCAAGAGTCTTTCTTTTTACTTCCTTCTTTTAGTTCATGTTTGCTCACTTCGCTCTCACTATCACTTGCACTGTGATTTTTCACTTTTGTTATTGTAACACATATCTGTACTATATCCTTTAAGCACTAAAATGTACATATATTTATATAAATCCATTACACTCTTTAGACAAGTTCTTTCTTTGTCTTTCTGTGATAACTATCTATACATCTAAATATTTTAACAAATGTTTACAAATTAAATATTCTGTTTTCTCTCTATGCGGAGATGAACATTTTAACAATCTTTCTGAAGCTGTTATTGTGAGCTCTATACAATATATTTTTAAGCTCTTTGTAGTATATAGCAATTCACATTCTGCATTTTTCATGAATATGTAAGTACCTGACCAATATATGATTTTCAAGTAAGCTAACATTTACATTTTATCTCAAAGCTGATTGGGCGCCAATAGACAAATGACACTTCCAATTTTTCTTTTACATTAAATCAAGGTTCCAAGGCACCACACGGTTTCTTGTATGGTCGAAGGGGTTGTTTATGCCATCTTCCTAGACATTTTTCATTTTTAACATCTTTTAATTCATAGGTATAATAACCAAATTTTGATATAATTTCTGCAGGACCTTTATATAACAATTCCATCCTTTTGTTCCTACCTCGCAATGCACTTGATAACTTATGGTCTTTAACTAGTACCCAATCTCCTATCTTAGGTTCCCATTTATGTTTTCTACTCTTTTTCTTTAATTTTCGCTTCTCTGCCTTTTTCTTGATTCGTTCAAAAGCAATTTTCGCTCTTTCTTCCTCACTTAACTGAATGTCATTAATTTTCAGTGTTTTTGGTACCCCGATCAATATTGGTTCTGGTTCAATTCCTAACATTAATTTTATTGGTGCAAACCCAGTAGTTACATTAATGGTGTGATTGATAATCTTTTCTATCATTGGACAATATTTCACCCAATCCTTGTGATTATGATGTGTAAGTACACGTAAATAAATTCCTACATCTCGGAGGACACGTTCTGTTGGATTCCCTGATGGAAAGTATGATGAACAATAATTTAGTTTTCTCGAGTCTAATGTCACCCTAATCTTTCCATTGGCCTTATTTACAATACATAGGGGATTCACAAATTCTGAATTCGAAATTTCAATAACCTCATCTTCTAACATTGACTTTATAACTGCATCTACCTCTTCTCTTATTGTACTAGGGATAGCTCTCGCTTTATGTGTAAAAGGTTTGATGGGTATCATCTCAAACAAATGAGTATAAATATTACATTTACCAGGTTTCTCAGAGAATACTTCTTTATTTCGGATTAATATTTCAAACAATTTATCCCTCTGTTGTTCATTTAGTTGATCAGCCTGAGTTACTTTTTTTTTTTCTCAACAATTCTTCTAAGTCTTCACTACTCTCCCTATCATAGTACCTAGTTGCATCAGAAACCCTCAAATTGTCTATGAAATCATTTTTATCCCATTCTACATTTTCTTTATTATCGACACTGTACTCTTTGACATTTACTTCAGTTAATTCCATAGCTCCTACTTTAACATATTCTACAAAGAATGTATCCCCTTGGATTTCTTCTTCCTCTTTTTCTCTTACAATAGTTTCTGAACTACTATCTTCCACAAAAGGCACTATAATGATCTCATCTTCAACTTTCATTTCTAGAATCATGTTTTTAAAATTCACCACAGCTTCCCAGGCATAAAGACAATCACAACCTATTATAATATCTGTAACAAGTCTTCCTACAATCAGAAATAAAATTCCTAGTATTCTCCCATTTATTTCAATATTTATCATTGCTTGAAATTTTACTCTCTCTTTTCGTTTTCCCACAGCTAGTGAGCAATATATCCCATTAACTGGTAAAGACATTACTTTAAAACCACTACTTTGTAAATTATCATAAAAATTTTGTGAGCATACTGTGCTATTTGATCCCGTATCTATAATTGCATTGTATTGTTTTCCATTTACTCCAATTTTGATTTTAGGTGGATCTCCTACTTTTTCGTTTTCGTCGATTCTATTTTTACATTCTCTTTTCTTTTGTATCATCATTTGCCTTCCAGGACTATTTATTTCCGAGTACTTATCACAATCATTACTAGGATACCCAGTTCTCACTGAAGGCGCGTTTGACCGGGTCTGGCGTTTCCCTGATTTTTAGGTATTGCTCCTGTACTATTTCCCAAATTGTTACTTCTGTTTTCCTGCATTAAATCGGGGTTACTTCCTACCATGTTTTTGACCGTGTTAATGGCCTCGACCATTTCCGCATTTTCGGGGGAATTTCGTCCATTAGAATACCTTTCTTCCTGTCTTGGTGACCTCGGTCTAAACTCATTATCTCCGTTTGTCCAATACCCATCATTTGAATTTCTACTATGTCCAAAATAACGTCCCCGTCTACCTCGATCAAATCTATTTGTATTCATATAATTCACCCTTATATTTCTTCCCCTTTGATTACCATTTCTATTTTGGTGACGCCCTTCCTGGTTATATCTACCTTGATTTTCCCACCGGAATGATTCCATCCTTGGTACTGGTCCTTTATATCTTTCCCTACCCTCACTTCTATTCTGATAATACTGTGCCCCTTGCCCGAAAGAATTGACAGTTTCTTTTCCTTCATATTTATTTCCAAATGAGTGTTTTGGCTTATTGACTTCTAAGGCTGATAATAATTCGATCATAGCTGCAATGCTATCGGGTCGGGCTATGATTAGGTAATGTTGAAGCGTTTCCGGAAAATGTGGAGTAACTATATTTATTAGATCTTTTTCATCCAAGGGAGGATCCAACATCTTCGATTTTCTCGCTATTCTCATAAAATAGTTGACCATCGATTCCTCCGATCTAGGATTAAATTTTCCATTGCTTAATTCAACTCTAATATTAGCCTGCCTACTAGCTCCCCAATATCTGGTTAAAAAGATGTTTCTAAAGGTCCTGTAATCATTATTGTTACCCATAGAAAGGCCTAGCCAATTAGCAGCATTACCCTTTAGACATTTTCTTACTATCACCATCTTGTACTCCTCTGGTATACGTTTCACCGTGAAGTACTCTTGTAACCCTTCTAAAAAGGCTTTAGGATCATCTGAATCTTCATTTTCAAAAAAATGGAGGTGTCATTTCATTTAAGACATGGTTAGGCCAATGTAAATTTGAATTGTCACCTATCCCTGCACTATTTCTGAGATCAGAATGGGAATTACTGTTACCTCTATTTTGCATCGAAATGTCAGCTGATACACCTGGTATTGCCTCGTTTCTTGCAACTTCATTACTAAGATTGTTGTGATTACATGCATTTTCATTTAATTTCAAATTTTCTAAGGCCTCTTTTACCTGAGTAATTTCTGTTACTACCCCTTTTATTTGGTCTGTAACATCCTCCAAATTTCTAGCCTGCCTTTCACTTTCTACATCAAATCTCTATTCTAACTTTACACCCCTGTAACTCTTCTCTAATTTCTTCCCTGTCTTTATCTAACCTTTGTACTACCTCTTCCCTTTGTTTGTCTAAACTATATGTTACTCTTTCCCTTTCTTTATCTAATTTTTCACTAACTTGTTGACCTAATTTCTTTTCAGAATTCTTTACTTCTTGCCTTATTGTCTCTAATTCTCCCTTAACCTGTTCTACCTGTTCTCTATTTTCTTTTACTTCACTACTAACTTTATTAATTTCCTCCCTAACTTCTTCCCTAAAGGTTTCTAAAGCTCTCTTCTGATTCTCCAATTGCATTCCCAATTCCTGTTGTCCCTTCTCTAATTTCTGTCCTAACTCTATACTAGTTTCATCTATCTTTTGACTTAACTCTGTACTCATCTTTTTCACTGTTCTTAATTCTTTACTATTTTCATCTATCTTTTGACTTAACTCTGTACTCATCTTTTGACTTAACTCTGTACTCATCTTTTTCACTGTTCTTAATTCTTTACTATTTTCATCTATCTTTTGACTTAAATCTGTACTCATCTTTTTCATTATCGTTTGAAACATATTCTCTATTTCTGACATAAATGCTGGCCTTTCTGAATTACTACTAAACATTTCTGAACTACCTCTAGGTGTTTCTCTAACGTTCTGATCTTCTAATTCTTGGCATATTCTGCTACCAATTACATTCTGATTAAATTTTTCCATCCTACTTACACTTTTCTCAATTTCCGGACTTTCAAAACCTAAAAAGTCTGTATCACTGTCTTCCATTTCTAAGCTATTTACATGTGTTTTTCTACTCACCAAAATTTTCAATATTTTCACTATTTCACTTTAACTGCACTTAAACTTGTTCACTACACTTTTCACAGATGTTGACACGCTGGGCACCTTCTTGTCTGCTGGCTCGATGCTGATCTGGTCGTCTTGGGGGTTTGGTCCATTCTTTCGGTGCCACACGTTGGGAAGCCAATTTGAAGCTGTATAAGTCGTTGTGTCCTGGTTATTGGATCGCCATTTGAAGCTGTAGTCGTTGGTGACGTGACGTTGCCCTTCGATGTAGCTCGCCTCGGCTAGTTCTGCATAAGATCTCTTTATCTCGGGTTTGCGTAAGTGTAATGGACAACCCAAGAACAACTTTGCATATCATTTATTTCAAATATTTTCGGGAGATATGCCGATTCTATATGTGTATGTAGAGGAATCGCCCTCACATCCACGCTGCACGACCTCCCGTACTGGTCTCTGGTTGAGTACTGCCCCGACGCTTTCTCTCTTACCCACGCTAAGAAAAACCGTTCTCTTCCTATTTGAATGTCATGACGTCATCCAAGAAAGCCTCGTATCCAAAATGCTATTTCCTTTTCCCGCAATTTAGAAATGTCCCTTTCTATTATAACATGTTCTTTTATGAATTTCAAATATATAATTACCTTTTTAGGATTAAACGATGTTTACTTTATATTTTATTAGATATATCACGCGACTTTTAAGGTTTGTAGAACTGACTTTCGAACGTGTATTTAAACTAGGTGGTATGACGTCATGACTCGTTAATTTGAAACCAATAATGTGTTTATCCTACGAATTTAACGACTATTATTTACTCATATCTTGCTCACCTTACAACACTTCCGGCTCTATTATCTATTTATGTTATTACTTAACACTTATCGCAAATCTCATATCCGGCAATTAAATTAAAACGTGTCTTTTTCAAAAGCCCATTCGATCGGAAATCTAAATTTCGGTATCAAGGGGATATGTGGATAGTGACCACAAGGTACCCAAGTTGAGCAGAACATTACTTCCACTTACTGGTGTCTAGGGGATATGTGGATAGTGACCACAAGGTACCCAAGTTGAGCAGAACATTACTTCCACTTACTGGTGTGTAGGGGATATGTGAATAGTGACCACAAGGTACACAAGCTGAGCAGAACATTACTTCCACTTACTGGTGTCTAGGGGATATGTGGATAGTGACCACAAGGTACCCAAGCTGAGCAGAACATTACTTCCACTTACTGGTGTCTAGGGGATATGTGGATAGTGACCACAAGGTACCCAAGCTGAGCAGAACATTACTTCCACTTACTGGTGTCTAGGGGATATGTGGATAGCAACCACAAGGTACCCAAGCTGAGCAGAACATTACTTCCACTTACTGGTGTCTAGGGGATATGTGGATAGTGACCACAAGGTACCCAAGCTGAGCAGAACATTACTTCCACTTACTGGTGTCTAGGGGATATGTGGATAGCAACCACAAGGTACCCAAGCTGAGCAGAACATTACTTCCACTTACTGGTGTCTAGGGGATATGTGGATAGTGACCACAAGGTACCCAAGCTGAGCAGAACATTACTTCCACTTACTGGTGTCTAGGGGATATGTGGATAGTGACCACAAGGTACCCAAGCTGAGCAGAACATTACTTCCACTTACTGGTGTCTAGGGGATATGTGGATAGCAACCACAAGGTACCCAAGCTGAGCAGAACATTACTTCCACTTACTGGTGTCTAGGGGATATGTGGATAGCAACCACAAGGTACCCAAGCTGTGCAGAACATTACTTCCACTCACTGGTGTCTAGGGGATATGTGGATAGTGACCACAAGGTACCCAAGCTGAGCAGAACATTACTTCCACTTACTGGTGTCTATGGGGATATGTGAATAGCGACCACAAGGTACCCAAGCTGAGCAGAACATTACTTCCACTTACTGGTGTCTAGGGGATATGTGGATAGTGACCACAAGGTACCCAAGCTGAGCAGAACATTACTTCCACTTACTGGTGTCTAGGGGATATGTGGATAGTGACCACAAGGTACCCAAGCTGAGCAGAACATTACTTCCACTTACTGGTGTCTAGGGGATATGTGAATAGCGACCACAAGGTACCCAAGCTGAGCAGAACATTACTTCCACTTACTGGTGTCTAGGGGATATGTGGATAGTGACCACAAGGTACCCAAGCTGAGCAGAACATTACTTCCACTTACTGGTGTCTAGGGGATATGTGGATAGTGACCACAAGGTACCCAAGCTGAGCAGAACATTACTTCCACTTACTGGTGTCTAGGGGATATGTGGATAGCACCACAAGGTACCCAAGCTGAGCAGAACATTACTTCCACTTACTGGTGTCTAGGGGATATGTGGATAGTGACCACAAGGTACCCAAGCTGAGCAGAACATTACTTCCACTTACTGGTGTCTAGGGGATATGTGGATAGTGAACACAAGGTACCCAAGCTGAGTAGAACATTACTTCCACTTACTGGTGTCTAGGGGATATGTGGATAGTGACCACAAGGTACCCAAGCTGAGCAGAACATTACTTCCACTTACTGGTGTCTAGGGGATATGTGAATAGCGACCACAAGGTACCCAAGCTGAGCAGAACATTACTTCCACTTACTGGTGTCTAGGGGATATGTGGATAGCACCACAAGGTACCCAAGCTGAGTAGAACATTACTTCCACTTACTGGTGTCTAGGGGATATGTGGATAGTGACCACAAGGTACCCAAGCTGAGCAGAACATTACTTCCACTTACTGGTGTCTAGGGGATATGTGGATAGCACCACAAGGTACCCAAGCTGAGCAGAACATTACTTCCACTTACTGGTGTCTAGGGGATATGTGGATAGTGAACACAAGGTACCCAAGCTGAGCAGAACATTACTTCCACTTACTGGTGTCTAGGGGATATGTGGATAGTGAACACAAGGTACCCAAGCTGAGTAGAACATTACTTCCACTTACTGGTGTCTAGGGGATATGTGGATAGTGACCACAAGGTACCCAAGCTGAGCAGAACATTACTTCCACTTACTGGTGTCTAGGGGATATGTGAATAGCGACCACAAGGTACCCAAGCTGAGTAGAACATTACTTCCACTTACTGGTGTCTAGGGGATATGTGAATAGCGACCACAAGGTACCCAAGCTGAGCAGAACATTACTTCCACTTACTAGTGTTTTGCTCCTCACTGTAACTTTTCTATCTGACCTTACCTTCGTCAACTCTTGTTCTCTTCCGACCCCGATGCTATTAGGGTTCCCGAAGGCTAGGGAGTCTTTATTTTTCCAACCTCTCCATTTCTCTATAAAACCTTAACCCCTAACATGCTGACCTGTCATGGCATGTATACGTCCTCTGATTGGTAATCAGAGCATATGGTCGGTGGATTTATTTTGATAACTCTCCCGGTCATGTCGGTGAGACCCGTAAACCAACGACAGGTATGGTCCTCCAGACATTCTGGGGGTTGTGAGAGAGCGATGTGACCGCCAAAACATAAAAATATGGTGCTCTCTAAAAAGCGGTTACATTTATTGCTAAGTCTCTACAAATGTCAAGGGTAGGAAAGAAAACAACGGCACACCTATCATACACAACAATAAAATATTAACTAATGATGCAGCCATAGCCGAAACATTCAATAAATATTATGCTAATTCACATAAAGTAACAAGAAATAATAAAAAGGAATGTAAAAAATTTAAGAAAGATTTGAAACAAGAAAGAGAATGTAATCCTAACACTCAGTGCAATATCTTTTTTCAAAATTTTAATGTGCAAGAACTGAACATTGCAATTAATAATCTAAAAAACAAAAGGTCTCCTGGACCTGATCACATACATCCAGAGTTCATAAAAAACCTTGGAAAAACAGCAAAACAACAACTACTAAAACTCTACAATCTATCCTGGAAAACCACTGTACCTGCTGAATGGCGAAAGGCAATAATTGTCCCACTCTTGAAGAAAGACAAAACAGCATCAGAAATAAAAAATTATAGACCAATAGCTCTTACTAGCATAATAGCAAAAGTGATGGAAAGAATGGTGTCAAACAGGTTAAATTGGTTTCTAGAATCAAAAAATTTAATTTCCCCATGTCAAGCTGGATTCAGAGAGGTCCACTCTACAAATGAACTAGTCTTACTTCTCAGTCAAGAAATCAAAGACTCCTTCAATAGAAAAGAAGATAATCAGTTTTTATTGACTTCCAAAGTGCATATGATTCTATATGCAGAACAAAACTACTAAAGAAAGTAAAAAAAATAGGGATACAAGGTCCAATGTTTTCATGGCTATGTCATTTCCTAACACAACGCTTTATTGCAACCAAATATGGAAGAAACATATCTAAATACAAACAAGTACACCGTGGCACAGTGCTAAGCACAACACTCTTTAATATGGTAATTATTATTTATTTATGCCAACAAACTTACTGTTGTTGTTTTTAAACACACAAGCTGTGTGTGGGCAAAGTTTGAGAGGTAGAACTGGAACTTAAAAATTCAATGCCACAACTGGGATTTGAACCACAGACCTTCCGCTTAAGTTCCAGTTCTACCTCTCAAACTTTGCCCACACACGGCTTGTGTGTTTAAAAACAACAACAGTAAGTTTGTTGGCATAAATAAATAATAATTACCATTCTGAAGGTTATTTAATCCTGGGACATAAAGTACTTACAATAGTAAGTCACCATTGGGGTAATTTGTCTCTGATGTGAGACTGCCTTTGTGGTTTACCAGGAGAAATACGAACTGGTTTGGGAATTTAATGCCATTCTGGCAGTTTGTCACAATAGCTCAGTGGTTAGAGCAGCCGTCCAGTAAGCGGAAGGTCTGTGGTTCAAATCCCAGTTGTGGCATTGAATTTTTAAGTTCCAGTTCTACCTCTCAAACTTTTTAATATATTTATTAACGATCTACCACAACAAATACAAGAATCAGGTGTGAAGTGTGCACTATTTGCTGATGACTTAGTAATGTGGACTACAAAACCAAAAAGCAAAAGTACAGAACTAGAAAAAACCATGCAACAATCCTTAACCAAATTACAAAGGTGGACCAAAGAAAATTTAATGACTGTTAATACAACAAAATCAAACTACCAAATCTTTTCACTAAGAAAAAAGCCACTAAAAATAAAACTAAATTTTGAGGGTCAACAATTACCAGAAACAAAGGAAGCAAAGTATTTGGGAGCTACATTTGATACCAAACTTACATGGACCAAACAAATAGAAAATGTAATACAAAGAGCAGAAAGGCATCTTTCACTGTTAAAACGTCTAACAGGAATGCAGTGGGGATGTTCCAGAGCAACTCTTAACACAACATACAATGTATATATAAAGCCATTATTTACTTACTGCAGCGAAGTTCTTGTAACAGCAAACACAAAAAAAATTCAAATCTTTCAAAACCAAAGTCTGAGATTAATTACAGGTGCTATCAAAACCACACCAATACCAGCTATGGAAATACTAACCAACCAATACCCCATTGAATATGAAATAGAAAAAGCGGCTCTTATTCAACACGAAAAGTTGATCAGACTCCCATTCAATACATGGCACAAGAGAAATTTTACACACACACTAAAGACTCAGGAGAGCTTTCTTTCCAAAATTCAAGACATCAAGAAAAATGTACACCTTCCTAATTCAAAGGAAAACTTCATATCTAAAGTCAATCCGACACAAACATTAGACATCACATATTATTTACACCTGACAGAAGAAGTTAAGAAAAGTGATACTCCAACTAGTGTTCTAAAATTATTGGCATTAGAGACAATCCATACTAGGTTTCCAGAACATGAGTGGCTCCATATTTATACATGGATCATTGATATCATAGCAAGATGGAGCAGGTGCTGGAGTTACATGTCACCTCTTTTCCTATTACAAATCTTTAAGTTATGGAACTACAAACTTTGATGGAGAAATTGAAGCAATTCGAATGGCCCTACAAAATCTTTTGTACAGAATTTCACATTTTCAGCAAGCAGTTATTCTCCCAGATTCCAGGGCAGAAATTATAGCAATTACTTCCAAGTTGTCACCAAAAAACCAAACAATTATAGAATGTTGGAAGATGCTTAGCCATGTAACAGCACTTCAAGAACACCTAGTCTTCCAATGGATACCGGCTCACTGTGGACTGAGTGGTAATGAGAAAGCTGATTTTCTTGCAAAAAAGGCTACAAGCAGTGTGCAGAAATCTATAGTTAATCTACCATTTTATGCAGCTAAAAGATTAGTCAACTCTGAATTCAAAACAATTATTGCAAAATATTACTATGAAAAATCAAAGAATAAAAGATGGGAACTACCAAACATTCAAACAGTAATTCCTGAGTATCCTCGAAAAACAGCAGTTACAACCTTCAGGTTGATTACAGGACATGATTGTCTGGCAAAACATTTAAACAGAATTGAGATATATTCTTCACCACTCTGTCCTCTATGTGATCTGCAAGAGGAAATGGACCGAGACCACCTTCAAATATGCCCGGCCACTTCTAATGCCCCATCCATCAGTGAAAAATATTGGAGAGCAAGAGGATTAATGACTTCATTGTCAGAAATCCAGCATTAGCTAACAACAACAACAACATTGTACTTCTATCAGCCCCAGCTGAACTGCTGTATTATTTGCTTTATCTATATTAATAATGTCTTTGTATGTTGGAAATTTTAATGCAAGATACTGGTTGCATATTGCGTACAGAGTACTACTACCAGCAACTTTGCAGGAATTATTTTTCCCATTCGAAACATGCGAAGTCAAATGACTGGTGTCTGTGCTCTTGGACGCAGACATTGCTCTGCCTGCATCACACGGAAAAATGAACTGAACTGGTTTCTAACATATTGGCCCGCTATGCCCAGGGCATGGCCACTGACTCTCTGCATGGCATTGTCACTCGGTCTAACACACTGGTCTAACCCATCTTCTTAAAAAAAAAAATTTTTATTTTCTTTTTTAATTCCTTTTTTAATTTATTAAAATTACAACTAAGCAAGAGCTCATCTAGTAACATTTCCTTCATAAGTAAGTTCACAATGTATAAACGAGTCCTCCACTGAAGAACCCCAAAGTTTACACTAATTCTTGCGATCACACATTAAGTCATCTGGCTTATACTCTCTCCTTCAAAATGCTGAAAAGCTGAGTTAAAGCATACATGGTTTTTTTTTAGGATAAGTAAAAGCTGATTTGCATCACAGTGATTTTTCACTGAAACTTTGTCAGTTTATTAAGCAACAATGCACTGATCAGTACTAACATATTTTTTATACAAAACAGATTTTGTGTTGTGCTGCAAATCTTTTTCTGGGTTGGACCATTGTTGCACTGACACCTTTTCTTCTGTCTTACCATGCAAAAAAGCTCTTGCAGTAAATATGTACATTTGTTAATAAAATGAAGACAGTTTCATACATACAATTTTTGAAAAGCTCCAAAGTGCATATTGTTAAATGGTAGCACATATTAAAAGGCATTAAACGTGTTTGATTCATAATGCTGAATATTTAGGTAGATATATCAAAATATTGTCACCGCGCTCGCCGCATCTAATTGCCGACAGCCGCAATTGTCACCCATCGCATTATTGTCGGCACTACCGCAAAGGAGCCGAAGGAAAGAGACAGAGAATGGCCGCATTGTTGGGGCGCTTGCCGAAAGAGAGAAAAGGATAGATTCTTCTGGAGCCTTCTACTTTGTATATCACCGCAATAAGTGAACGTTCCTGAAGCTTCCAGAATAGTGCCGGGGAGATATAAATAGCGGTAAAGTGTGAGAAGGAGAGTCCAGTCAGTCAGACGTATGTGAAGGTTGAGTAGTCGTGCCGACGGAGACGGACAGACGATGTGGAGAGTTGTGCCGACGGAGAAGAGTTAGTTCTTTGTGTTACGAATTCGGAGTCGTGCTGTTGGAGAATCGGAAAAGACTTTCTTGTTGTTGCAACGAGTGTACAAGTTACTGTTTACGGAAATAAAAGTGTTTCTTTATCTAGACTACATCTGTCGTATTTACTTCACACCCACACAAAAAAAAGTTACACTGGTGTCAGAAGTGGGATTCGTCGAATTGCTTCTAGTTTCATTACATCGTCAGAAGTTGCAACGTTAGAACCAAGATGGAGGGAGATTCGGAAACCAGGATGATGGCAATGATGAAAGAATTATTTGCCAAAATGGAAACGTCATACGACAACCTCGCTGCCAAAATGGAAACGTCATACGACAACCTCGTTGCCAAAGTGAAGACGGCAAACGACAACCTCTTTGCCGAGCTGAAAGAAGAAATAAAGACGAGACACAACCTCGCTGCCGAGCTGAAAGAGATGAAGACGGCAAACGTCAACCTCGTTGCCAAAATGAAGACGAGAAACGACAACCTCGCTGCCGAGCTGAAAGAGATGAAGACGGAGCTATCGGCGAAAATTGACGGCGAACTGATTGGCGTGACGGAAGACGTGAAAGAACTCGGCGAAAAGGTGGAAGACCTCTGCCAGCACGTGGACGTCGTGGAGGACGACGGGGAACGTCTTGGCGCCCTGGTAGTAAGAGTTGACGAGAGCGTCAAAGTACTGGATGCCAGGGGCAGGCGGAATAGCGCGGAGCCGGGGAGGGAGCACCTAGTGGCCGAGGCGACAGTTGCGCCCGTTTCGGATGATATGAGGGAAGACGTGGAACAACTCGGCGAACTGATTGGCGTGACGGAAGACGTGGAACAACTCGGCGAACTGATTGGCGTGACGGAAGACGTGGAACAACTCGGCGAACTGATTGGCATGACGGAAGACGTGGAACAACTCGGCGAACTGATTGGCGTGACGGAAGGCGTGGAAGAACTCGGCGAAAAGGTGGAAGACCTCTGCCAGCATGTGGACGTCGTGGAGGACGACGGGGAACGTCTTGGCGCCCTGGTAGTAAGAGTTGACGAGAGCGTCAAAGTACTGGATGTCAGGGGCAGACGGAATAGCACAGACCCGGGGAGGGAGCACCTAGTGGCCGAGGCGACAGTTGCGCCCGTTTCAGATAACGAAAGTGTACGTCTCGAGGAAGACAAAGGGGCAGTTCAGAGACGTCGTCGAGGATCCTCTGGAGGAGTGTGTCGGGTACGTAACCAACCAGGATACGACGTGCAGGACGATCAGCAGGGAAGCGCACAAGCAAACGAGCATCACGCGAGAACCGACTTGGCGTGTGACATGGGGGGACCGTCGGAGCCATCCAATCACCTGACGCATAGTGCCGTGAACGGAAGAATGGTGGACATCATCGTGGACGGCAGGATACAGGAGAGGCCGTGCCGAGCACGAGTGAACACGAGTGCAGCGGTGGACGCGACTCGCGCGGATGTGGTGGGGTTTGTTGCCGGACCCATCGGAAGCAAGGTGGCTGCGAAGGTGCGCCAGAGAGGTCGGCGGACATGGTACCTAGTGAGCCGTTTCCAAGTGCGCAGGATGGCCCGTCAACACACCAGGAAGAAGGGCAACTGGACGAGGGACCGTCAAGACCGGCGGTACTGTTGCAGAATTTCGAAGCAGGATGGCATACATCGTCCTACCTGGACCAAGGGACACTATCCAACAGCGATACCTAGGATCGTGCCTCCTGGAGAAGAGGTTCGATGGGATAGTCCGCCGGGGCGCAAGGGAGATGCCGCAGTGATAGTGCTGGTCGGGACGACCAGCTCTGAGGAGGGAGCAGTGTCACCGCGCTCGCCGCATCTAATTGCCGACAGCCGCAATTGTCACCCATCGCATTATTGTCGGCACTACCGCAAAGGAGCCGAAGGAAAGAGACAGAGAATGGCCGCATTGTTGGGGCGCTTGCCGAAAGAGAGAAAAGGATAGATTCTTCTGGAGCCTTCTACTTTGTATATCACCGCAATAAGTGAACGTTCCTGAAGCTTCCAGAATAGTGCCGGGGAGATATAAATAGCGGTAAAGTGTGAGAAGGAGAGTCCAGTCAGTCAGACGTATGTGAAGGTTGAGTAGTCGTGCCGACGGAGACGGACAGACGATGTGGAGAGTTGTGCCGACGGAGAAGAGTTAGTTCTTTGTGTTACGAATTCGGAGTCGTGCTGTTGGAGAATCGGAAAAGACTTTCTTGTTGTTGCAACGAGTGTACAAGTTACTGTTTACGGAAATAAAAGTGTTTCTTTATCTAGACTACATCTGTCGTATTTACTTCACACCCACACAAAAAAAAGTTACAATATGCAAAATTATTTTACACCATCCATCTCATTTTCATACTTTTGAGTAACATTTTCAGAAATCAAACTATTGTAGAATGTATAATAAACTGTTGGGACATATTTCAAAAGGTCATTAATATCCGGAAGTTTGTTTGGAGTTATTAGTCTGGGCTTGACATATTTTGCTTCAAGCTTAACATTGCTAAGGTCCAGGATGTGCTTATCATTTCTTTTTTGTTGACTTCTCATTGGTTATTTATGATTAGACCACAGTTGTACCCAAACAACATGGATTTTGTTCTGAGGGAAAACATTAGTAGCTTCAGTTTAATAAAGGAATGGGTTTTGGCCCAAACCATATAGTGGGCAGATAGTTCACATGAAAAGCTGACAGATGGCGTCAATATTGCAAACTGTGTATCGGGGAGGGTTAGACCACTGTTGCGTTAATCCCCTCATATGGCCTCATGCAGTATTGAAGGAAAACTACAGCAAATAGAATGCTGCTGTTTACCTCACTCTGCCAACTTCCCCCATCTGCTTCTGTGATCCAAGTATAAGTGAAACATTCCATAGGTGTATAGACATGACTCTTTATTGTACTGCACTGAGACTCACGTACCTTGGGCTGACAGGCGGGGCACAGTCCTGGGAACAAGACAGGACACTGTCACAACCCCAATCTACATTAATATGATCCTAGTCAATGACAATATTGTTAAAAAGCAAACAAACAACAAATCACTTGATAATTCCTACTGTTATTATATTATTGTAACTACTAGGTGACTAAAGTGATAGAGAAAATTGGATAAGTGACACTTTTTAAAACTGAACAAAGCGACAATCATATTGAATTTGATTACTACCATACAGAGGAAATATAACAAAACTTAATTTTTTTCGCTGTCTATGCATTGTTTCAGTTGCTAAATTGTGGCCATCTGTGTATATTACTAGCAACTGCTTACTTATCATATTACTTTCCATTCCTATACTTAGAAAAAACATTGTTATTCCATTAAAAACATATCTGCTGCACTGAGTGGAATGCAGAAGATGGAGGTAAGCAATATTGCAAATTTTTCACCACAGCCTTCTGAATGAAAAGCACTACCGAATAATGTGAATTTGTATTTGTAATTTAGGATATGAAGAAGAAAAATAATAAAAAGAAGAAGAAAAACAAGTAGAAAATTCTACAGATTTTCAGAAAGTTTCAAAACGATGATGATGGTGGCGGTGGCGGTGGTGGTGGCGGTGGTGGTGGTGGTGGCTGAGGCGGTGGCTGAGGCGGTGGTGGAGGCGGTGGTGGTGGCGGTGGCGGTGACGGTGGTGGTGGCGGTGGCGGTGACGGTGGTGGTGGCGGTGGCTGAGGCGGTGGCTGAGGCGGTGGCTGAGGCGGTGGCGGTGGTGGTGGCGGTGGCGGTGACGGTGGTGGCTGAGGCGGTGGCTGAGGCGGTGGCTGAGGCGGTGGCGGTGGCTGAGGCGGTGGCGGTGGCGGTGGCTGAGGCGGTGGCTGAGGCGGTGGCTGAGGCGGTGGCGGTGGCGGTGGCTGAGGCGGTGGCTGAGGCGGTGGCTGAGGCGGTGGCTGAGGCGGTGGTGGTGGCGGTGGCGGTGGCGGTGGTGGTGGCGGTGGCTGAGGCGGTGGCTGAGGCGGTGGTGGAGGCGGTGGTGGTGGCGGTGGCGGTGACGGTGGTGGCTGAGGCGGTGGCTGAGGCGGTGGTGGAGGCGGTGGTGGTGGCGGTGGCGGTGACGGTGGTGGTGGCGGTGGCGGTGACGGTGGTGGTGGCGGTGGCTGAGGCGGTGGCTGAGGCGGTGGCTGAGGCGGTGGCGGTGGCGGTGGCGGTGGCTGAGGCGGTGGCGGTGGCGGTGGCTGAGGCGGTGGCTGAGGCGGTGGCTGAGGCGGTGGCTGAGGCGGTGGCTGAGGCGGTGGTGGAGGCGGTGGTGGTGGCGGTGGCGGTGACGGTGGTGGTGGCGGTGGCGGTGACGGTGGTGGTGGCGGTGGCTGAGGCGGTGGCTGAGGCGGTGGCTGAGGCGGTGGCGGTGGCGGTGGCGGTGGCTGAGGCGGTGGCGGTGGCGGTGGCTGAGGCGGTGGCTGAGGCGGTGGCTGAGGCGGTGGCTGAGGCGGTGGCTGAGGCGGTGGCGGTGGCGGTGGCTGAGGCGGTGGCGGTGGCTGAGGCGGTGGCTGAGGCGGTGGCTGAGGCGGTGGCTGAGGCGGTGGCGGTGGCGGTGGCTGAGGCGGTGGCGGTGGCTGAGGCGGTGGCTGAGGCGGTGGCTGAGGCGGTGGCGGTGGCGGTGGCGGTGGCTGAGGCGGTGGCGGTGGCGGTGGCTGAGGCGGTGGCTGAGGCGGTGGCTGAGGCGGTGGCTGAGGCAGTGGCGGTGGCGGTGGCGGTGGCTGAGGCGGTGGCGGTGGCGGTGGCTGAGGCGGTGGCTGAGGCGGTGGCGGTGGCTGAGGCGGTGGCGGTGGCGGTGGCTGAGGCGGTGGCTGAGGCGGTGGCTGAGGCGGTGGCGGTGGCGGTGGCTGAGGCGGTGGCGGTGGCGGTGGCTGAGGCGGTGGCTGAGGCGGTGGCTGAGACGGTGGCTGAGGCGGTGGCTGAGGCGGTGGCGGTGGCGGTGGCGGTGGCTGAGGCGGTGGCTGAGGCGGTGGCTGAGGCGGTGGCTGAGGCGGTGGCGGTGGCTGAGGCGGTGGCGGTGGCGGTGGCTGAGGCGGTGACGGTGGCTGAGGCGGTGACGGTGGGTGAGGCGGTGGCGGTGGCTGAGGTGGTGGCGGTGGCTGAGGCGGTGGCTGAGGCGGTGGCTGAGGCGGTGGCGGTGGCGGTGGCGGTGGCTGAGGCGGTGGCTGAGGCGGTGGCTGAGGCGGTGGCGGTGGCGGTGGCTGAGGCGGTGGCGGTGGCGGTGGCGGTGGCTGAGGCGGTGGCGGTGGCGGTGGCTGGGGCGGTGACGGTGGCTGAGGCGGTGACGGTGGCTGAGGCGGTGACGGTGGCTGAGGCGGTGACGGTGGCTGAGGCGGTGACGGTGGCTGAGGCGGTGACGGTGGGTGAGGCGGTGGCGGTGGCTGAGGTGGTGGCGGTGGCTGAGGCGGTGACGGTGGCTGAGGCGGTGACGGTGGCTGAGGCGGTGACGGTGGCGGTGGCTGGGGCGGTGACGGTGGCTGAGGCGGTGACGGTGGCTGAGGCGGTGACGGTGGCTGAGGCGGTGGCGGTGGCGGTGGCTGGGGCGGTGACGGTGGCTGAGGCGGTGACGGTGGCTGAGGCGGTGACGGTGGCTGAGGCGGTGACGGTGGCTGAGGCGGTGACGGTGGCTGAGGCGGTGACGGTGGGTGAGGCGGTGGCGGTGGCTGAGGTGGTGACGGTGGCTGAGGCGGTGGCGGTGGCTGGGGCGGTGACGGTGGCTGAGGCGGTGACGGTGGCTGAGGCGGTGACGGTGGCTGAGGCGGTGGCGGTGGCTGAGGCGGTGACGGTGGCTGAGGCGGTGACGGTGGGTGAGGCGGTGGCGGTGGCTGAGGTGGTGGCGGTGGCTGAGGCGGTGGCTGAGGCGGTGGCTGAGGCGGTGGCGGTGGCGGTGGCGGTGGCTGAGGCGGTGGCTGAGGCGGTGGCTGAGGCGGTGGCGGTGGCGGTGGCTGAGGCGGTGGCGGTGGCGGTGGCGGTGGCTGAGGCGGTGGCGGTGGCGGTGGCTGAGGCGGTGACGGTGGCTGAGGCGGTGACGGTGGGTGAGGCGGTGGCGGTGGCTGAGGTGGTGGCGGTGGCTGAGGCGGTGGCTGAGGCGGTGGCTGAGGCGGTGGCGGTGGCGGTGGCTGAGGCGGTGGCTGAGGCGGTGGCGGTGGCGGTGGCGGTGGCTGAGGCGGTGGCGGTGGCGGTGGCTGAGGCGGTGGCGGTGGCGGTGGCGGTGGCTGGGGCGGTGGCGGTGGCGGTGGCGGTGGCTGAGGCGGTGGCGGTGGCTGAGGCGGTGACGGTGGCTGAGGCGGTGACGGTGGCTGAGGCGGTGGCGGTGGCTGAGGCGGTGGCGGTGGCTGAGGCGGTGGCTGAGGCGGTGGCTGAGGCGGTGGCGGTGGCTGAGGCGGTGGCTGAGGCGGTGGCGGTGGCTGAGGCGGTGGCTGAGGCGGTGGCGGTGGCTGAGGCGGTGGCGGTGGCGGTGGCTGAGGCGGTGGCGGTGGCTGAGGCGGTGGCGGTGGCTGAGGCGGTGACGGTGGCTGAGGCGGTGGCGGTGGCTGAGGCGGTGGCTGAGGCGGTGGCTGAGGCGGTGGCGGTGGCTGAGGCGGTGGCTGAGGCGGTGGCGGTGGCGGTGGCTGAGGCGGTGACGGTGGCTGAGGCGGTGGCGGTGGCTGAGGCGGTGACGGTGGCTGAGGCGGTGGCGGTGGCTGAGGCGGTGGCGGTGGCTGAGGCGGTGGCTGAGGCGGTGGCGGTGGCTGAGGCGGTGGCGGTGGCTGAGGCGGTGGCTGAGGCGGTGGCGGTGGCTGAGGCGGTGGCGGTGGCTGAGGCGGTGGCTGAGGCGGTGGCGGTGGCTGAGGCGGTGGCTGAGGCGGTGGCGGTGGCTGAGGCGGTGGCGGTGGCTGAGGCGGTGGCTGAGGCGGTGGCGGTGGCTGAGGGGGTGGCGGTGGCTGAGGCGGTGGCTGAGGCGGTGGCGGTGGCTGAGGCGGTGGCGGTGGCTGAGGCGGTGGCTGAGGCGGTGGCGGTGGCTGAGGCGGTGGCGGTGGCTGAGGCGGTGGCGGTGGCTGAGGCGGTGGCTGAGGCGGTGGCGGTGGCTGAGGCGGTGGCTGAGGCGGTGGCTGAGGCGGTGGCGGTGGCTGAGGCGGTGGCGGTGGCTGAGGCGGTGGCTGAGGCGGTGGCGGTGGCTGAGGCGGTGGCGGTGGCTGAGGCGGTGGCTGAGGCGGTGGCGGTGGCTGAGGCGGTGGCTGAGGCGGTGGCTGAGGCGGTGGCGGTGGCTGAGGCGGTGGCGGTGGCTGAGGCGGTGGCTGAGGCGGTGGCGGTGGCTGAGGCGGTGGCTGAGGCGGTGGCGGTGGCTGAGGCGGTGGCGGTGGCTGAGGCGGTGGCGGTGGCTGAGGCGGTGGCTGAGGCGGTGGCTGAGGCGGTGGCGGTGGCTGAGGCGGTGGCGGTGGCTGAGGCGGTGGCTGAGGCGGTGGCGGTGGCTGAGGCGGTGGCGGTGGCTGAGGCGGTGGCTGAGGCGGTGGCGGTGGCTGAGGCGGTGGCTGAGGCGGTGGCTGAGGCGGTGGCGGTGGCTGAGGCGGTGGCTGAGGCGGTGGCTGAGGCGGTGGCGGTGGCTGAGGCGGTGGCTGAGGCGGTGGCTGAGGCGGTGGCTGAGGCGGTGGCGGTGGCGGTGGCTGAGGCGGTGGCTGAGGCGGTGGCGGTGGCTGAGGCGGTGGCTGAGGCGGTGGCTGAGGTGGTGGCTGAGGCGGTGGCTGAGGCGGTGGCGGTGGCTGAGGCGGTGGCTGAGGCGGTGGCTGAGGTGGTGGCTGAGGCGGTGGCGGTGGTGGTGGCGGTGGCTGAGGTGGTGGCGGTGGCTGAGGCGGTGGCTGAGGCGGTGGCTGAGGTGGTGGCTGAGGCGGTGGCTGAGGCGGTGGCGGTGGCTGAGGTGGTGGTGGTGGCTGAGGCGGTGGCTGAGGCGGTGGCGGTGGCTGAGGCGGTGGCTGAGGCGGTGGCTGAGGTGGTGGCTGAGGCGGTGGCTGAGGCGGTGGCGGTGGCTGAGGCGGTGGCTGAGGCGGTGGCTGAGGTGGTGGCTGAGGCGGTGGCGGTGGTGGTGGCGGTGGCTGGGGCGGTGGCTGAGGCGGTGGCGGTGGTGGTGGTGGTGGCGGTGGCTGAGGCGGTGGCTGAGGCGGTGGCTGAGGTGGTGGCGGTGGCTGAGGCGGTGGCTGAGGCGGTGGCTGAGGTGGTGGCTGAGGCGGTGGCTGAGGTGGTGGCTGAGGCGGTGGCGGTGGTGGTGGCGGTGGCTGAGGCGGTGGCTGAGGCGGTGGCTGAGGCGGTGGCTGAGGCGGTGGCTGAGGTGGTGGCTGAGGCGGTGGCGGTGGTGGTGGCGGTGGCTGGGGCGGTGGCTGAGGCGGTGGCTGAGGTGGTGGCTGAGGCGGTGGCTGAGGCGGTGGCTGAGGCGGTGGCTGAGGCGGTGGCTGAGGTGGTGGCTGAGGCGGTGGCGGTGGTGGTGGCGGTGGCTGGGGCGGTGGCTGAGGCGGTGGCGGTGGTGGTGGTGGTGGCGGTGGCTGAGGCGGTGGCTGAGGCGGTGGCTGAGGTGGTGGCTGAGGCGGTGGCGGTGGTGGTGGCGGTGGCTGAGGTGGTGGCGGTGGCTGAGGCGGTGGCTGAGGCGGTGGCTGAGGTGGTGGCTGAGGCGGTGGCGGTGGTGGTGGCGGTGGCTGAGGTGGTGGCGGTGGCTGAGGCGGTGGCTGAGGTGGTGGCGGTGGCTGAGGCGGTGGCTGAGGCGGTGGCTGAGGCGGTGGCGGTGGCGGTGGCTGAGGCGGTGGCTGAGGCGGTGGCGGTGGCTGAGGCGGTGGCGGTGGTGGTGGCGGTGGCGGTGGCTGAGGCGGTGGCGGTGGCTGAGGCGGTGGCGGTGGCTGAGGCGGTGGCGGTGGCGGTGGCGGTGGCTGAGGCGGTGGCGGTGGCTGAGGCGGTGGCGGTGGCGGTGGCGGTGGCTGAGGCGGTGGCGGTGGCGGTGGCGGTGGCGGTAGTGGTTGGTGATTTATTTGTATTTTCAATACTTCAACTTTTCTCAAACGGGAAATCATTATTATTTTTATGTCCTGGATATACAAAGAGAACGGAATTTCAAAGCCATCACATAGCGCACAGCTCCTAAAGGTTTGACTTTCACTTTAGTCTCCTGTATTCTCCTATTCCCATTGTACCTATAAGTCAATATTATAGATTAAGACCATTTCTAGAATTCTATCTAAACATG
>CM060974.1:7540443-7677943 GCA_030765045.1 Tenodera sinensis
AAACGGAAATGAGGGGAAACTATATAACAACAACGGAAAATAATTTGTAATACATACCTTTCAATTCGCCGGCTGGGTGCTGGGTGCTGCGTCTGCTTCAGGGCATATATAAAGCTACAAACTTACGAATAATTGTTTAACAGTAAGAATTATTCACTGTTTAATAACTAATAACGATACTTGACTTTAAAATCAAGAACAAAGTATAATAGACCACGGTCTGTAACTTTTGTATGCCGTTCGATTAGATGATGCAACAGGTACATATTTCGCATCCAATGGCAACATTAAAAATGGCGCTCTTTGAAAGGATGTATTCCTCCAGCCCCCACCCTCACCCCGCACCTATGCTATATATAGCATACATGTGGTGCACATTAATTAGCGCGTATTTTACTTGAAAATGTGTTTTTAATCAATGACATTGAAGAATATTAAGAAATACTCTTTTATATCATGTTAAAATTCAGTAGTACGTCATAACATTGCGTATAGCTAAATAGCACACTGTTTATTAATTAGTTTCATCGCTCTAATTATGTAGGCAACAGCGCAAGAATATTATAAGCTGTGCATTGCAAATTTAGCCATTGGATGGAGGGAGGGAGAAGTAGGTTTAAGGGTACTCAACTACGTGTTCATCAGTGCCCTTGAAAATGGACCATGGCAAAGTCAAAGCTAAATTTTAGTATAAAATAAAAGTACTAGTATAAAGGAAAAGAAATATAAATAAATATGCCAAACAAAGAGGCAAAAGCCAGAATTAGAAAAGTTATAAGAAAGATGAAAAAGTGTAAAATTTCGATATCTAAAGTTTCGAATTCTCAGGTTCATGTTTATCCTTACTTCACTGTTTTCGACCACTTGTTTATCGTCCGCCAGGAGTTCTGCAAGTCGGACAGGCAGTTATGTACAGAAAGTGTTGAAAGTGCGCTGGGGAAGCGCACTCTAGTAGTACCGATAAAAAGTTGTCGCACAGCGGACAAAGAGGAGCAGGGTCCCGTTTAAAAAGGTAATCATGTGTAAAATTGGGAGTCGCTAATGCCTAACCGAGCCAAATAATCTGTTCGCGACGAGATGCCCAGTTTATCGGAAGTTCTCTCACTTTCCTAAGCTTATTACAGCGATGAATTTGCCTCTCGCATAAGCGCGATATAAACTCCAAAGTGGATGAGGCGCATCGAAGTCTCCCAATAACAGAAAAGGTGTTGGTAACTGGGAAACTAGATCTTCTAAATCAGTGAGCGATAGATCATCAGACGGAGGGAGATATACTCGTATGTTAGGTGAGAGTCCTGGCCTGGACCTTGCTCACCCTGGAGTCTTATCAGATACCCAATTGCCTTCAGGAACCCATTAGCGCATGCAATGGCCCCTCATCAGGACTGACGTTTTCTCGGCGGATACAAACACAAGTTCTGCATAACCAGCGGTTGGAAATTAAGCGGTTAGCCAGTAACCCTTTGCAGCTCCCCAACCACCAACAACCCGTGCGAAAGACATCCATTAGACTGTGTTCAGGGAGGTACAAGGTTGGAGGTCAAACACATACATTTTTGTTAAAGTATGAGAATTCAAGGCAGGAAGTAGCGAACATGTTTGTGTACACAGTGCTATTGTAGAAAGAGTATTTTCACTAATAAGAGTATACTGAACACCTTAAAGAAATAGATCATCTATTGATTCAGTCAAAGGTAGTTGTTAATTGAGTGTGGAATGTCTTGATTATGTATATTTCAAATAAACCAGACCTTTTGCACAAGATTAGTTCCTTAGAGAAGTATGACTGACTATGATGATCACATTTAGCATTGCATGTTTCAGGATTTTATGAAACTATAAATATATGTCTGTGGGTATATATAAATACCATTTAAGTTATAACTTTACATTATTTTTGCAATGATCAATGTCTTACATTTTTATCGAATGTCTTACATTTTTACTTTCTCTACTGGTAAGTAGAGGGAAGTATTGTATTCCATCTAAAAATTTGATGTCGAGATTTTAGTGGAAGTATATGTTTTGAGACCCCTTGAATCCAAAAAAAGCATTTTTAGAAAAAGGTCCATGTGTGTCTGTCAGTCTGTGGACAGCATAACTCAAAAACAAAAAATTGGTTAAAAACCAAAGTTGGTTTAATGTCTTTCAAGGATGCAATATGAAGATTCTAAAGAAAATAGCCCCACCTAAACTACCTTTTACAAATGGAAAGTTTTTTGAAAATTTTGATTTTCTTGAAAATGGCTCTAACAATTTTGATTAAAATGAATACAAATGAAATGTATATTTTGAATTTTCTGGCTATAGCCTATGTAGTCCTGTTTACTCTGGATGACTTTTCAATAACTCGTAAACCGTAAGAGATAGATAAAATCTTCCTGTACATAAAATGCAGATCTCACTAAAATAAACAATTTATGTCAAAATAAATTTTTTTGTAGAGTGCACCATTTCAGAGGTATTCCTTGTTATTTGTGTCCACTTTGGGAAACAAACTTTCGTGAAATGGAACATCATTGTTCATTTTTCCACCTAAAAATTTGATGTCGAGATTTCATCGGAAATATGTTTTGAGACCCCCTGAATCAAAAAAGCATTTTTAGAAAAAGATTTGTGTGTGTGTGTGTCAGTCTGTGGACAGCATAACTCAAAGACAAAAAGTCGGTTATAAACCGAAGTTGGTATTTAAGTTCAATGCCTTTCAAGGATGTAACATGAATATTTTGAAGAAAATAACCCCACTCTAAACTACCCTTTACATGGAAAATTTTGATTTTCTTTAAAATGGCTCTAACGGTTTTTATTAAAATGATACGTGTTTCAGATATTTTGATGACAAATGAAATGTATATTTTGAATTTTCTGGCTATAGCCCATGTAGAAAGTGGCATATTAGCTCCTCAAAGTAAATGCAATATAAAAAAGAAAAATATTTGGCATTCAACAGTTAAAACACTACCTGGCTTGCTAAGAATCTGAGAGACCCCTATATTTATTTAAACATTCTAGTTTTTGAACGAACACACCTAAGCAATCACCTAACTAGGACATTTATGGGCATCACGAAAGAGATCAAGGGGGGCCCCATCGCCCCATGGCCCCCTTCCCCTTGTAATTAATAAATTTAATGTGAAATCAATCACTATTAGGCTATTGTTTTAATTTTTATGTATAGAATGGTTTTTATTTAGCACAAATTAATACGCCTATCTGTACAAATATATAACTCATATCTTTTACAGTTTAGACAAAAGAATAATGAATTAATATTGTTTGATTCCAAGCTTCCAACATGCAGCTCGATTCTGTAAAAAGTCTGCTGAATGCCCATAAGGACATCCAATATTATACCTTACTCGACTGTTTGCTGAAGCGACAACCTTATCTGTGCATTTCTTTAGCTCCAAGAATGATTAATCAGTGGTTACGTGCTGCAGAGGTCAACCAAACTCTGCATGCCTTCTCTCATTACATATTACTCACATGTTTTAATAATAATAATGATAATGATGATAATAATGGTGATGGTGGTGGTGATGGTGATGGTGATGGTGGTGGTGATGATGAAGACGATGATGATGATGACGACGGGGAGGACGGGTGGTTGGAGGTTTAAGGGTGCTCAACTTTGTGGTCATCAGTGACCTTAAAAACAGTTCATGGCAATAGCCAGATATAAACTTCAATCAAAAATAAAATTACTACTAAGAATAATATAAACATACAAAACAGTGGCAAAAGCCAAAATCAAAACAAGGTTATAAATGTCAAAAGAGTGTAAAAATTAAGTATCTATATTTCAAATCCTCAATTTCACTCCGCTGCAAAACCTAAAAACTCTTTCGACCACTATTTTGTCGTCCACCAAGACCTCTGCAACTCTGGTAGGCAGCTTCAGAGAGTCTCAAAAGTGTGCTAGAGAGAAACGCTCTAGCAGCACGTGACAGACTGACAAAAGGTTGTCGCATAGCAGACAAAGAGGAGCAGGGTCCCTTTTAAGTAAGTAATCATGCGAAAAATTGCAGTGGCCAATTCTCAACTGAGCCAAATTAACCTCCTCACGACAAGATATGTGAGAGGAAGTTATCCAGTTTATCAGAAGCTTATTATTTTGGAGAGCTGAACACTCTTCATGCCTGGACGACAGCACCGCTCTCCGCACTTCAAGCCTAAAGTCTTCCGAAGTAACACATGAGATGATAATACTGGGTTCTGTAGTTGTAGTTGATGATGACAACGATGACGACGACGACGATGATGATACAGTAAAACATGGGCATCAATAGACTTTTCTCTGAGAGGAGGTCCATGTTGGAAGTTTGTAATCAAACAATATTAATTCATTACATTACATATTACATTCTGTTGTCAAAAGTTATAGTATTTGTTGCGATAGTCATATTAATTTGTACTAAACAAAAATTGTTCTTTACATCAAAATTAAAACAATAGTCTAACAGTTACTAACTGACTGCACATAAAATTCATTAATATCCAAGGGGAGGTCATGCCCCCCCGCCCCCTTGCCCTCCCTTCTTGATGCTCATGAAGTAAAATCTGTCTAAACGAGATTTCCTATACTCCATAAACCTGAGCAAATGGGAAAAAAAGTCTCAGAATGGAGCTATTTCCTTTTAAACTATACTTTAAACAGGAAAGCTGTCTAACCAGAAATTTTCTGTAACCACTTGCATAAATAACTTTTACTGAAACAGATTATTATATGTGTAAAACACAGCTAACATTTTTTAAAGTGATAGGCATTAACTTTTAAAGCAACTGTACTTGCACCAAAGTTTTAAGAACTATTTATGTGAGAATGAACTTGGCACAAGTTATTTGGAGTCAAAGAATTTATCAGAGATATTGCAATTATTATGTCTTCACTCTGTGTGGTCCATAGGTTTGTCTGTTCCCCAACAGGTGTCTGACCCTAGGCTCTGGCTTGTAAGTCCTACGTAAGGGGAGGGTAATCAAGTAAAGAAGAAGAATATGTAAAATACAATCCCAATACATTAAAATCTGGAATCTATCAGATCAGTTGTGAGGAATGTGAGAAATGTTACATAGGCAAAGTAAAAGGAAACTTGGAAATTAGACTAAAGGAACACAAGAGAAACAAACAACTAAAATAAATAGAAGAGCCTGCTGTATCCTACCATATAATATTTAAAGCTTTAGCGGTGAATATTACTAATAATTGACCATGGAGAATCAAATGGTTGAAAGCTTGAGTTTTATAAATTTGAAGCGGCTAATCCCCTGAGAATCAATTATTAGTATCCTACCATTTTTAATAGAAAACCACAACATTGGTCAAAATATAAAATTGTTAAAATCTTTTACTTCATCAACAGAATTGATAATTTGGTAAAAAAATACATAATAAAAAACTGAGATAACATAATAAATTTCAAAATCACATAAGTGAATAGTGTTGAAACTTTGCCCCCCTAGCACCAGATGGCAACAGGATTGTTACAGAACAAAGACCGAGGAAGAGGGAGAGAGCTTCAGTCATCCAAGAGCTGAGGATGAGGTTGAATGACCTCAAAAGTGATTTTCCATCATTTTAATCGTTTTCCATCAGATTTTCCACCATTTTAAAAGTGAAGGTGAGTGTAAAAAAGTCACTCATAAAAAACTAAACTGTCAAATGTAATTTGAAAATAAAGCATAACATATTTGAACCTATTTTTTTATTTATAGATTTTTATTTCTAATTGTTCTTTCATTTTAATTCTGTGCAATCACATTTTTACTTTCTCTGCTATGTATGTACAGTAAATAGAGGAAGTATTGCATTCTATCCAAAATGTAATATAGACATTTCACTGGAAATACGTGTTTAGAGGTTCCCTGAATAAAAGATAAGCATTTTTTCAAAACGGCTTGTGTGTCTATGTGAACAGCATTATTCAAAAACATAAAGTCGGTTGGTATTTAAGTTCACCATCTTCAAAGCATACAACATGAAGATTTTCAAAAAGTACCCCATCCTAAATTATTCTTTATATGGAAAGTTTTTATTTTCTTAAAAATGACTTATACCAAATATTTAAGGTATTTTCATGATAAATGAAATGTATATCTTGAATGTCCTCAGAAGTCCTCTTGACTCTGGATGACTTTTCATATCTGGTAAACCATAAGTGAGTGAGTGAGTGAGTGAGGAGTATTATTTAAGGGTCCATCGACAGCTGGGTCATTAGGGCCCAGTAAACCATAAGGGGTGGACAAAATCTTACTACACAAAACGTAGATTTCATTAAAACACACAGTTTATATCAAATACATTTTCTTTTTATTTTTGAGAAATGGACCATTTCTAAGATAGTCCTTGCTATATGTTTGAATTGTTCAATACTTCTGCTTTTCTCAAAAGGAAAGTCATTGTTCACCTTTTATACTTTTTATTTGCTTGCTTATTTTACTATTTTATTGTGCTTATAAACTTTAGCTTTAGTTATAAATATATCAGTGGTACAAATTAAATGTAAAGTAAGAATATACATTTTCTCCCACACTCGACTTTTGGAAATCATAAGTCAGCCCCTAATATTTTTTTAGCCGGGCACACCTGTGTTGGTTACAAATTTCTTCTGCAGCAGTATTCTGAATTATCTTGTACATTCTTCTTATATCTGTAACATGTTTCTTTTGAGTTTTGTTTTCTTCTTATATAATTTATGTAAATGTAATAATTGTGGGATGGTTTTCTTTGTTTAGTTCAGTGAACTCCTCACCCTACTTTGTAAGGAAATCTGATTGTTTTCTGCCATTACTTCGTATTTTTTTTTAAGTTTAACGTCCTTTAACCTGGTACCTAGGTCATATCGCACAAAGAATGAGTGAAATGATGCTCAAATGAGCAGAGCATTAAGTTACTAGCCATTTGCCTTTTCAGGATAAGGGAAAACCCCGGAAAAAACCTTATCTGCATAATTCACTCTAACCGACATTCAAGCTTGGGATCTCTTGAATTTGAGCCAGACGCTACCCCCACACCACAGAAGCGGATCACTTAAACATGCTTTGTACCTTTACTTAATGGAGATCTACCAATTTTGAATTCTTCGTATTTCTAGTAAAACTTTGGAATACTTTCGTAATTTTTATTTAGTTTTTATCTTTCTTTATTTTCGTCCTTAAGAACTTGGATCTTCAATCACGGATTCGTTTCTTTCTCATCTATAGGTATTTACGCAAACAGGAATTCAACACAAATGCCCAAAAATAATTTTCTGCTTTTTGTTTTGGAAATACCTAGTACAGTTTCAAAGGACTTAATGCATTTGGGAAATTACGAGAACCAAGGTTTCTTATTGACCCACAATACAAATTTATTAGTACTGTAGACCATTTACATATTACAGGACATATCACACATTTCTTTGTTATTCATGATGAAGTGGAGTAATCTAATTTCAGAGCTAGAGCACTAAATCTTGTTACACATAGCGTATTTCAGTGCTAAATTTTATTCATAGAAGATTTCCCATCTGTCAAATCTACGCATCCGTTTCTTTATAAAGTTCATGGTCAACCATTCTCCAACCACATGTGCGTGAGTCATGTGTACCTCCGTGACGTAAGTTTTCTTCCGCCCACCTTTTATGCATTTCCTTTCATGATCTACCAACATTTTGCACACAACCGCACCCTCTTTTACTATTCACTGTACTTAGAACGAAAGGCATAAAATGTGTTATTCTAACCCTTTAAGATAATTTTTGTACTAAAAATAAATTTCTTCCCGTTTTACAACGTCTTTTAATGAATATTGATTTCTTGGAATGTTGTGTAGATATTTAGTAATATTCTTTACTGCATTGTTGGCCATAGTGTCTCGGACCCAGTGAAAGATGGCGCCGGTAGCTGAAAATGTGGAAGTAAATGGATTTTCGTCAAAAAAGAAGGATGAAACAGATAATAAGGAAAATTTATGGTATGTCATTTCATAAAAAATATGCAACATTAATGGTGTAATATTTATATGACTTGTCGCGTAATTTCTGTGACTTATCTAAGAGGAACTCAAAATTTTGTGTCCAAGGCTCTTGATAGGTCAAAATAAGGGTCTTTGGAGCTTAGCAATATTAAACGTCACGTTTATCCTTTGTGTAAATGAGACTCTTATTGTTTAGAAGCTCTAGACCATATATCACCAGAAGACAACACTGATAATGTCTGACTAATTTTGTAATGTTAACCCAGTTCCGAAAATAAATCAAGTAGCAATTTTGGCATTTTGTGAATGCTAATGAAGTATAAGATTCATAGACTTTAGGAATAGCATATGTAATGTTTTGAGTCCTATGACATGACATTAGACTTAGTCGACGATAAGCCTTGCAAGAATATATGTTTTGCTTATTCTGCTTTCACAGGTCAGCTATTTTAGGTGAAGTTCAGACACGGGGTAACACCAAGTTACCATCGTGTAAATCGGTATTAGTTTTAGGTAAGTAAATATATAAATCAGCTATTAATATAGTACAGTTCTAGAATTCAGCCTTCTTCAGTGGTTGGAGTCATCCTGGATAAATAAATTGGTATTTGCGTTTTATAAATGCTAAATTTAGCACCACTTCGATTTGAAGCAACATTTTAGTAATAGTGATTTGTTGCAATGAGATTCAAGCTGTGGGTAATACTAGACTTTGTGGAGCCGCAGATTTAACCTCACTTACAACTCCCGTCCAACCATCTGGGTTCCGCCACACTTTCAAATATACCATGTACTTTCTGTGATACTCTGTGACTGCCTCCAACTCTGCATGTGAAATGAATGCATGTTAATGTACGTTTATTTTAAAGGAATAAATTCACGGACAATGTAGTGTATTGACTAAAATACTTCAGATATATTTTGCTACACTTTTAACACTATATTGCACTGTTTTACTGCACAAGTATTAAGAATACACCTTTAGGAATAATAATTGGTGCACATAATATTATTTATTTCTGTAAATGTGAACTGCACTTTGAGGCAAGATGCAGAAAGTGAAGCAGTCAAATGAAATTATCTACACACGCTTCACCCAAATCATGGGAACTTTCCTCTCCACCGTATCCCTTCCCTCTCCTGAACAGATGTTGCTAACAAAGACACTCGACACAGAAGCTTTCCTGTATATATTGCTGGCATAGTTCCTGCATTTCATATATTGGCAATACCACTTTCACTGCTTTCCCCTACCTTATGTCCCTTCTATGTGCTATTGCTATAGGTCGTCTGCGTTCTAATGAGGTTTGAAAAAAAGTTATTTGTGTGTTTTTAAGAGTTTCAGGAGGCAATATAATGATTTTAAAACAACAATAATAATGTACTGTTATTTATCAAGGCACCTAACATTCCCTAACATAAGTATTTTTGATGAAAATAGGGTTTTGGTCAATATGCTACATTATCTTAAATTCACAACAATGTGCATCAATAAAGTGATACTTTTGTTATTTGATTGTCCCTACATTTAGTATCCATAGATTTATTAGTTATTTATTTTAAAGGGTTAGGACTAGACAAAGGATCCTTTGCATGTGATACAAATAAATGTTAATTTTTGTAATATTTGCATTTAACTTCTAAGGTCACAACAGTGGCTTTTTACCTGTTCAGCACTAGCTTATGATGTGTTAATACTTGGGCTTGTTTTACTGTGGATTATTACACTAAATTCACACACACATTCAGACCCCCATTCATACTTCCAGACTACGATGGCTGAGAAATAATCCTGGCTGAAGAAAAATTCGCACCCTGCAGCTAAGAATTGAACTCGGCACACTGACATGTTAATTTATTTTTATTTTAAAAGAATGGGGCAGTTTGAATTTTTTTGTAGGGAACGGAGCAAGGAAAGTATAATTTGAGTATCAAAGATGGCCATAATGCTGTCTGGTCGACATGGGGATTTGAAGTGTTCCTATCACTCTTGCATTGAATTTAATGGCAAATGTAGTTTCATTCAGAAATACACAAAATTTATATATTTTGACATTTAAAATATGTGGTTACTTTCAAACCCCGACATAATGCCATCTGGCTGAAATGGGAACTTGAACTCACTTTGCATATGTCCGTCTTTGATACTAGACGCCTCATTTGAATGAGAAAAAGGAGTACATTTTTGTACTTTTTTATTGAAGGATTGAGACTAGGAAAGGAGTTTGCAAAGGGAGGGAATACATTTTAATTATTTATTTCAAACACAAGACCACGCTCTTCAAGAGGAATTGCTGGCTGTTAAAACTGTCATGGGGTGCTTCACTACCAAAAATACAAATCTGTTTTTCAGGCCAATAAAGGATACAATAGAAATCTGATGCAGTATGTTCTGGAAGGGATTCATAGTCTTTTTTTCGTGTTTTTTCTTTTTTGTATGGAGTTGCCTCTCCATAAACTTGTGCAGTCCAGCACATGGGGTAAGCATGACAGTCATATGGTCTAACAGGAAATATAAGTAGTGGTGGGGAACCAACTTGGCCGGAGGGAAGATGACAAATGAGGATGACTTGTATGGATCCAGAAAATCCAGTATTAACCAAGCTGTGTTACACACAAAATACTTCAGCCACTGTTTCCAGTGGTAGGAAAGACCCATGTGTCAAGGTTGCCAGCCCCAGTTGTCAGTCTTCTCTCCCTGTACATCTTTTGCTTCCTGCACAATGTTGCCAACTCTCTTCTATGCAAAGTATGTGAACTTGTTTGTTGTGTTACTTCACATAAAAGCACTTGTTTCATATGTAGGTGATATACCTTGTTATTGTTATGATTTAACTTATAACTAATGTTATTTGTGTAGCAAGAAGTAGCGTTGCACTTGTCCAAATTTCAATAGCAAAATGTAGAGATTTATATTCCTTACCTTGGATTTTTACATAACTTGCTGTTAAAATCTATGCTTGTATACAACAGTATGGCTAGCATCTGGAACTGAAACTGTTGCCATTTAGTTATGCAACAATGCCAACTTTTACCATTGTTTTGGCATTAATATTGTGCATGTTTTGTTAGCTTCTACCTAATTCAGTCAGTTTGTCAGAAACTGTAACCGGCAAAAAGGTTGGTCTTTCCGTAATAAATGATTGTTTAGATAAAAAGCATCATCAAGGCAAGTATTTGTGTAGTTACGATGCCAGTTTCAAACTTGCAGCTGTACTTTGTGTCAAACCACAATGTAAGAGGTTGGAAGAAACTATGAACTGGACAAATATAGTGTGCAGCATTTAGTTACTTCAGAAAAAAAAAGGAAAGAGAAAATTGCATAGAGGACCGAAATGTAGCTTATTTTTGTGACAAACCTTTTTTCCTCTTTATCCTCTTGAAATTTAAGAGTGTGACTTTTATGCGGGGGTAACTTATTTTGGGGCTTATTTCCACAGTTTTGCAAAAGTAGCATCCTGAACTGATTTTCAGTATATGCTATACTCAGCACCAATTAAGAAGGGGATTGACAGATGTTAACCACATGGCGGAAACATATAAATGGACAGGAGGGAATGAATACGTCAGCAATGAAAAGGACCAATTAGAGCTAAGAGTTTCCATAGCAATGGTATGCGTGAGGACCCTGTTGCCGATGTGTAACATGTGATTAACATATGGCTGATAAACCCAGCAATAATATAAGCTGCTTCTGCTACTGCTGCATATAAACAAATAACGCCTTCCTGTAGCCCGAGCTTGCAATGCTTGCATTGTCTGTGTGCTGAGAAGTTCGTTTCCATCATTCTGTATACATGGTTATTTGCTTTGTGTTATGTGTACCTGTTCGTGTGTTGCGAGCTTTTGTAATTGTGCTAACGCTTTTAATGAGTATTTAACAATGTCAAAAAAATAGTGACAGTGAAAGTGCTGCCAAACGAAAAATTGAGCATACTCATGAACCGAATAAAACTATTTGGTAAAGGTATCCCAACTAAAGTACAAGCATGGCAGATAATATACCCTATAAGAGAATATTTCGAAGAGCAGAAATTGAATAGAGGGCCTCCTATTCCAGTCTATAAATACTTGATATGACTTTGTGTGCTGTAGGAATTGGTAAGAATAAGAGCAATTCAGATATCAGCGGCAGTTTCCCATTAGAATAAGCATCTTTTACGCAAATGTTTAGATTGATATACTTGCATGCTCCATCCTTTGAATGTAGATTCAGTATTTTACTATTATCTTTCCATATGAATATAAATAATACGCACTCAACATTCCAGGTGCAATCCAACCGTCTTCTTACACATAATCCTAACAGGTTCTCCACATGGTCGCAATAAGTGGCAACATCGCCTCTCTCTCTCTGAGAACAGTCAATCCCTTTGTTGGTTGGTGCTAATTATAGAAGACATTCCGTAATGACATACTCATCACCAGATGGTGTTACTAAGCACACAGGAACAAACAATGTAGGGCTTTAATTCCTTACTTACTGTGGTTAAAGAAACAAATGACTAAGGGAAAGGAAATGCACATATTAATACTTAAAGAGATGTGAACACTTATAAACCAACCCACCATGTATACCAGGTGGAAGTCATTACATTACTTTAAACCAGTGATAGATCTCGATATTTGGAACACTTTTGTACCTTACGTTTTTGTCTCTGACCATTTCCTATGGAGGTGTTTTAGTTCTCTCAAAAACAAGCTGGCAACACTGCAGATTGTGTGGGTGTCACTTTCCCTAGCTCAGTACATAAACACAGTAACGGTGCTTCTTGAGAACACAAACTCATACTCTGCCTTGTGCTTACGTGTTTACAGCGCGAGTGTTGGCCAATCACAAGCGTTAGCTCGCAAAACATGAAAGCGAAAGTGCCAGACCAGTTTACATGCACAAACCAGCTCAATTCCCTGAACAACCTCAATGCAACGTTGTCGACTTACTGCACGTGTGAAAAAGCTGCTTTGAGTATTCCTTCACGTCTTTTAAGTGATTAATTAATTCGAAACCCTGTGTGGTGTCCCATTATTGCTACCGAAGCAATGTCAGATATAAGTTACCCTACGCATCTTACAAGTAACAAACTGTTATCTTCGTACATTCTTGTGGAATTATGCATCCAAGTTGGATCAAAATCCATTTATTTTTTCAAAATCAGTTGATCAAAGAACAAAGTTCCATTATACGTTTTTGTTTGTAGTGCTTCTATGAAGCACACATTAGAAGGAATGTAATGACTTCCCTTCCACCCTATATGTTATAAGGCACTTTCTTATATACCAAAACAATCATAATACATCAACATATTACATCATTTTAATTTTCTGTACTATGTATAATAATTAGTGGAAATATTGTATTCCATCCAAAAAATGTTATGTCTGGATTTCACCAGAAATTTATATTTTGAGGCTCCTGAACCCAGAAAGTATTTTCAGAGAAAGGTCTTAACTGTGTCTGTGAACAGCATAAATCAAAAATGAAAAGTTGGCTAAACACCAAATTTGGTATCAGCATCTTCCAAGGTTGCGACATGAAGATTTTCAAGAAAATGCCCCCACTCTAAACTACCTTTTACATGGAAAATTTTTCAAAAATTTTTATTTTCTTAAAATTAAAATACTATATGTTCACTTTCATGGTGGATTGTGTGTGTGTCTGAAATTTTGTGGGAATGTCCTGAAGTCCTCTTTATACTGGATGAATTTTGCAGAACTGGTAAACCATAAGAGATAGATGCAATCTGACAACACAAAATTGAGATTGGATTAAAGTACACAATTTATGTCAATTTTATTTTGGTGTGCTTACATGCACATGTACATATAGGAGAGGGGGAGTTAACTGGTTCCGATGTATTTCTTGTTATGGTTCACACGTTCATATGAGGAAACAGAACAGATGTTAATTATTATTTATTTATGCCAACAAACTTACTGTTGGTGTTTTTAAACACACAAGCCGTGTGTGGGCTTGCTTGCGTAAAACACCTCTGTGCTGTAGGTATTATAGTGAAGGAAAGAATAAATGAAAAAATGATTATCTGGACTACTTGCCATTGTCCAAAATTGTGTCGGATATCTTTTCATCCGAAGCTGTGTAGGACATCTTCATTGGTGTGGCCAAGCACTCTCTTGCTGATCTTGGCCTGGTTGCATGGCTGAGTGGAAGGTGCGGCTCTTGATTCAGCTATGCTCTGGTCTCTCCTGATTGGCTTGGGAGCTATATGGGCTGCATAATGGGGGGGAGGGGGGGTGCTTTTAATGGCTATGCCTGGTGTAGGTGCATTAGTGTTTACTGTGGTTGATGTTGTCACCAGTCAGGTTTCTTGAGGTAATTGCTTAAATAGTGGAATGTAAAGAGTGGGGGGTTCATTTTACAGGTTTGTGTGTGAAGAAGTCTTGTACACTTGGATGTTTAGGCTTACTACATTAAGGATAAACACCCAGTCAGAAGTAAAATAAAAAATAATAATACTACATAATAGAATAGAATAGATTTTGATGTTTAACTATTTAGGTGCGATAGCTTCATATGATGAAAAAGATATTGACTTTAAACTTAGTAAAATTTTAAATATTTGTGGAATATTAAAGAAAACCCTGAAAAAACAAACCAAGAAATTAAATTTGATAATGTGACGACATTGCCTTTTGGTAGTGAAACGTGGACTGGTGGGGACATGTATCCTGAATGGTAGAGGATAGAAAAGTTAAACAGGTATTAGTAAAGATACAAGGAGGGAGAGGGAAAGGAAGACTCCGAGTAATGTGGGAAGATGGAATGGGAAAGATTGGGAGACATACGATTAAGATGGTAGGGGATGAGGAGAATGATGAGGGATGTGGAGGAGGGTGGATTGATGGGTCTCTCCTACACTGAGATAATTGATGAAATAATTTGGAATGAGTTTCAGAAAATAGAATACCAATATGAACTGAAGGAGTTGGTAGACTGAGGAAGAAATGGAAAGATAGTGTGAGGCTGGAACAGACCTATGGTCTAATCCATGAGTGGAGGAGGAGTAAGAAGAAGAAATTACAAATTTGGGTTTAGCACTTAAGTTAATGCAATTGTAAAAATTGTTTTTTATTTTGTACTTGGAATCAACCACAAAATGACTGCACTTGGAGGAAGATGCCGCTGTTTTGTTGACAATATGTAATATCAAGGAGTAAGGGGCAAGAGTGTGCAATTGCACATTCAAAACAATACATTATTTGCATATCTCAGCCTCATTAACAAATGCAACTTGGAACCACAGATGTTTCCTTTCCTTGACTACACTTCCAATGCCCTACCTGCTTGTCTCCTAACTGGTTAGCTCTCCTTCCCACCAAACACACTCATATGGCAGCCATCATGAAATAGCATTAAGGATGCAAATAAATATTCAATATAAATGTATTATACATTGTTATGTGCTTGATTTATGTACACATACATTTAATTTTAACAAGAAATGTTAATTTGAACGAATATATGCATACATACTTGTAAATATTGACTGGAAAACTATCTGTTACTCACAAATCAGTTTAAAACAGTGCTTGCTTTAAAATGCAGTCCTTCACCATGCTACATCTTGTAGTTACATTGAATTTGCATACAGTCTCTAAGAAGTATTCTCCATAATATATAGTCTTCAGTAGCAATACTTACAGTTTTCTTTAGTGTTTCAAAAAACTTTAATTAAGTAGCAGTCTCCATTTGGATGCGTAGCTGGCTTAGTGGACATTTTGTTAGCATTACTAAGCATGCTGTATGCCAGCAGATTTGGACATTCATAGCCACTTAATTTCAAGAGTATAGATTGCAAATCATACAAATTATAACTATAACCACATACCTTCATCATAGAAGTTGTTGGACATGTTTGTGCATGGCACATCTTTTAAGAAAATTTGCATTAACGCTCTTTAATCCTGCACTACCATCAAAATAAATCATAAAAAAGTTATACATTGGTTAGTAGAGCAATCATTAACACACAATTGCAGAAGTTACTCTATTCACATTAAGACATGGCCACCATTCCTCAGCCACAGTTACCTTGTAGGCTTTTATTTTAAAAGTTTAGTAGCATTCCAAGCTGAGATTTGCAAAATTCCTGGTTACTGTGCAAGTTTTCTCAGAGATTTCTTAGGATTTCATACTTCTCTCTGATGTCATTGAGTTTTTCCTCTGTGAGAACAGACTATTTACTTTTTCTTTCTCATGAAGAATACATCCTGTTTCCCTAACTTTATTCACAATATCTCAAATTGTTTTCCTGCTTGCATGAACAGCAGAAAATCTGTATGTAAATTGCTGTTTCACTTCTCTACAAGAGTTTGGTATCATAGGAATCATGCATAAAGATTCTTTGTGCTAACTGACATAACAGCTCTAACACACTATAACATTAAAACACATGATCTCTTAATGTGCCAACCACTGTAAGGCACAGATTTTGCAGTACATGAAGTGGGAACAGACTCAGCAGTGCAATGCAGAGCAAGCAATTCCCTGTAATATGGATATGCATCCAAACAAAGATTCTGTATAAGGCTCCTTAAATTAATTTTATCTTCTAATTTTAGAGGTTTGAATATTGCTTTATCTTCAATAAATATTGATAAATATTTAGTGACTAAATTTCACTTATCGTTCTAAAGTAAGAACAAATTAGAAACTAAAAACTTCACTTATCTTAGTATTATTTGCTGAAAGTTTGAGTTTTTTATTTTGAGTCACTTATTTACACACACCTTCACTAATAACTGCTTTTTTAAGCGGAAACGTTTTCAGGACCATTCGATCCCATCTTCAGCCGTTGGATGACTGACGTTATCCTCTTGTTCCTTTTCTCTGTTGTCTCTATTCTGCTGCCATCTGGTGTTAGGGTTGCAGAGTTTTAACACTTCATTCAATGCTGGTATTTCGAAATTAATAACTTTATTACTGTTTTTGATGATGTATATTTTTTCCCAAATATTCAGTTCTATTGGTGAATTAATAGATTTTAACAGTTTTATATTAAGGCCGATGTTGTGGTTTTCAGTCCAAAAATGATGTGCCACAGCAGATTTTTCAATTTGTTTTAATTTTATGTTTCTTTGGTGTTCCTTAAGTCTTATATCCAAATTTCTCTTTGTTTTTCCTATGTAGCTTTTGTCACAACTATTACAGTTGATCTGGTAAATCCCCGATTTTTTATTGTATGGGATGGTATTGTTTAGTGGCTTATTAAGCAGGTTTTTTAAACTGTATTGGTTTTGCGGTGCTAGTTTTATGTTTAGTTTCTTGAAGATTTTTTCAAATTTTCTGAAGGCCCAGGGATGGTACGTGAATTTCTTAAATTTCCAGTTGTTTGTGAGTGGTGTTAATGTAGTGGTTTGCGAAATTATCTTGAGCTTTTTTGCATTTTTTGACATGTTCCTAACGGTGGCTGGGTTGAATCCATTTAATATTGCAATTTCTTCTATGTGTTTCCACATATATTCAAATTTTGGAGAAGATATGTGGATGACATTTTCGCTATAATCCCCCAGAAACAAAAAGACTGTCTAAAATTACTGAATCTACAGGACAGCCATATAAAATTTACAATTGAAATAGAAGACAACAACACATTACCCTTCCTGGACCTCAAAATTACTAGAAATATAGATGGTGTAAAATTTGGTATACATAGAAAGCCCACACATGTAGACAATTACATCAAGAAAAACAATTGCAACCCAATTTCACACCAACTGGCAGCATTTCGAAGCTTGATACATCGTTTATATAATGTCCTGTTAAGTAAAGAGGAATTTCTGAAAGAACAACAACACATAGAAGAAATTGCAATATTAAATGGATTCAACCCAGCCACTGTTAGGAACATGTCAAAAAATGCAAAAAAGCTCAAGATAATTTCGCAAACCACTACATTAACACCACTCACAAACAACTGGAAATTTAAGAAATTCACGTACCATCCCTGGGCCTTCAGAAAATTTGAAAAAATCTTCAAGAAACTAAACATAAAACTAGCACCGCAAAACCAATACAGTTTAAAAAACCTGCTTAATAAGCCACTAAACAATACCATCCCATACAATAAAAAATCGGGGATTTACCAGATCAACTGTAATAGTTGTGACAAAAGCTACATAGGAAAAACAAAGAGAAATTTGGATATAAGACTTAAGGAACACCAAAGAAACATAAAATTAAAACAAATTGAAAAATCTGCTGTGGCACATCATTTTTGGACTGAAAACCACAACATCGGCCTTAATATAAAACTGTTAAAATCTATTAATTCACCAATAGAACTTAATATTTGGGAAAAAATATACATCATCAAAAACAGTAATAAAGTTATTAATTTCGAAATACCAGCATTGAATGAAGTGTTAAAACTCTGCAACCCTAACACCAGATGGCAGCAGAATAGAGACAACAGAGAAAAGGAACAAGAGGATAACGTCAGTCATCCAACGGCTGAAGATGGGATCGAATGGTCCTGAAAACGTTTCCGCTTAAAAAAGCAGTTATTAGTGAAGGTGTGTGTAAATAAGTGACTCAAAATAAAAAACTCAAACTTGAAGAATACTTCACTGTCAATAGTGCTTCTATTTTTAATATTCATTATTTGCTGACCCTGGGTTTCAAGCTGTGTCCAGCTCATTCTCAAAGCTTGAAACCCAGGGTCAGCAAATAATACTAAGATAAGTGAAGTTTTTAGTTTCTAATTTGTTCTTACTTTAGAATCTTGTTGCTTCACTGTTAATAGCTTCAATTTTTTCTTATTTACTTATCGTGGGTAATTATAAGTTAAATTCCAATTCAAGACATGTTTCATGAGTCAATTACTTGCATCTCAGTTGAATATTTTCATCATCATGGTTACGACCACTAGGTAACAGATATTTTCCTATCATATCACAAAATACTGAAAGCAACATAAATTTATTGACACAATCAATTAGTGGTAGTTAGTAATATGATAGAAGAGAATCTGTCACCTAGTGTCTGTAATGATGGCAGTAAAAACATTTCTAGTGAAACACGTCTAAAATTGAAATTGAATTCAAAATTATCAAAGGTACAGAAGTGAAGTTTAGTCACTAATTCGTATTTAGAAGTACTTGAAGATTTATATTGCTTCACTGTCAAAGCCTCAGTTTTTCTCCTTTTTGGAAGCAGAATTTATGGTATTAGTACTTACTTTTATTAAATCCTAATAAAACATATTTTTGAAGATTTCTTATTGCTGCTTTTAATTTTAGGTGATAATGAATCGGGAAAGACAACTTTAATTGCGAAACTTCAAGGTGTTGAAGATCCAAAAAAGGGCTCAGGTTTAGAGTTTGCATACATCGATGTTAGGGATGAGTATAGAGATGGTAAGTATGTTGTTTTGTGCTTGCTTACACTTACATTAGTATTTGATATTTGCTATATAAATTCTGATTATATCTCTTAGGTAGCTTCTCTGCACATATTCAAAACTGAATAGTTTTAGACAATCTCCTTCATTAAAATTTAATCAGATGGCAAGTTATCTTCCTTTCATAGAAGTTTGAAAACAGTGTTGTTGTAATTAATTTAATTTAATCAGATGGCAAGTTCTTTGTTAAATAATTTGTCATCCAGAATGTCATGTCTTGCAGCAACTGTATAGTAATTTGAAATCCTTCCCTCACTTTATCTAAACCAGGATGCCACAAAGTTAACATAAACAAAAAGAGCCGTTGCAATATAAATATTAATATAATTGATAAAGTAGGAAAATGAAAACCATAAACCTGTTTATTACTTTCTGTACTACGTATAGTAAGTAGAGAAAAATTCTATGTGAAATTTCACATATTTTGAGGTTCCCAGAATCCAAAAAAAAAAAAAAAAGCATTTTTAGAAAGGGATTTCAGTGTGTGCGGGTGCATGTGCCTGTGAACAGGGTAATTCAAAAACTAAAATTGGTATTTAAGTTTAATATCTTTCAAGGATGCGACACAAAGATTTTAAAGTAAATTCCTCTACCCTAAACTATCCTTTACATGGAAAATTGTTTCAAAAATTTTGATTTTCTCAAAAATGACTAACGATTTTTATTAAACTGCCACATGTTTAAGATTTTTTTGGCAAATAAAGATTTTGAATTTTCTGGCTATAACCTATGGAGTCCAATTTGTTCTTGACAACTTTAGCATAACTGCTAAACCATAAGATATAGACCAAATCTTGCAATACATAAATGTTGTTGTTGGCTAACACTGGATTTCTGACAATGAAGTCATTAATCCTCTAGCTCTCCAATATTTTTCACTGATGGATGGGAAGGGCACTAGAAGTGGCTGGGCATATTTGAAGATGGTCTTGGTCCATTTCCTCTTGCAGATCACATAGAGGACAGTGGTGAAGAATATATCCCAATTCTGTTTAAATGCTTTGCCACTATGCATAAATGTAAATCTCGCTAAAACTCACCATTTATGTCCAAGTGAATTTTTGTGTGGTGTGAACCGTTTCAGAGATATTCCTTGTTATTTATGTGAGTTTTGGAAAACTTAGACTTTTGTCAAATGGAAGATCGTCATTCATTTGCTTATATCTTAGCTGTGCAAAGAAAACAGAATCTCAAAGCTTTAAAAGATTTGATTATTGCTCAAAGCTTACTGCATTCCCATATTTCCCTTGTACCTACAAGGAAATAAACAATAAGATAAATTGTGCAAATGCTTATCTTAACACTAAGAAGATATAGGAATAAGAGTTTGTAAGAATGGTTAGTACAAGAGTAGAGAAAGTCATGTGAGTGCAACATATCAGATTTTTTTTCCTTAGTGAACTTAAATACCAACTGAATTTGTGTGAAAAAGTAGGATTTCAAATTTCTCCTGTTTGTAACTAAATATCTCAGATATGAGATTTAGGCTATAGTTTTAGTAATTACTTTTGATTGTTCTGATTTAGAAATACTCATTTTCTTCATTTTAAGCAACTAATTATGTTCACGATTTTTTGTCCAGATCACACACGCCTGAGTGTTTGGGTGTTGGATGGAGATCCGTCTCATGCTCATCTTCTGAGGTTTGCACTGTCAGAAGAAAGCTTTCCCCATACTCTAGTAATGTTTGTAGTGGCCATGACAACGCCATGGGGAGTCTTGGACCAATTACAGACTTGGGCTACAGTATTACAGGATCACATAGACAAGCTGAAATTAAGTGCTGATGATCTACAAGAAGCTAAGCATAAATGTAAGTACTCATTAGCATATTGCATCATAATTCATGTTAACAGCAATCAGACAAGCAATACGGTCGAACCTTGATCTTTGTTTTCTGAGAGAATGGGTAAAATTAACTATGGATGCGGGGGAAATATGCCAATTATACACAAAAATTAAGCCATTATGTACGCAGACACTGTATTTGGCATCAATTTTTCATGTTCACATATGAGAGATTTGCTACCTAAAATATTTTAATTAATATTTGCTTCTTAGCTGCTGTTTTTTCATGTTCAACTGTCGTGTCACATGTCTCAATTGATTGTCAGCAATATGCTTGTGCGCGCCGGTCCGTTGGTCTGGGCGTCTACACTTGCCTCCATCTTGAGCAATGACCCAGCATCTGTAGCCAAGGCTCTGTGGTTCGTCGCCGAAATTGACTTTGATAAGCAAGTTTGACTTGTCTTCATTTTAGATGGTTTTTAACTTTTATGATCTTTTAACCTTTTCTTCTTTCATGTTTTACTCTTTTACTGTTTTAGTCTTTTAACCTTCTTTTTTAGCTTTTGTGATTTTAACACTGTGAGTTTGTGTTTTTAGATTTTAAGGTTTGACGTAGGGTCCAAATGACCTCGCTGTCAACAGGCCCTTAAACCCTACTCACTCACTCACTCACTCACTCACTCACTCACTCACTCACTCACTCACTCACTCACTCACTCACTCACTCACTCACTCACTCAGTCACTCACTGTTTTTTTCATAAGAAACAAACTTTCCAAGTTCACAACATACTGTTCCATAACTGTCATGAATTTAACTTGGCATTTGCTTGTTTTGCACCTTTGTTTAGAATCATAGGCTTTGTATGTAAACAGGTGATTCAAAACAATACGGAACAAAGATGTGGACATGTTACTCAGATTCCATGTGATACAAACATATGGCATTGAATTTTTCAATCCTGATTCTACCTGTCACACACATATTAATTTTATAGTTACAATAATTGCCTATTTATGTAATGTGTGCCCTTTCATAGTATTATCAATGCCAACTAAGAAAGGTATTGACAGTTCACAGTGAAAGAGAGGCGATGTTGCTGCTTATCACAGCCACGTGGAGAGCACGTTAGCATTATGTGCAAAAGACAGTTGGATTGCGTTTGGAGTGTAGAGCAAGTGTAATTTATATTCGTATTCAAAGACAATAGTAAATTAGTGAATCTACATGCAAAGGATAGAATATGGAAGTACATACTGCTGTAAAGATTTCTAACAAAAGAAACATACCTGTGAAATATTGTAATGAGAAATGCCGCTGATATCCGACTCGCATCATTACTGCTGTTGCTGGAATTACCCGTGGAAATGACAAACTGTCCTATCCTTGCTTCTAAGACTCCATTTTCCATGTTGCATTTATTACGCCCTTTGTATCAGTAACCCCTTTTTATTGATGTAGCTTTATTATATTCGACACAGTGAAATCTTTGTTGTTTCGCACAACATAACCCTTTACTTTGGCCCAAATTAATTAAATAGGATTACACTAGGAAAAGGGGAAACCAAACAATTTTGCGACCATGTTCTTCAGCAATACCACTGACTGCATAATCCTTTAATTGGGATATGTACCTTACCAAACACAATTTTATTTGCCTCCCAAGTGCGTAAAGTTTTTAGTTTGACTGCGCTGTCTTTGTCGATATTTTTAGGAATAATTATTCATTAAAAGAGTGAGACAGTTGTAAGTGCTCACAATATACTCACAGATTCAGGCACATGTAAATACAAGGCAAATAACCACAATAAATAGAATGATGCAAACGAACTTGTCAGCACACACGCAATCTCTGATACAAACACTGCAAGGTGGAGCTGGATGTATTGCAGGGAAAACAGAAGATAGATGCACAGTTTATGTTACTGCAGGTCAAGCACATGCTAATCACGTGTTAAATATCGACAACACTGGTTTAGCGTTTAGCATTGCTATGGAAATGTCTTAGTTCTAATTGGTTCCTCTTTTCGTTGCTATGACGGTTGCAATGACGCATCCATCCCTTCCTGTTCATTTAGACCCTTCCACCACATAGGTAGCAACTGTCAATCCCCTTCTTATTTGGCACCAAGTATAGTTAGTATATCCATGATTCATCTCCAGTGCCAATGTTGTAGGTGTCCTTGCTTCTTCCATTATTGAATTTTTCCACCATAAAACAGCACCATTGCAGCGTTTGAGCTGCTTTCTGGTTCAACAGCAGTTAATGACATCTTGCATGGATATCCTCCAGATAATAAGGAAAGACCAGCATTCATAAACAATTTCTATGAAATGTACCAATTTCCAGGCAATCTGGGAGCAATAGACTCCACACATGTGAAAATTTAATCTCCCTATGGCCAAAAAGTATCGAAATCGCAAGTGTTACTTTTCAATTAATATTGTTGTTAGCTAATGCTGGATTTCTGACAATGAAGTCATTAATCCTCTTGCTCTCCAATATTTTTCACTGATGGATGGGGCACTAGATGTGGCCGGGCATATTTGAAGGTGGTCTCGATCCATTTCCTCTTGCAGATCACATAGAGGACAGAGTGGTGAAGAATATATTCCAATTCTGTTTAAATGTTTTGCCAGACAATCATGTCCTGTTATCAACCTGAAGGTTGCAACTGAACATACTCAGGAATTACTGTTTGAATGTTTGGTAGTTCCCATCTTTTATTTTTTGATTTTTCATAGTAATATTTTGCAATAACTTTTTTGAATTCAGAGTTGACTAATCTTTTAGCTACATAAAATGGTAGATTAACTATAGATTTCTGTACACTGCCGGTACCCTTTTTAGCAAGAAAATCAGCTTTCTCATTACCACTCAGTCCACAGTGAGCTGGTATCCATTGGAAGACTAGGTGTTTTTGAAGTGCTGTTAGATGGGTAAGGATTTTCCAACATTCTATAATTCTTTGGTTTTTTGGTGACAAAAAATTATATTGTCTCCAATTGTGAAAGCTTTCATGGCCAGTGTTATAAAATATAGAATGAATATCCAGGCTTGTGGACTGTGGTCTAGTGGAAATTCTCCTTTCAGACCAGGCGGCGCCGTGGCCAAGTGGTTAGCGCGCTCGCCTACCACCTAGGCGGCCCGGGTTCGATCCCAGGGACCCGCATGTGGTATTCGTGGTGGACGAAGCGGCGCCGTGGCGGGTTTTCTCCGGGTGCTCCGGTTTCCCCCGCCATCTCATTCCACCGGTGCTCCATCTTCATTCCATGTGTCATCAGTGTCATCGCCTGCGGTGCCGTAGTAGTAAAAGCAGGCGTTAAACACTACTACAACAACTCCTTTCAGACGGTTCGTTCGAAACTATGTCGAACATCATCAGTGGTGTGACAATAGTACCCTGCTACTATTGGCGAACTGATCAGAGCTGTTTAGTTTTATACACTTAACATGTGTGGGCATATGACGGTTGCTCTGGTCTTTGTTTATTAGCGTGGCTGTTGCTTGAGCTGGTTTAAAATGGGGGCTTCCATTGTTGTCAAAGGGCTGGTATTTATTGTAGCTGAAGCTGGCGTATGATTTTAAATTTGTCTCCGGTTATGTTTTCTGCATGCTTTGTATAATGCTGGATGCCAGGCTTTATTTAAGCAATTTGTTTCTTGCTTCCTATTGAAGTTATCACGTTTGAAAATCTGTATGGCTTCACGGCTTAAGTGGGCGTAACAATGAACCGTGGAAGACAGGATAGCTGTGTCTGAATACTGTATAATGTGCTCCCCCGGCGCTACCAATGCATGTTCTGCGACTGCAGACTTTTCTGTTTGTCCCAAACAGCAACATCTCTTGTGTTCTGTAATGTGCGCGTTTACTGTACTTTGAGTGGTCCCTATATAGATAGAGCCACTTGAGCAAACATTATTTGATGATTGAATATTTTCTTTTGTACCCCACAGCTGTGCAGTATTCATCCCGTTTGTTTCTGACTGGTCTTAGTTTCCCAACTTCTCCACATATTGTGCAACCAAGTTTTATGTTTTTAACCAATAGCCACTCATTTTTTTTTGCACAAAATACCTTTTTTACTCTAAAGACCAACAATCAGGGATATGATCTAATTTTTTCATCACTGTTCACTGGAGGTCTTGTCTCACACGCTTTCACAGCTTTCATTTTCGGTTGCACTATTATCCGCCATCATCAAACTTCCAACATTATAATTTGAAATTCATTCATCGTTGCTGTGTTTTATTTTCTTGGATGCTGGAGGCCACATGAAACAGTTCTTTTTGCACTCATCGCATTTTCTAACTTGAAAAACCATGTGCACACTGTACAATCCACTACCAGCATCATAACTCGCTAAGTGTCTCCCACTGCGATGAACTGAACAATACGTACCAACACAGAAGAGATCTGTTCACATCCAAGGAGTACTGATTTCAATTCTTTGTCAGAGCACATGCACACGCTGCGGGATTCGTAAACACTAATAGCAATCAGAAAACTCACTGAGAAAGTAGATAGTAAAGCCATTGTTGTTATGGATTTATTTTTTACACTTGAAAAGAGATTGCGATCGGTTCTAACACTACTATAACCTTCTTAAATGGAGGCCAGCTGACAAAATATAAATAAGACCAATCAGTTCTTATAAAATGACATTTCCCACTCTTTAATGGGGAAATTTTGTGGTTTTTTTAAATTCTATGGTCAGAAAATATTCAGGGGGGGGGGGGTGCGTCCCCCAGCATTCCCTCAGAAAAATAGCACTGATTGTATGCATGATTAAGCTAAAAATTTCTAAATATGTATATTTAAAACTGTAAAATAATGAAATGGGTAAGTTCTAATTTCAGGTTATAACCTATGTTCCTATACAAACATGTGTTTACATGGAATTCTCATCTCTAGTTGTAAGTTTACAATCAGTTTATGTCAATGTAAAAAGTATTAAGATAACATGAAGCAAGCTTGTATGCTAATGTCTTAAAGTTTCACTGTGAATGCCCCTAATTCATTGCACAGATTTAAAGATGGAGTGGAATTGATATACCAAGATCTTCAAATTTGATACAATTGCTTACAGAATAAGTTAGAAAGTGATACAATGGACCTCTAATGTTCTCCAAGAGACAGCTGTCAAGGCCAAAAAAATCATTGTGGGTTATTTAAAGTTTTAGCGAAATTAATATCATTAGACTGAAGTTGAAAGCGTACTGTTTCAGACATTAAGAAATGGCAAGACTATGTGGAACCTGGTGATGAACTTGAGCAGGGGTCGCCTATGAGGAGAACCTCTCGTAATTTGGACGAAGAAGGCACAGAAATCCTTCCTCTTGGTGAGGGTATCCTTACTAGAAACCTAGGGTTGGACGTAGTTGTAGTTGTAACCAAGGTGAGTACATATATGAACTTAGTCAAGTAGAGCTTAAAATTGTCAGCTATAGAAAAGAGGTATACATGTCTAAAGGTGTGGTTGCACAAATATCGCTGACTGGAGATCAGATGTAATCTAAGGTCAGAACATGAACTGAGATCAGTATAGAATTGCTTTGTATAAAATTAATCTAAGATCGTGTCTCTGTTTAACTTTGATCTTAGTTTGTAATATAATTTTTGGCAACATCGTAGAACAGCTGAAAATCACTGCTTCCAGGCAGCAGTAATCACTTGTTTTTCTGCTTTGGATGCATTCTACAAGGCACAGTACAATAGAAAAATGGTGCAAAACAAGAAAGATCGTCAAATTTCACCCACAAAGAAAAAAACATTTGTTGATATTGTAATTGAAAAGTATACACATATAGTGGAATTGAAAAGAAAAAAGAAACTGACACAGTTTCAGTTTCTCTGAAAGAAACTGCATGGAAGAAAACCACTGGCATTTAGTTTGAGGTTAAATATGCATTTACTTTAATAATCTTTTTTTATTTGTATCTTTTGTCCATGTTTTCCTTAAATTTGAAAAACACAATTGCAAATTGGTTTCTCTTTTTCATGTTTCTATAAGTAAGCCTCAAACACAATAATTTCACGTTTTATCAATTGTGAAAAGTTTCTAGGTTAGGAGTGACAAGTTTTAGCTTCTCCATAAAATGTTGTTTTTAACGTAATACAATGTTAAACAATGCTCCTATTTACTACAGTTTCACGGGTGATCAGCCGTGTGAGGTTTAAAAACATTGAGCAATGTTAGGTGGGAGGGGGTTGCATATATACATTGTATATATATGGGGAGCGGAAAGCTAACGGTCATTTTCATTCTGACGAAGGCCATGGAGTTTACAATGGCTGAAAGCTCAATGTTTTTAAACCTCACACGGCTGATCACCCGTGAAACTGTAGTAAATAACGTGCGCCGTGAAAGCTTTAAATCTTACAATGCTCCTATTATCAAAATAACCGTAAAAAATGCATTACTTATCATGTTATCATTTTATTTAAAGCTGTACTATTTCTTTCTTCTGTAGTTCTGCTGATCCAAGTTCAATCAAGTTAAGTGGAGAAAATTCAGCAGTCAGATTTGATTTTAGATCAAGATGCAATGAACTTAGATCAAGCCTTAGACAAACAGAATTATAAGTTCAGCTTGACTGAAGTTCATCTTCAGGTGGTTGAACTGAGATTAAGTTGTATTGAACCAGGCCTTACTGCCACTGATGATGTTTCAGACGGACTACATGACCACCCTGGAGAAGGACTATGATTATAGAGATGAACATTTTGATTTCATACAACAGTGGATACGCAGGTTTTGTCTTCAATATGGGGCAGCTCTCTTTTATACTTCAGCCAAGGAAGATAAGAATTGTGATCTCCTGTACAAATATCTGACACATCGTATCTATGGTTTCCCCTTCCGAACACCAGCTCTTGTTGTTGAAAAAGATGCTGTACTTATGTAAGTGATCTACCCTACATTTTTTAACTAATGTGTGTATGTATTTATTCACTGCAAATAGATGTTACCCGATGGCAGAGTTAAGTGTTCAATTAAGATTACAAAAAAAAAATTAATAATTGCATAAACAGTAGTAATACAATATTAATATGAATAAAACATCTACGAAACAATTTACACATCTGAAGGTTGTGCAATCGCAGGACATTGAGTACTAGCGAATGTGAGTCACCTTTGGGGTGATTGTCTCTGATGTGAGGCACCCTCTGTGGCTTACTGGAAGAAGTATGAGTCAGTTGGAGAATTCAGTGTCATTCTGGCAGATTGTCACAGTGGCTTAGTGGTTAGAGCACCTGCCTAGTGAGCAGAGGGAGTCTGTGGTTCGAATCCCGGCTGTGGCATTGAATTTTTCAGTTCCGATTCTATCTCTCAAATTCACCACTAATTGGCAATTAGTTTACAAAATGTCAAACAGACATCTAAGTAATGTTTATAATAAACTAGATGACCCAGCGAACTTCCTACCACCTCAAATTCATTTGATTGTAACTCTTCATAAGTGCTTATCAGTTCAAATCAACCTTCCAACTCCAATTCATTGAGATCAATAATGTTAGGTGCATCATTAATGAACACTGTAAAACTACACGGAATTGCTTTCACAGCAACTCAAATTTGTTGAACTTGCCCTGAGGACTTTAAAATACTGAAATCCTCAAACTAATTCCTCGAGTTTCGCCAAAACAAAATTTTGTGGTTATGTCTAAGCCTTCCCTAATTCCTTGAGCCTCTCTAAAACAAAGTTGAATGATTTTTTGTGTGTTTATTTCTCACCCTGCAAAGTCAATCTATCATAATAGAACAGCTGATCAAAATGAATGTTTGCAATATGTAATTAAATTCAATCTAACCAAATCTATTCTCGCAATCCACTACCTTGTTTTACGAGAAAACGATTTTAAATGTAACAGATGCAGCTGTCAAGTGATAGGTTTGCCACAAACGTCATATATTGAAAGTAACATTTCAGCTCGTCCTCTCCTTGGCATTGTAATGGACACTGTAAAACGACATAGAATTGTTTTCACAGTCACTCATATTTGTTGAACTTACATTGAGAATTATAATGAAAACTGAGTTGGATTGAAAGATATTAAAAGATACATAATTACATTGAAAACTTTACAATATTGAAATTCTCAAACTAATTCCTCAAGTTTTGCCTAAACATATTTTGTGGTTATGTCTAAGCCTACCCTAATTCCTCGAGCTTCTCTAAAACAAAATTGAATGATTTTTTTGTTTGTTTATTTCTGAGCCTGCAAAGTTAATCTATCGTAATGGAATGGCTGATCAAAATGACAGTTTGCGAAATGTAATTAAATGCGATTTAACCTAATCTATTCTCAAAATCCACTACCTATTTTACGAAAAAACTGTTTATATGTAATATGTAGGTGCAGCTTTCAAACGATCGTCTGCCACAAACGCCATATATTGAAAGTAATCCAAAATGGCAATTTCCATACAAAATTCTCAGTTTTTATTGCTCCTTGGGATTTTTACTAATGTTCTAATTTTCTAAACATCCCAGTATTGAGGCAAAGAAAACAAAAAGATGTTATTGGTTGAGTCCTTTTCGAGTTTTTGTAAAAATAACACACAGCAATTGGTTTTTGTATTTATAGATTATCTAACATTTACTGTGTAAATTTGTCCTAAGTTTCTTCACGGACAGAGAACAGCCCTGAAAGGCTGCTACAGGCAATTTGTTCCATTCCTCAGTAGCTCTATAAACAAAGGAGAATTTGAGAGCTAGAATCAGCAGTAAGTTATGATGATGATGATGATGATGATGGTGGTGGTGGTGATGATGAACATCCTCCAACGTAATGTCATATCAGACGATAAATGAATGAATGAGTGAAATGGTGCTCAAATGAGCCTGAGGTCCATAGAGCTTTAAGTTACCTGACATTCGTCTTCTCAGGATAAGGGAAAACCTTGGAAGAAAACCTTACCCGGATAACTCACCCTAAGCGAGATTCGAACTCGCAACCCCTTGAACGTGAGGCAGAGGTAAGTTTGTTGATATAAATAATTAAGGAGAATTTTCCTACATCGGTTCTGTGTCTTCTACCCTTAATTTTAAATAAATCATTGTTTCTTCCGTGCAGGGTTGTTGGGTTTTCCAATCTTTCACTAATGCATTTGAACCACCATAAGCTTTAAATAATGCACACAACCTGTGCCTCTTGCGCCTAACTTTTAGAGGCTCCCATTTAGTTTCTTCCCCTTTTGTAGGGCCAAAGTATTTACACCTTTTTATGAATTTTATAGTCCTTCTCTGTATTTGTTCTAATGAATCAGCTTGAACTATTCTGTATGGTCCCAAAATGTTTCTTCACATTCCACAATTGGCCGCACCAGAGACTTGTAGGCAATTTCCCTGGACTTTTCACTCCCCTTTTTCTGTATACTCATTAAGAAATGTAATGCTTTCCTCACTTTCCTAGATGCAGAATTTACCTGCACATCCCATCCAGCGTTACTCGCCAAGTACAGTCCCAAATATTTACAGCTGTCTATCTGCGCTCATGTGATAGTTATGAAGAATTTCCCTCTTAGATCTGCTAAATGCAATGGACTTACTTTTCTGAGCATTAATTGTCATTTTATTTGTATCAGCCCAATATTTATTTAATTTAATCAGACATGTCTTACAGTTATAGAAAGGAAATTTAACAGCCATCTTTCTACAAGCTAATCACATACTAAATACATACTCCTGCTTTTTTATTAATTGTAATTGTGTATTTACATGCTTAACTTTTATTCTATAAGTTCTTACATTTTATACAGCCTTGTTGTATCATATTTTCTGATTTCACATTTATTAATGAAGTGATTTCTGCATCTTTTTTAGACCATCGGGTTGGGACAATATGAAAAAGATCAGTATCCTCTACGAAAACATGCAAAGCATGAAGCCAGACGACTATTACCGTGATGTCATAGTGCAACCAGTCATCAGAAAGGTTGGTCCTTAATATTTCAAGACTAGTTCACAATAACCTGAGACAAGAAAGTGAAACAGCATACAATATTTTGGGTTCACAATATTATGGGAACAGAATGGGAGTGCATATCGATAACAAAGTGAAAAGTCTATTTGTGCCTGGTGTGTCTGGTCATAATTGACCAGTGCTTGTATTTTTTCAGCTGCTTCCAATTTAGCTAACTTAATGCAGGTTAGCCAATCAAAATTGCATTGGAGTAAACATTTTTTGAATGCAGACCTGTTACTATTTCTGATTCCTCTAGTTGTTTCAAGCTACCGTTTGTCATTGCAAAATCATTGCCATTGTATAATGGTGGTACCTTGATTTATAGACAAGCAATCAGAATTAGCATTTCATAGCATAATCGTCACTTTAATATTCCAGGTATTATTATTGAGGAATATTAAAAAATAACATGCCACTGCTACAACCTTTATATTCCTGTCATTGATGCCGTTAGTTTGTGACTGTCAAAGATGGTGCAAATTATAAATCTAATTATATCAAGCATCTAAAGTGTGGGAATAAGCAAATAAAACTAAGGGATAAGCAGTAAGGGATGTGAACCATTTAGTTAGCATATGCCAAGTCAATAATTACTTTATTCTTCAGTTGTGTAATCTGTTTGTCTTCTATAGTTATTCTAACAAGTGCTTATTTTATGAAACAACAGTATTGAGAATACAGCAGGTTTAAATTAAGAGTGATTGCATCTGCGGAACAGAATTGTGTTCGAGCTGCAGAAAGGGAGTTAGCAAAATTATGGACTTCTTCGGTGGTCCAATAATATCAATGCCATGCACACAATTCAACAGTATCATAAATGCTTTTGTAATAAATAATTGTCTCAGTTCAATAAATACAAAGTCAGATTTTTCTTTCTTTCTTTCTTTTTTTTAATTATTTTCTAATGGTGATCCAAAAGACTGAACCAGCTGCACTGTGTTTTGTCTGTATGGGTCCTCTGTGCTCGTCACTGGCTGCCACTGTCATAGAACAGCGCAGATAAAACCATACAGTTAAAGGCTTTACTTACCAATATACAAATAATTATAGCAGATGCTGAAACTGGCCACCGTCATCCATACATTTTTGGCATCTCTTTATGAAACTATCCATCACTCGCCGTATTTCACATTGAGAAATGCTGGCAATTTCCTGACGGATATTTTGTTTTAATTCTTCCAGGGTGTGTGGGTTTGTCTTGTACACTTTATGCTTTAAGTTACCCCAGAAATAGAAATCGCGGGAGGTTAGGGGGACCGACAGTGCCAGAAATTTGTACTAATAATTTTGTCCTTAAACACACGTTTAATTGTTCTCATGAAAAGATTGGCTGTATGAGCTGTTGCAAAGTCTTGTTGAAAAAAGGTCATGCTCCCTATTGGTTAATTCTCTAAGAAAAAGGGCGCAAAATTGTATTCACGTATGTACGGGCGTCAGCTATTGACTCGAAAAAAAATCATAAATACACGCTGTGCAGTAGAAAACAAATGCTGAGCCATAATACACGTTGTGACTAAGTACAGTACTAAATAATAAAGCACACTGGTAATAATGCAGCTGCACGATATCACGTCAACTCAATACTGATTGTGAGCAGAGCAGAGAAAAACATGTGATGCCCACGACCTTGTGTATATCAGCTGCTATCGTATTTCCGCGTTCGCAGTGGAAAAACACAGTGCAGCAGTTCACATGTATTTACTCTTTGCATAATGGTCATAGTGTGTATTTTTACTTTATGAAGAAAGCTTAAAAAGTGCAATTATGTGATGAAACATGGTACATTCCGTTTATTAATAGCATACATTAAAGTTATTTATTGTAGTTTACTAATTTCTGCTGGTTTATAGGCAATAGCCAGTTTTTAGTTTGATATAAATAAACTACAAATGATGCTTTCATTAGAAGAACCAATTCTCAACATTGAATCTGAGGGATTCAGCATGCACATTTGCTGCAATTTCTTCAGATTTCCTTTTCCCAGCTTACAACTTGAGAGAGCTCTAGCTGATGTTTCCTGGAACCCAGGAAAACTTCCTGTAAATTTGAATATTTACATTATAATATTGTATTTTTAACTTTGTTGTTCTTATTGTGGTTTCCGTTCTTAGTTATTGTGAACTAGCATTAAATGGTGCAAATTACATAAACATAGCGTATGTTAGACTTTGTGACTGATGTACAACAATTTAGTTAATTATTGATTCAATTTTTGACACTACATCACTTCATAGTAAGGAAGACCAGCTTCAAAAGCCATTCGCTCCGTACTTGGTTCGCAGTCAACTACCTTTTTCATTCATCATAATGGTTGGATGAACCTCTGCATTTCAATTTTGAAATCCTGCCAAGCAACACTTATGCAGAGGTTCTTTCAACCATCAACAGGGTCAGGTAACTAACTGATGTGTCAAAAATTGACTCAGTAATTAACTAAAAAGCATTAAATGACTGAGATTATATGTGCAATTTAGTATGTGGTGTTGGAGTATCATTGAAAAGGAAGCGTCATTAAATAGAAATCTTTTTCACACTTAAGTGCCAAGAATCTCCTAAACTGGAGATAATAGAACAAATCCTAATTTTTCTTGTTTTGTAATGTAGTTCTGACCAGTGGCAAACTATTGACCAAAATTGATAACTAAAAATGGTGTGGGAAAAGGTAAACACCATGCTTTGCAATAAATGTGATGGTGTGAGAGAATGTATTTTCTCTTATATGCATGATCATTTTGTGCTTGACAAATATTAGTCTCTAAATATTTTGTTTTTAATGTTCACAACTTACACCAAAGATAAGTGCAGATTACTCTATACATTTATTAAATTTGTTGATTTATATTGCTTCACTGTCAATAGCTACAGTTTTTTCATTGACTAGATGGAAAAATATAAGATTCTCAAGTTTGCACCCATGTTGGTGTGATCATTATGCAAACAGGAATGTTCAGTAATAGAGAAAAATTGTTTTGCTTTGAGAATCACCAAGCTGTTGACAAAACTTGATACTGTACCCTTCAGTCAAATGCGACAAATGGATGCACATCATTTGGCTGCATGCAGGTAGCAACTGGCACACTTGAAGGCAGTAAAAACTGTAAATATGTCCACGGTGGCAGTGCCCCACCACCAATACTGCTTGTGGGAAAAATTAGGTCGGATACATTTTAGACAGACCTTATATATATATAAAACCATGCCTTTTCTTGTGATTTACATAATCCCCTCTCGTAATAGATCCTTTTTTGTTTTAACAGCTACATATAAAGTATAAAATGTTAAGCATAGTTTTGTATTTGTGTTTTGATAGCCTGTGACAAGGGAGTCGGAAATGCAGGCGGAGGACGAGCAGTCTTTCTTGACGAGACAACTGCAGCTGCTGCAACAGGGTGCACCAGCATTGCGTCAAGAATCTCCATTAAGGACACCTGCAGGGGTACAGAAAAGTGCAGATAGGCGTGCCACAGGATCGCCTGGAGTACAGGGTCAACTTGGTTCACCTAAAAAGGTGAGCAATAGTTTATTGATTGTGTTGAGAAATTGCATAGTTTAAAGTAGAATCATTTATATGTGCATGACATCAAGTTAATTTTATCTGAAAAAGAGTCACTAGAAGAATATACACTGCCTTCTGGATACATGACTGGTCTAACTTGAATTTTCTTGGCATTGAGAAGCACACTGTTTACTGTTGAAGTCGGATATCAAATTAAACTGCATAGATTTCTCATGCAAATCATAACTAGAATAACCACATGCCTTCGTTACAGATGTTGGAAATGATGTCCTTGTGCTGTCACATGTCTTAACAAAATTTGCAATGCCATTAATTCTTCATGGCCACATAAGTAAAACCATGCCTCATTCATACAAAAAATTAAATGTGGACCAATTGCAGTTTAAGGATATAAAGTGGCACCTGCAGTTAAACTTTTGGTTTGGCTTAACTAAATCCCCAAACAAAGTTTATTAATACCATACCTTAGCCCTTTTTCATATACTGCATGTTTCAAATAACCCAAAAATGAAGCATAATAATACCCAGTTATGGCACTACCTTATTCCAAGTAACCTATCTGGATTATACACTGAGAATCCATCCAAAATAACAGTTGGCAAAATAGTCCTCACCTTCTATGGCACACTCTTATAAGCTTTCGTCCGTTGTGTTTACTGCTGCTTGTCCTCAGGAAGTGGGGACACAAGTTTCATTTACAATCAGAAATTGGTGCAAAGGAGTTTTGCGAGTTGCAATTAAGCAGTGCCACACTCTACTTCTTGCAGTCAGTATGCCACATATACTCACAAATGAGAGTATCCATATTTTTGCTTCAGTGCTCAAGAATTCTACAATTAAATTGTAGAGCATGTTTGCATCTCTATTATTAGTTAATATTGTCATCCAGATCTTATTTGTTTCCAAATCTATCATCACAAGAAACTATCATCTACTTATTTTACATTGTTAATTTGAGACATGTTGCTGTGATCGCCAATTTTACAAAGTATGATCTGAAGCTTTCCTGGCGACGAACATAGTTCTCGGGCTTCGAGCCAGGTGTAGTGATGAAGAGCCATTGACATTTCAGGAGTGTGCTCTCTCTCATCATCAGAATGATGACTAACAAGAGTGAAAGGACCAGTATATGTACTGTACGCTAGTATGTACTGAGCAGAAAACACCAAGTCTAATTCTGGAGGTGGTTTAATCCCCCATTGCAACCTATGTTTTCTGGGCTGGTTGATCTCCAACTTTAAGGCTGGTTTCCAGGCAGGACTGAACTGCAAACTGTCGTCCCAGTTCAGTGTGCTCTTCTCGGAGGATATGGACAGAGCCTCCTTAACCCTGTGCCAATTTTACAGTTTTACATTTGGTGTTATAGCAAGTCATCTTTACAGAATAGGTATCTCAGCCTCACCAATATGTGTCCTGTGTAACGATCCAGCAGAAATGAACGAAGACCACTTGAAGACCTGTGAAGCATTAAGATCAGAAGAAACTACAGTTCATAAGTATTGGAAAGCACGAATGCTAATGGCTTCATTGCCAGATGCAAGGCACTAGAAAACAACAACATTTGGTGTTATTGGAGATGATTCGCACCATACGCAAACCATGGTGTGTAAGGGCACACGTATTCTCATAGCCAACACTTCATTATTGTTATGTCATATGCTTATATGTTTTTCCTACTTGATGGAATGGACCTACTTGATGGTGAACAACCTGGGAAGGCTAGAGAACATCAAAGCGAGATTTCTGAAATGGGCTCTCTGAATCTCAAAACTCACAAGAAATGGTTATGCCTATAAAATAGCAAAGGAATCCTCCTTCATTGAGGACATAAGACTCACCTTTGGACTACGAGAAACAATCATACAAAACAGATGTTGAAAACAAGACCCATCAAGTATGTAGTAAGTTGTGGAATAGATACTCGTAAACTAAGTACAGTGGTCTTTTAACTGTAATAAGCTCCTTTGAAACATATGTTTTATGGATTGACCTGGCATTTTTCTTAGCAGTTGTCAGCAGTTAATAACAAGTAGGTAGGTATCTAATGCACTGCGTGTGGTGATAAAGTCATTAGCAGTCTGGTCTTCCAGTATTTTGAAATGATGTCACCTTTAGAGGAAACAGCAGGGCAGGACCTAAGTTGTATACTGTCCATGATTTCGTTGGAGTCACACGGTGCAAAATGGAGTTTGTAAGATGTTTATCCTATGGAGATGATGTGCCAGGCAGTCGTGGCCATTAGTCATTCTGAAGAGGACTACCACTCATCTTCTGTGTGTTGATTCATCGTTCAGGGACTTCCACTTCGTATTGTTTGCAGCAATTTCTTTTCTGGATATGTCTGAAATTCTAATCCTGTTTTTAATGTGATGTTTAACTGAGAGATGAGATGTTCTTCACTTTGGCTTGTAGAATTTGGGATCCTTTCTTTGCTAGTTGGTCAGCTGCCTCGTTCCCCGTTATCCTGCAATGTGATGGGATCCACTATAGAGCTAATTCTGTAACTAAGAGATAAGTCTGCGACATTCTTCTGTGTCCACTGTGTTTGAATTAAGAATTGCTTGGATAGCTGCTTTGGAATCAGTGAATATTACTGCTCTGTCGAAGTTGCTAGTTCTGAATGTTAGGTTTTCAAGAGCTTATCTTATTGCTTCTATTTCACCATCGCAATTTGTAGTAAATGCTCCAACATGGTTGTAGAATGAGAATAATGTGCATGTTCCACCAGCTCCTGCACCACTTTCAAAACTTGTCATAGATCAATCGGTGAATATGTGTAGCCATGATTCAGGGGGATAATTACTATGGATGATCTCCAGGCTCCTTTGTTTAAGGTTGGCATTCTTGTTATCAGCTTTCCTGTCAATATCTCCATTTAGCAATACTTGGACATTAGGAAATATGTATTGTTCGAGTGGGTTTCCTTTCAGAGGGAGAGGTTCTCTGTTTGTTGGGATGGTGTAATTCTGTTGCAGTTCTTGGATTTTCTTTATGAATGTTATCTGATTAGTTTTCTTCCTGGGGGATTTCTATGTGTCCATTTGCTTTCTGGAAGTGGGAGAAGGTTTTCAAGCTGGATCAGTGCTTGTTCTTGTAATGGGTGATTCAAAAGACTGTGAACTGACTGCTGTGTTTTGTCTGTACGGGTCTTCAGCACTCATTGCCAACTGCCGGTCAGAAGAGTACGGACAAAACCATACAACATTTTTAAAGCTACTTTTGAAGGCTTTACTTACCAGTATGATTAAAGAAGGTGCTGAAATTGGCCACTGTCATTGTCCATACTCTAGGAAATTATCCATCACTTGCCATAGTTCACATTGAGAAATGCTGGCAGTTTCCTGATGGATATTTTGTTTTAATTCTTCCAGGTGAGGAGTTCATCTTATACACTTTATCCTTTAAGTTACCCCAGAGATAGAAAACGCAGGGGTTAGGTTGGGGGACCGAGGGGACCACAAATTTCTACTAATAATTCTGTCCTGAAACACACTTTCAATGGTTCTCATCGAAAGATTGAGTGTATGAGCTGTTGCAGAGTCTTGTTGAAAAAAGATTAATTCTCTAAAAAAGAGGGAAAAATTGTATTCACGTATGTACAGGCATCAACTGTAAACTCAAAAAAAATTAGGTCTATAACTCTTTCTCCACTAATGGTGCACCAAACACCAATTTTTTCATCATGAAGGGGAATTTCATGAACAATATTAGGTTTCTCAGAGCTCCAATAACGATTATTTTGTGTACACACATCCATGAAGGTGGAATAAAGTCTCGTCCATGAAAAATATTAAATGTGGGTCAGTTACACCATTGCGTACACGATTGAGAGTCCACTCACAAAATGTGGCCTAGTTACAGGACCACCCAGTTGAAGAGCATCTGCCATGGTTATTTTATATGGTTCTAACTTCAGCAATTTAGTAGCTCTTTGCAAAGAACCATAAGAAATGCCTGTCTGTTGTGATTTTTGGGGGAAATTCTCCAAACAATGGCCGATGTCTTCTAATGTTTCTTCAGTAAGAACCGTATACCGTCTTTTATATTTCCAAGTCTGAAAACTTCCTGTGGCCTGAAAATTATTGTAAAGTTTATGGATTATTGTATGGCCTGGAACTTTTAAACCTGGAAATCTTTCTGCAAATCAAACTTGCACCTAGCGAGCTGACTGAGTTAACACATACAAATCATAAATGAATGCATGCTGTGCAGTAGAAATCAAATACTGAGCCATAATACACTTTGTGACTAAGTACAGGACTAAATAATAAAGCACACTGGTAATAATGCAGCCGCACGATATCAGCGTCAGCTCAATACTGATTGTGAGCAGAGCAGAGAAAAGCAAGTGATGCTTGTGACCTTGTGTATATCAGCTGCTGGTGATGTTTTTCTGCGTGTGCAGTGGAAAAACTGTGTAGCGGTTCACATTATTTGAATCTCTTTGTATTTTTAAGGGTAGTGGGCTGTTGTTAGTGTTGATGCGCATTACTTCTATTGGTGTTGATTTTACGCTTGTTGTGATGATTCTCATTGCTTGATTTTGGATCTTGTCTAACTTTTCCATATTTTGAGGTGATGTGATCAGGACTTCATTGTAAGACAGGCTTGATATACAGTTAATAACAAAGAGAAGTTTCTTTGAAAAATACTGAAGGTGTGAGCATTTCTTGGTTGGCTCATGTATATTGATCTGTGTCATGTGTTTTTAGATTGACGGCAGCAAAGCAGGAGTTACAGGCAGTGGGGAAGGAGTGCTGGCAAACTTCTTCAACTCATTACTCTACAAAAAGACTGGAGCTGGTACTCCAACACAGAAAATGCCAGGTGATAACTATAAACGTTAATATGACATCACTGTAGTAAACTAGTGTGGGATGTTAGTCACCATCAGCATTATCTCTGTGGATGCTACTGCATTTGCAGTTCAGAAACAATGGAGAAACACATTGGCCTGTCATGAAATGAAATGAAACAGAAATAATTTCAGTATGGTCTGATTATTATACACTGTAACATTTTCCTACTTATACTGAAGCTACTACATGTTATGTATGATGCTGTAGCTTGCATTTATAACAAATGCTTCATTAGGACGACATATGTATGCAGAAGTGTCCAAGCTTGTTTCCCAGAAGAGACTCTGCCCATTCATTAGGTGAAAACTAGTCAAACATTAGCTTTAGTTCACAAATTGCTATTAATATTCTGTACTTGCCAACTTTTACAGTTTACTTGTATAATGTACCGGAGTGGAGGCTTTTTTATGACTTTACACACATGCAAAACTTAATTTCTATTGCAACTTAGATTACAAATACACTATACTAAGTTCAATCTTAGGTTTGTCCGCGTCAAAACAAACCCATGTGACCAGTGCGCCATGGTACAACAGGGTAGCAATGCGTGCAGGGAAGTAGTCCCATCCTAGTAATCTGAGTTTTAGAATGAATTTATCGTTAAATGATGTAATATTCTACACAAATACCTAAGAGGTTAATTAAAGCTGATGCATACTGATAAACAGAGCTACAAGTCCCAACATGCAACTCATGTGAGTACGTGATATCCGAGTATTGTTTACAGCCAGCAGTTTCTATTTAGAATCATGGCGGACGGCCGCGGTGAATTTGCTCTTGCGTCTTCGTCGACTTATGCAAAGCATAACACAGGAAAACCATTGACTAGTGGTAAAAAAACAATAGTGTTTAACGTGTATTATAAGTTGTGTGAGAAATATTTAACTGTTCCCGTCAAAGAAGTAGCGAAATTAACTTCTGAGTTCACCGGTGTTTCGAGTACCAGTATAAACAGTGTTCGCAAAGAAAAATAATAATTATGACATTGCATAGTTTATTTTGCTGTGACTATCAATCTTATCGTCTCTAGTTACATATTAGTCACTCTTTAAATTGACGGAATAAGGGATCTTATCCTTTCTGTTACGTATCGCATGCACTCACCACATGGTTGTGACAGTATTTCTGGCACGAATGGCGGAGGGATACATTGTAACTGTGAACTGGCCACCTGGGTTCAGTTTCGTGCGGATCAACCTTAGAATGAATAGATAGTAATTGGTAGGACAGATCTTATCTGTGTGTCTCTCAATCCTCATGATCCCCCTTCATTGGGCTGGAACTTAATGCATGGCAAGTGGATTTAAAATGGTGCCTACCCCCAGTGGGCGTGACATTCAGTGATGGACACTGAATTGTAAAGTCAGGTCCCTCATATGCACCATCATATTTGGATTGTATGGCTGCGGAATATGTTTCACATTTTTGTGACACTTTTTGCTTGTAGTTCATGCAGTAAAATTTGCCATATAGACTAGATATTTGCCTTGTTTACAGTAATACAAGAATTACAGTTGGGTGACAGAAAGAAGCTGTACTATCATTATAAAATTGAATTCAGACACATTCTTAATCTAATGTTATTACAAAATTATTGCACTTTGCTGGATGGGGGAAAGTTTTAGGGTTTCTATTTCAGGAAGTTGGCAAGTAGGCAGTTTGTTATCATCATCATCATCATCATCATCATCATCATCATCATCATCATCATTATTATTATTATTATTATTATTATTATTATTATTATTATTTTTGTTATCCTTTGAGAAGAGTATACATTGTTTTTGTACATGTTAAAATATAAAATATTTACAACAGCGCTGCCCAACGTGGCACTCATGATGTATTTTTCTGGAGTCCTTCTAAGGAAATTTTAACTCTGACGATTTCTAATATTAATTCAGATTTCAAGACAAAACTATTTCCTTGCGAATATGTTCCCAGTACACACCCATGAACATGTTTTTGTTCATCTACAGCAGTATTCCTTACTTCCCCAACCAGTGCCTTCCCTTTTTCCTCTCAAAAGAAGGGTACTTGCCCCAACGGTGGTTGTGATGGCACCTGCACCTCCTTAGGCATGAGTTAAATGTGCCTGAGCACATAAGAATGTTGGACAGCACTGATTTACAGAATTATATTCATATGTACAGCATTAAATCATCAGTTGTACATTAAGTAGATTGTTTTACTAACAAAAGAACAAAGAATTACTGTTCAGCTTTGAAGTATTTATAGTGCTAGCTTCATGTTTAAAGTATCAAATCACCAATTGGACATTAAATAGCGTACTAAAGAAAACAGAATTTCAGTTCAAATGTAGGATAATAATCAGTTGCACATTATTATATTTTGGAGACTTTTCATGTAACTTCTTTTTGTATAAATGCAAATTATTTTTAATTCTCTGTTAATGGAATAAAATTCTGAATTCATATTAAAATCATTGAAATTACACTTAATATGTTAAGATTTGTTTTATATTTATACAGGGCAAAGTTAATGTATTAATTTTTTTTAAGTTTTCCTTGCAACATTCTCTTTTTGAAATTACAATTTCCCAGGGTGTTACTTGAAAATAAGATTGTTTACACAATTTCCCCCATTATTATTCTTTATTGTAAGTGCAAAGAAAACTAGACAAAACAGCAGCATTTCATCATTTCTAGTACAGCACTTACATGCAGCTGACAAGGGCACAAATTATGCCTTATTTTATAATTAATGTTCCGCACGTGTATACCAGCAGAGATTGTAGTTGTTCCATAACCCTAAACATTTTGTATCCGGTTTTCATTTTATTTAGTTTTTAAACCAAATTCGACACTGGATTGGCCAGAATTTTCACGATTTTTGTGTTAGAAAATTGACCACTCCCATAGCCCATAGCACAATGGTAAGACGCCTGCCTCTGGCTACCCGAGCTCAATCCCCTTTACCAGCATGGGAATTTTTCCCTCCTGGGAGGTCTAGTCCAGGGTGCACTCAGCCTCATGGTGCTAATTTGAGTAGCTATCCTGTTGGAAAGGTAGCCTCCCTAAAAGGTCAAGTAGTCTTGTTAATATTTATTTATCCCAACAAGCTTACTGCTGGTGTTTTTAAACACACAAGCCGTGTGTGGGCAATATTTAAGAGGTGGATTCAGGAACTGAAAAATTCAATGCCATAGCCGGGATTTGAACCACAGATCTTCAGCTTCTCAAGCGGTTGCTCTAACCATTATGATTAAATTCTGCAGCTGATTTGTACTTTTTATGGCATTGAATTTTTCAGTTCCTGATTACATCTCTTAAACATTGGCCACACACAGCTTGTGTGTTTAAAAACACCAGCAGTAAGCTTGTTGGGATAAATAAATAATAATTACCATCTGAAGGTTACTTAAACCCGGGACATAAAGTACTTACAATTGTAAGTCGCCCTTGGGGTATTTATCTCTGATGTGAGATTCCCTTGTGGTCTAGCTGGGGGAAAAAGGACGAATCAGCTGGGAAATTTAATGTCGTACTGGCAAGTTGGCTGTGGTAGTTTAGTGGTTAGAGCAGCCGCTCGATAAGCGGAAGATCCATGGTTCAAATCCCAGCTATGGCATTGAATTTTTCCGTTCCTGATTGCGCCTCTTAGTCTCATTAAGTTTGAAGGAATCAGTGAGCTGAACCCCACCATCCCTACCCTGCAATCCTCCATGGCTTTGGCTACGGCTGGAGGATGCAGTGACTGGGCATTGAGGGGACCCTCTGTATAGGGAAGATGCCCTAGAGATTACTAGTGTTTGAAAATTGATTGCCATGGTTTTATCCTCATTTAATACGAGTTTGCTTTAGACCAGGTTGATATGGTGTCTGTTACCAATGAAATTTTTTCATTAAGGTAAATATTGTCTTTCATACTTAAAAGACGCTTACATCATCTGCAAAGAGGGCTATTTTAACTTCAGTTCTATATTTTAAAAATAATGGTAGATAGCATATGACAGATGCAAGAGAGAGCCTAAGATGGATCCTTGTGGAACTCCCAATCACATGTTTCTTCTGTATAATTTCATTTTTGCTCTTATCTCTAAATTCTATTCCTTCCTTCCTTCCAAAGAAGTTTTAAACCAATTTCAATTATACACAGTTTGATCTTTATCAAGCAATATATGGCCAACCATGTCAAATGCTTTGGAAAGATCTTAATTCATTTGTATCCAGCATGTCATCAATGGTGTTGGCAAGGTTCATTGTTGTAGATTTGTTCACTTGTTAGTTTTAAAGCCATACTTTCACTTGTTATTAGAATTATTCATAAATTTAGTTGGTTTGACATTATTTTTTCCATTATTTTGGGAAATTCTGACAATAGAGATATTGGTCAGTAATTCTTAACACATTCTTCCCTCCCTTTCTTAAAAATTAGTTTAATTTTTGCTATCAGTATTTTTGGAGATTTTCCCTCCAGATGTTTAATTAAATAACAAATACTTTAACTAGTAACCTGATATTGTTTTAATAATATGGTTAGAACTCTCGTGTAAACCACGAGCGTTTTTATTTTTAAACTTTTTAATGAAATTCAGAAACTCAGTTTCAGAGATAGGGCTCAAGTAGAGTGATTTCTAATGATAGTCTTAAAATCCTTTTATTTGTTGTGCGGATGAATATCCTGTACTTTTGAACTTCCATACAATATGATAGATGTAAGTTTCAGTTTTACTCATGATGGGCCATTGTGTACCAGCAAAAGAGCTTCAAAATTATGGGTTTTGAAGTGTAAACTCAAAACAGGTTTGAACATTGTTATGCTATTATTTATTTATGCCAACAAACTTACTGTTGGTGTTTTTAAACACACAAGCCGTGTGTGGGCAAAGTTTGAGAGGTAGAACTGGGATTTGAACCACAGACCTTCCGCTTACCAGGTGGCTGCTCTACCACTAAGCACTATGGTTCAAATCCCAGTTGTGGCATTGAATTTTTAAGTTCCAGTTCTACCTCTCAAATTGTTGTGCTACTCTTGGTGTAAAGTAACTTCAGTTATTAATTCACTTTTTTAACTAAATTCAGACAGCGTTAATGTAAATATCTGTATATGCATGCATTCCTATCAATGGGAAATTGAGAATATGTCAGAGATGATGCTGAATTGATGTTGTTAAAGCATTTCTTTTTCTGATTGTGCCTGGATGAGCTGTATTAATATAATGTCTGTTCTGTTGTTGGTCTAAACCTTGCCAGAGCTGTCTTTATATAACCTATTTCTGAATTTCTACGCTAATGACTGATGTATTGTAAATTAGACATTAGAATTAGCATGCATGCCTGTGTATATGTATATATGTAAAGTATGTAAATGTATTAGTAACGTAAATACAGTTTGTCACAGAAGAAACAAATTTAATGCAAAAAAAATATATATGTTTAAAATATGAAGTATTCCAAATTAGAGGCTATATTTTGAAAGAATGGCTGTTAGCATTTGTCAAAACATGGGAAAGCTAAACCTTTTATATTCTTTTGCATTTATTATTCATGTTTACCTATTACAAAATTTTTAAGTTCCGTACAAGTTTAGATGTGAATAAATAGGATTAAGTTTATAGAAATATGTGTCAAATTCTATGTTGTCTTTGCATTTCAAAAAGCATATTAGTTCTCATTTCTGTATGCCCTGCAATGGATAACTCAGGGGATATGAATCAATAACTTTCACAGAGTAATGTTTTGCTTGTCATCTACTCTATAGGATGGTTAAAAATAAAAGCATCCAAAAAGGTTGTCAGGTTACACAGAATGCAGTTTCTGTATTATTGTGTAAAATATGCATAATGTACATATATGCTTTCTCTCAGGACTGAAGCTTTTTTCCAAAATAGGGTTCCGACTTATTTGTGGTTCAGTTTGGGCTCATTTCACGCACATCGTATTTGCATTAATTGCTACACATGTGTTAGCAGTTGTATATTTTTCTGAGAGCAATGGCTCTTGGCCTCTGTTCATTTTTTTAATTTTAATTTTGTATAAAAAAACACTTAAGAGGATTGCTGTTATTAAACTGATTGTAATTGCTATTGTTTTGCATGTTCTGTTTGTTTCTGTGACAATCTTTACTTTGATGTTTAAATATTAAGTTTTGCAAACCTTTTGAGTTTTCATGTGTATATAAATGGGTATAAATGCTGATCTCTTCCTAACCTATAGCCATTGAATACCCAATTTTAGGTGCTTACCTGTCTGTAAGCCAGATTTATTTTTTGTACAGCAACATTGCTGTTTGGAATCAAAGTTTCAGTTGTCCATTACGATGGATATTCACTGTCACTGTTTTGAAGCAAACCGTATCAGAAACAGCTTAAAATATAGCAAGTAACACACAGTAAATATGTTATTCGTTATTCATATGAACAAGTAACTGTGGCTTCAGTTTTTTTGTTCAAATACAATAAGTGTGCCACAATCACACCTGTTCTTTAACATCTGTTGAGAGAAAGAAAATTATGGTTAACAATGTGAAGAGCCAAGACCATGTTATACAAAATGATTATCCGGGCTTGTGGGCCATGGTCTAGTGTACAATATCCTTCCAGATGTTTCGTTTGATGCAACTTTGAGCGAAACATCTGGAAGGAGATTTTCCACTAGACCATGGTCAACAAGCCCGGATAATCTTTTTGTATTTTATGACACCAGCCGTGAAAGCTTGTTAGTGTTAGCAGTACCATTATTGCTGGTTGAAAATAGATGCACTTTTAATGTTTCTTGGTCTTAAAGAGTAACAGTTACAATCTTGTTAACCAGAAAGCTACAGTACAGTGCTGAATATGACTAATTGATTGTGAAGTTAGCGTCATCACTGGAAGTAAAACAAATTTATTGAGAAAATCAATTAATGGTATTTTATAACTCATTACATGTTCTCTTTTCCTTGTAATATCTTCTTCCTTATCATTAATTGGCCCATTTAATTCCGTTAATAATTTAGCTTCAGCATGTACTTTGTAATGATAGAAAATTTTCTGTAGCTGGCATAAAATTTTACTTTGTTTTTAATATTTCAAAAATACTTTTCAACCCTAGTTTCCAAAATTATTGTGACAAATAACAAAGTCTCTGTATTTCTGCTCTAAAATTGAAGCACAAAAACAATCCGCTTTGTTTTATCATTGACACAATTTATAACTCGTCTTAACCTTGCAACTCTACAGCTGTTCTTTCCTCTCATAACCTTACCCAAAATGGTAACACTGCTTGCCGGTTCACACAATTCAACACTACAGCAACTCCAATATGTCGATTAAATGTCCAGAACTCTCTCTGATGACACACTCATATTTCTCTCAATGCTGACTATATACTCACACTTAAAACTGCTAACACTGTCTCGTTCAACACTTGATCACTCAAGAACTGTTCTCTCTTGCTGCTGCATTCGCTTATGTAGGCAACAATGACAGCATGGAGTATTCTCAAAATTCACCGTTTCATAGATAAGCATGGGCAGTGAACAGTCTGGTATAATCTGTCTTTGTTCTGGCCCACTCCATTGTTACATGTTTACTTGCCACACAATGGTGTGAGGTAACTAACACCGGGGTTCTTTTTTCGAGGCACACATCCTATGGTATGAGTAGCTCAAATAATTTAACTCATCTTAAATGTAACAATTATCTAGATACTAAAAGCTTCATTTCTCTTAGTATTCGCTGCAAGTTCTAGAAATATTATGCAAACATGTTTCTTGATGCCTCGATTATATCATCAGTGTTCTTGTTTATAACAGTTAGCATAGGGTTGTAGCTACTGTAACTCTTGTAACTATTTGAAGATTCAAACCTATGGTAACTATTATAAACAAGATTAGCACAGGCATCAAGAAACATGTCTGCATAATATTTCAAGAACTTGCAGCAAACACGAAGAGAAATGAAGCTTTTAGTATCTTCTTTCTTGGAAGTTTGAAAACAGTGTTGTAATAATCAATTTAAATCAAAAAGATGACTGAATTAACAACACTATACAATACTCATAATTTACTGGAACGTGTTTCGGAGGCTGACTTTTCTCCATTATCAACCGGACATCGACAATATATCAGTTGATAATGGAGGAAAGTCAGCCCCCGAAACAGGTTCCGGTAAATTATAAGTAAGTGTTGTGTAGTCTTATTAATCGGCTCACCTTTTTGGTTTAAATTGAAGCTTTTAGTCTCTAAATAATTGTTGCATTTAAGATTTGTGTTGCTTCACTGTTAACCGTTTCAGTTTTTCATTGAATTTAACTCGTGCTGTATTTAATTAACACAGAAGTGATACCCTAAAGCTTTTAAATTTACTAGATAAATTTAAAATTGTTGGGACTTGCACAAAGTGAAGCAAATAATTAAACTAATTATGAACCAATGTTAACCACTCCGGTCCGTGAAACATGTCCTACATTTTACAGTTTGCCCGCAAAAAGCAATGAAGGCCTTTTTACAGCTTTCTGGCCATGTTTAAGTATGAAAGATTTTTACTATGAATAAGACAAAAATTGTAATGCATTATATTGTAACTTAAGACTACAGTGCATGTACTGCACTAATTGGCCTTCAGTGTGTGATAATCAAGGGCTTCTCTGTGTGAGTATCCTTCACTGGACTGCAGTCACATTTGATTGTGCCACTCTAGTAATCAGCCATAAATGAGTGTAAATATTCAGTAATGGACGTCATGAACTGTATAAAGTCAACTCCCTCATGTAAATTGTTTATCTTATTTGCATTGTATGACTGCAGGATATAAGTTCCGTGTTTTGGACATTCTGTTCACAGTTCATGTTATGAAGCATAAAATGTGGATTAAAAATCTGATAAATAGAGAAGCGGTATTCTTTGCTTTAAAATGGTTTATCGTGGTACTAGGAAGAATTTTAGTATGTGTGAGAAAGAAGCAGTGCTATAATTTCTTCAAGTATTCTTATAAAATAAATTCCCATTTATTCAAGTGTATATAGCTATCACGGCTGGTATCTAATATTCTAAGAATATCTTCCAGGCTGTAAGGCTGTGGTCCACTGGGGTTTCTTCGCTCCTTCTCACAGTCGCTGTCGAGAGACCAAAGATATCTAGTCAAGAGACCCTCTGAAGATGTCTGCCGTAGCTGCAGATGAAACGTTTGGGAAGGAGAGAAGAAACCCCTGTGGACCACTACCGTACAGACCAGAAGATATTTGTAGTGTATAGATTCCCATTTATTTTATATGTAATTTTTATATAGTCATTGCACCGGACATTTTACACATATGAAATTTCATTTTATCGCAAACTTGTTAGCTTTATTGAAAGAGGGAAAGTCTTACAGGTTTCAGTTTCAAGAAATTTGTAAGTATGTAACTGGAATAGTATGAGTGGTTAATGTCGATTCATCAATTAGTTTGAGATAAGCCACAAAGCTCATGAGGGTTTGAAATGGATGACTATGACCACACAAGTTAAAGGGAACTGTACAATTCAAACAATAATTAAAAGGAAAACAAGATTGTAATCAAATTTACATTTTAAAACGCAAAGATAATTTGAAAACAGTTTAAAGAATGTTTTAGAAATATTAAATACAAACAAACTGATGAGGAGGCTGTGACGGGTCAATTTTGGTCAGCTAATCAAAAATAAACCCTGAAGCTAATTATTAATGCAATTAAATGGACTATAGAAATAATAATTACAGAAAAGTTAATATATTACGAAAATAGGGATATATAATGAATTTTGAAGTACCGCCAGTTGATCATCTAAATAAATTTGTTTTACTTTCAGTGTACAGCACTAATATCACAAACAATTGTTTCCTTAATGACATCAAAGCAGATCGTAAACAAAAAGTTGATACATATGATTAGGAAACCTTTTTTATTTAAATATATATAATCACTCATAGTTACTAATATATACAGGGTCCTTCAGAAGTAAGGAGTAATACAAATAAAAGTAAATTAACTCATTTTTTTTTAAAAAAATACTCTGTCAATTTCATATTTTGAAAGGAAAATTTTATACAACAAACATTTTTAGCCATTATTATAGAGAGTGATGTTATTGACAGACATTGTAAATAGTAACATTATTTTTTCATTTTTCTGAAAGGTTATTTAGATGAATGAACAATTCCATTTGTTTCATACAAAAGATTTGGTAGCACTGATCACAAAATTGAAGTGATGCTGTCATGGAGTCAATGTTAGTGTAATTCATTGCAAGGAAGGTAGAGAGCAAACAAAAATGAATACATTTTCATCATTAAGTATCTAACATTAGAAATTGCACCTTTTTGTGCATAACAAAAGGTTTAACAAGATCTACATTTTTGTGTAGTAAAACTTTGTTACAGTTTACCAGTTGTACAAAAATCATTCAGATTGAAAAGGAATTCTGGGGCTATTACCAGAAAATTCAAGATATACGAGTACTTATTTGACTTTTAAATATCTAACCAAATTGTTAAAAGCTATTTTTGAGAAAATAAAACATTTGAGAAAGTACTTCATATAAAACGCAGTTTGTGCTGGGAGGATTTTGTTGAAAATCTTCTTGCCACTTCTTTGGAAAATGCCAAACTTATATATCAAGTTTGATATTAATAGTCCTTGCCGTGGTGCAGTGGGCTAGAGTATGGCAGCTCTGGTTGCCAGCCATGTAACGTACCAGGATTCAATCCCACCCAGAGGCGTTATGCCCAGGTATTCTACCAGTGTTCAATTCACTGGACTGCTAGTAGGAGATATGGGTAGCACGTTGAGCACACTGCAATCCCCAAGTGTAATTCTACTGCTGCTTCTTGCACAAGCGCCTTAATCTGAATGATTCTAATAGCCATGATCGTTAAGGCAATACACAATAGACTGGCCATCCGATTCAAGCCGAATGTGTTAAGCTCAAGTCTGAGCAACTGCAGCCAAATGTGCCTGTGGTAAAGGATGGGGAGGGCCCACATAAAATAAGTGTGTGGTGGCACACATAGAAGCTGATGTATGTACATTTGGCTACTTGCATATATTGTGCTTTTTGCAACAACAACAAAAAAACAGTAATAATGTTGAAGCAAATAAATATATTTGATATAATAGAGCATCAAATACATGAATTTTATTGTTACAGGCCAGTATAATATAATGTAACAAAAATCACTTCAAGTACTCTAACAATATCCTCTTAAGATGGGTTAACACACATAGATTTTGCTCACCAAATTAACTGCAGGAACATTTTTTAATTGGAAATTTTTTTGCTATAATTTCCTTTAGAATATTACGTTTGACATGTCCAAGCACTTTTTAAAAAATTAATTATTACTTTCTTTACACATATAATATGTAGGGGAAGTATTGAGTTTGATCCAAAATTTTGATGTTGTGATCTCAGCAGAAATATGTTTTGAGGCCCCCTATATCCAAAAAAAAAAAAAAAAGCTGTTGTGTCTGTGTGCACAGTATAACTAAAAAATGAAAAGTCTGTTAAAAGCCAAAGTTCGTGTATAAGTTTAGTATCTTTCAAAGATGCAACACGAAAATTTTGAAGAAAATTCCTCCACCCGAAACTACCTTTTATATGGAAAATTTTGATTTTCTCAACAATGGCTATAAATAATTTGATTAAAATGTATGTTTAAGACATTTTAATGCCAAATGAAATGTGTATTTTTAATTTTCTGGTTATAGCTCATGTAGCCCTGTTTACACTTGATGACTTTTGCATAACTGGTAAACCGTAAGAGATAGACCAAATCTTACTATACAAAAAATGTAGATCTTGTTGAAACACACAATTTATGTGCAAATGCATTTTTTTCTGGAGTGAACCACTTCAGAGATATTCTTTGTTATTTGTGTGAGTTTTGCAATGCTTACTTTTCTCAAATGGAAGGTAGTTACTCACTTTATCATCTCTTGGCCTTGCAAAGAGAATGGAATTTGAAAGCTTTAAAAGATTTGACCATCACTCAAAGCCTACTGTATTCCATATTCTCCGTCTACCTACAAGAAAATTAGCAATAAGATAATATGTACAAATGTTTATTTTGGCTAACATGAAGAAGATATAGGAATAAGAGTTTGTAAGAATGGTTAGTGCAAGAGTAGAGAAAGTCATGTGAGTGCAACACATCAGATCTTTTTAACTTTCTCTTCTACATATAGTAGAGGAAGTATTGTATTCCACCCAAAAATTTAATGTCTAAATTTCACCAGAAATATATGTTTTGGGGCCCCCTGAATCAAAAAAAGGCATTTTTAGAAAAAGGTCTGTGTGTGTGTGTCTGTCTCTGGACAGCATTACTCAAAAAAGAAAAGTCGGTTAAAAGCCAAAGTTGGTATTTAAGTTTAATGTTTTTCAAGGATGCGACACGAAAATTTTGAAGAAAATTGCTCCACCCTAAACTACCCTTTACATGTAAAATTTAGCACACAATTTATGTCTAAATAAATTTGTTTGTAGAGTGAACCATTTCATAGATATGCCTTGTTGTTTGTGGGAGTTTTGGAGAACTTATACTTCTGTCAAATGGAACATCGCTATTAATTTTTTATGTTAACCGTGCAAAGAGAACGGGAGTTTGAAAGCTTTAAATGTTTTGGTTATCACTCAAAGCCTACTGTATTCCCATATTCCCCTTGCACTTACAAGGAAATAAACAATAAGATAATTTCTGCAACTGTTTATCTCAACTAACTTGAAGAGGATATAGGAATAAGAGTTTGTAAGAATGGTTAGTGCAAGAGTAGAGAAAGTCATGTGAGTGCAACACATCAGATCTTTTTAACTTTCTCTTCTACATATAGTAGAGGAAGTATTGTATTCCACCCAAAAATTTAATGTCTAAATTTCACCAGAAATATATGTTTTGGGGCCCCCTGAATCAAAAAAAGGCATTTTTAGAAAAAGGTCTGTGTGTGTGTGTCTGTCTCTGGACAGCATTACTCAAAAAAGAAAAGTCTGTTAAAAGCCAAAGTTGGTATTTAAGTTTAATGTTTTTCAAGCATGCGACACGAAAATTTTGAAGAAAATTGCTCCACCCTAAACTACCCTTTACATGTAAAATTTAGCACACAATTTATGTCTAAATAAATTTGTTTGTAGAGTGAACCATTTCATAGATATGCCTTGTTGTTTGTGGGAGTTTTGGAGAACTTATACTTCTGTCAAATGGAACATCGCTACCTATTAATTTTTTATGTTAACCGTGCAAAGAGAACGGGAGTTTGAAAGCTTTAAAAGTTTTGGTTATCACTCAAAGCCTACTGTATTCCCATATTCCCCTTGCACTTACAAGGAAATAAACAATAAGATAATTTCTGCAACTGTTTATCTCAACTAACTCGAAGAGGATATAGGAATAAGAGTTTGTAAGAATGGTTAGTCCAAGAGTAGAGAAAGTCATGTGAGTGCAACACATCAGATCTTTTTAACTTTCTCTTCTACATATAGTAGAGGAAGTATTGTATTCCACCCAAAAATTTAATGTCTAAATTTCACCAGAAATATATGTTTTGGGGCCCCCTGAATCAAAAAAAGGCATTTTTAGAAAAAGGTCTGTGTGTGTGTGTGTGTGTGTCTGTCTCTGGACAGCATTACTCAAAAAAGAAAAGTCGGTTAAAAGCCAAAGTTGGTATTTAAGTTTAATGTTTTTCAAGGATGCGACACGAAAATTTTGAAGAAAATTGCTCCACCCTAAACTACCCTTTACATGTAAAATTTAGCACACAATTTATGTCTAAATAAATTTGTTTGTAGAGTGAACCATTTCATAGATATGCCTTGTTGTTTGTGGGAGTTTTGGAGAACTTATACTTCTGTCAAATGGAACATCGCTATTAATTTTTTATGTTAACCGTGCAAAGAGAACGGGAGTTTGAAAGCTTTAAATGTTTTGGTTATCACTCAAAGCCTACTGTATTCCCATATTCCCCTTGCACTTACAAGGAAATAAACAATAAGATAATTTCTGCAACTGTTTATCTCAACTAACTCGAAGAGGATATAGGAATAAGAGTTTGTAAGAATGGTTAGTCCAAGAGTAGAGAAAGTCATGTGAGTGCAACACATCAGATCTTTTTAACTTTCTCTTCTACATATAGTAGAGGAAGTATTGTATTCCACCCAAAAATTTAATGTCTAAATTTCACCAGAAATATATGTTTTGGGGCCCCCTGAATCAAAAAAAGGCATTTTTAGAAAAAGGTCTGTGTGTGTGTGTGTGTGTGTGTCTGTCTCTGGACAGCATTACTCAAAAAAGAAAAGTCGGTTAAAAGCCAAAGTTGGTATTTAAGTTTAATGTTTTTCAAGGATGCGACACGAAAATTTTGAAGAAAATTGCTCCACCCTAAACTACCCTTTACATGTAAAATTTAGCACACAATTTATGTCTAAATAAATTTGTTTGTAGAGTGAACCATTTCATAGATATGCCTTGTTGTTTGTGGGAGTTTTGGAGAACTTATACTTCTGTCAAATGGAACATCGCTACCTATTAATTTTTTATGTTAACCGTGCAAAGAGAACGGGAGTTTGAAAGCTTTAAAAGTTTTGGTTATCGCTCAAAGCCTACTGTATTCCCATATTCCTCTTGCACTTACAAGGAAATAAACAATAAGATAATGTGTACAAATGTTTATCTCAACTAACATGAAGAAGATATAGCAATAAGAGTTTGTAAGAATGGTTAGTCCAAGATTAGAGAAAGTCATGTGAGTGCAACACATCAGATTTTTTAATTTTAGTTGCATTATTCCTTATTCATATGAACAACCTGTATATATGTAATTTATTATTTGTGAGGTTGCTCCTTTGATACTATAAATATGAATGATTTTATGACCCAAAGAACATTAAATAGCCTAGCAATACTATGTTGGTTTACAGACGGGTTAACAGTTTTTCAGTAATTGCTTCTCTTTGATGTTAAGTAAGCTTGTGATAACTGTGATATTGCGACCTGATTATTCCAGATCTATCCTGCTGGAGTGCCACTAACCTTCAATAAAGTGTTGAACTGCATTGTATATACCTAAGTATAAACATATCATCAGCAGTGTAATTATTTTTGCTTAATTGCTGTTAGCAGTTGCCTATTTTTCCATGCCATTGTATCTGTGTATGTGTTGAAAGTATTAAACTCCACTTCACATTTTGCTAAGTTATATTCCAATACACTTAGATTTTCGGATCTAGATTAATTGCTATTGCTTGCAAGAATTTGCTATTTATAATGTAGTAACTTCATTTGCAAAGATTTCTAAAAGCAGGAAAAAAAATCAAAATTTAAAATTTTCTTAGTTGAAGACAACGTGAACCATCTTTCATCCTTCAACTGAACTCCAAGATATCCCTCATCGGCAGAGTGTGACAAGGGCTACATTTCTGCGCAACATGGCAGTTCTGCAAATGAAAGAAAAAGTAAAAAAAAGCAAGTGCAGCAGTGCTTTATTTATTTCCCTGTTTTGCTTATATATGAAATGGAGAAATGATTTCTGCTAACAGTTCAGTGTAAAGGTTATCGATAGTTGTTTTTTGGAGGTATTCTTTTCATTGATGTTGCTGTGACAATGCTTGTAGCCGACTTGTCAAACGAACGGCCGCACACTTCTGTTGACAAGGCAGCGATGCGCTCAGATGCAGCAGCAGAGTTGGATCGACTCACACGAAGCAAGAAACCATCTGCGCCACCAGACCAGAACTCATCCGATTGCTGAACTTCTCTGTTTAGGTACTGGAAATTTTCAAAAGGCCACAATTTGCTGAGATTAAATGTTGGGTGCTATTGGGAGTGTCGTTTTAATTTGAGATGAGTAAACTCTTGTCCTGTTCAGTGCAGAATACAAAAGATGGTGGCGGTATACCTACTTTAAAAATATGTTAGGGAATTATGTTTTCAAAACATTCCAAACTTTGTACAGTTGAGACATATTGCACAATCTATTATAGTGTCTGAAGTATTTATTTATTAATGCCTGCTTTATAAATTTCTACCTGGCTGTTTAAAAATGTGAGCATGAGAGAAAGCAGAGATGAAATTTCAGACTAACTATTCAGAACTATACAAATATTTATTTTTAAATAGAAAATATTACTGTGAAGATTTCTACACTAACTTGCTCTGTTGCTTTTCCTCTACTTTTACTTTTCTCTTTTTCTTTTAATGTTTGAGTGTAAAACGAAGAGTGGTGAAAACAGTATTGACCCTTTGCAGCCCAAAGATAACATTTGGTAAAATCTTATATATCTTTTTTTTCGAAGTCAGATAAATATTTAGACTTTGCTGACACATATTTCAGTATTTTGTTTTAATTTATTAGTATATATATATATATATACAACATTCCTGTTTCACTACAATGCTACCAAAATCCTATAAAAATTCATGCATGCCAATTGCCATTTGTTTTATGTGGGCCCACCCTGTCCTTTTATCACAGACTTGTTAGTGCAATGAAAATTTGAAACCACGCCAAATGAAATCCTAGTGAATTGTATTTCGAAGGGTATAAATATCCATCCAGTTTCAGTTGAAGGTTCTTTGGACTGAAAAGGGTTAAGTATAATCAGTAGTTGCAAAAACTATATGGAACAAATCAATCAGCTGAGTGAAAAGTATTAAAATATACTATAGCATATTTTGTAAATGCAAAGCGAGAGCAAATTCTTTGCCTCACAAGTATTTCGCTTAGAGGAAATGCTTTCTGTTGTAAGGCATGTCAAGCTCCAAAAATTCTCAGCTATGCGCACAACTTGTTTTAATTTGATAATGACACTCCGGTAGTATCCAACAGTATAGTCTTTGATAGAGGAGGCCTTAAAATGTGATGGTAGAACTGAAACTGTGCAATAGAATGCAACAGTTCACTATATAAGGAGAGAATGGTGTAATTAATTATTCTAGGTTATTTCCTGATAATCAGCATTGTGAATAATACTGTAATAATATTAATAAAATATTTTTATTTATTTTTTCTTCCTTCATAATGTTAGGGTGTGTGATAGAAGCTTGAGCTTCTAATGTTAACGGAGGAAGTATGTACTCAAAAAATGAATTCAGTGAGTTATATTTATATCTCCAAAGAGACACTAGCTATGCTGTTGTGTTATTCAGTGTGTGTATGTGTATGTGCGGGTATGTGTGTTTGTGTGCATATGCATGTTGGTGTAAGTGTGCGTGAGTGAGTGAAATGCAGAATATGAATGCAAGGTTAGGATGCATAATAGTTTTGGTTACTTGCTGTAAAGTTTTAAATATGGCTTGTTATTAAAACGGAACCCAAATAGTTTTTGCAGTTCTTTCATAAAATATCATTAACTAAATTAATACAATAATAATTAGAAATAGGAAAGTTTGGGAGGATATCCAATTTCCATTTTGGTTATTTGCTTTATGATTTAGGTGTTGACTTTAGAAGTACAAGCTATGATAACTTGGATTGCAGTGTTAAATGTCTCATCCTGTATTTATGTTTGTAACTGAGATCACCCCATGGAAATAAAACCTGGCACCTTCCAAATGTGGGCCGCAAATGTTATTGCCTGAGCATTGCATACTCTAGACTTTTGATTTCCTCTTCAACTTAGTATTAAGCTCAAAGTCGGGCACTTTTTAAGTTTTTTTCACCCTTTATAAACCTATAAACATATCATGCCTTGTAACTACATTCTGTATGTGACTTATATTTCATAATTCATATTTTGAATGATGTTCCTTATTTTTCAGCCTTAAAGTGCTGACATTTAAAATATTTCAGTTTGGCATGTTTTGTATAATTTGAAATTTATTGAAATAAATTGTTAAATTTCCTGGATCTGCCAAAGCTCAATATTTTTGCCATAAAATTCTGCATTTTTTAAATGTTAGCTCTCTCGTGGATCAGTATTGTTATATGCAGTGACTATTTTAGTTTCTATTACTTAACCGGAATGTAGAATTTGACAAATGTATGTAAAATGTGAAATTGGTATCCTCCCATCATTAGAGTGATATCTTTAAAAAATACTATCTGTATTAACAGTTTACCTAACACTGCATTCCCTTTCTTGTTAATAGAGTTGACTGTTTTACGTGCAGTGTCTGAAAACAGGTAATGAGGGTTCTTTTAAAACTGGCTAAGTGTTTTTCTGTCCTTAGATATGGAACAGAAGCTTTTGTATTTTTGTGTTACATTTTTAAACTGTTCTAAACTGTTTTTTTTAATAAAATTTGGTTATTCTAAAGTCATAGGTGTTGAGTGCAATTGCTTTGACATTTTAATTGTTAAATTATGCTTTGCAAAGAGGAATGTATAGGCATAACTCTATACCAAAAAAAAAAAGGATTCATATTTCCTCTAAAATACACGTTTTGCTTCACCAAAGAAGTTTCCAAAGTCAAGCAAGTTACTGCATTTTCAAGTTAACTATGCTTTGAGAATAGTTATCAGGCTGAACACACACTAGAGCGGCCACTCAGTAAATTACGCTGTGGAATTGAACGAAAGTCTGGAAACTGAAGCACTTGTATTCAGACCATTTTGAACAATTATTTTGGCATCACATCACCACCAAAATTAGACAACATTTTCCGCAATAACAATCTAAGAGTAAAAGTGTAGATGTTACAATTTTTTTAAATAAAAATAATTGGGAACATATTAAATGTTAAATTATTATGAGCCTGCATGCTTGAATTTAATAAAAAGAGACACTACATATTATGAAAATAAGACACACTATTGCACACTTGCCATTTTTATTATTTCCCTGTGATATATAGGAACAGAGGCCTTTGTATGATGCTAGGCAAGGAGGCAAGTTTATAACTGTGGACAGATTCAGGGTTTTACAGATTTTCACCATGGACACAAGAAAACATTAAATTGTATTGCATTATATTGTAATAGACTGATGCTGGGTTGCAAGAACGCACTTACAGATTTTGTTAGCACTAGTGTTCATTTGCCTCGAAAACAAGTTGCAAGACCGACCTACAGTGCTAATCAATCGAGTATCACTATAGGTCAAATCTTGGATCTATAAACAGTTAGTGAATCACTGCCATTATTGTTTTCATTGCATGATTTCCTCTTAATGTTTTTCATATTATGACATCCTCAAACACAAATAAAAACTCTTGCTATATGCATTGTCAATTGATGTGTGTATAGTTGGGTCATTTTTGTATTTCCATTTCGACTTCTTTGATTCTAGCTTTACGGCAGCTTGACACATAAACAAAGCGGTCGCTTTGTAAAGAACTGGAAAGCCGATTTTCACTCGAATTATATAGAATTATAGTTTTATGCCGGGAAGTGTTGTATTTCTATTCTGTTCTTCATTATAGAATCCTTGTCTGACAAAGAGGTTATATTGGATATGAGTGCAGTTCGTTGTGTATGTGCTGAAAATCCTCTTTTGTCACAAAATACTTTATCAGTATTTTTAGCACTGATACATGTTTCTAATTGCTACCATGCCCAATGTGAGAAAATGAACTTCATCTATCCCGATCTCCTTGTTTACACAACTTGCTAATCAAGTTGTTTACATCATTCTACCGTCAGAGCTGCCAGCATATTTTAGTGAATCCTGGGTAGGTGCAAAGTTATCCTGAGTTAATAAATGGTGGTTTAAGAACATTGTTGCCTCATTAAAGTCATCGGAGCCACACACTGTCCCTTTTAACTGAAAATTTTACTTCTATTCCTTTTGTTCTACATTTTGGCTTGCAGAGAACACAAAATTACTTTATCAACAACATTAGAAGTGCATCCTGTTCGTGTGGCAGTTGTTAGTTGAAGCAACATCATATGGGTGATTATGAATGCCAACTGCATGGAGTCTGTCGCCTTGCAACGACATCATACATGTGATAAGGATAACTATGTACCTGACTACACTGGCTCTGTCAAATGGCATCTTCTCTTCTTGAAGATGAGAGTAGTTTACCCGATCATTAAATAAAGATGGGAGTAACTACTTAAATGGCAGCTTTCTAGCAACCCAGCATGAATGTACGTGTCTAATTGGCATTCAGTGCTAGACCAGAGCTTATCTGTGTGTCTATCCTTCATTAAAATCATGGTTTCCAACAGAAAATGGACATCGTAAATTTAACCCCTTCATATAAATTGTTCTACAGCTGTAGAAGATGAGTTTCTTATTTTTTTGCGACTGTTCTGTTTTTAGTTCATATTATGAAGCATAAAATATGGATTAGAAATCTATGTATAGCTTAGGAAGGGGTTGTCTTTCTTTACTTGAATATGTGTTTATTTTGGTACCAAGAAGAATTTGCATGTGTAAGAGACAGAAACAGTACTAGACTTTCTTAAGGATTCTTATAGAACTGAATTGCCATTTATTTTATATGTAATTTTTCTAAATTAACTACACTGAACATTTTACACACTCTAAGTTTCATATCACAAAATTATTATGGGTTTCAATTTCAGGAAGTTGGCAAATATGCTTTTGGAGTAAGTCAACATGAGAACTCCTCTCTATATTTCAAACAATATGTTTGATCTATGATTAAAATGTTATTGTCAGTCTTAAAGTAAAGTCACAGCTTAAATTCTGTGAAACATCATTATAAAAGTTTATTAGTCTCAACAAAATTCGCATTGTCAATGCTAAAATATGAGAAAATGAAGTTAATATATCGTTCCTTATTTACTTGAAATTACAACATTAAGTACCAAAATTTAGAAATTTTAAATTTAAATTAAAGTTTAGTTTTAGATAAATTTGTAATTGTTTAGGTATGCATAATGCCACATAGACAATGTAGTACAGAGAAATTTACTTCACTTTGAGAGTATATGATAGTTATCTTTCTTGTCTTTGGAAACCAGAGCGCACTGTATTTAATGAACAGAATATAGTAGAGCATTGATTATATTAAACAAAAACCGCTTTAGTTAAGAAAATGCATTGGAGTGAAAGCTTTTTTAATATAACTTATATCAAAATGCGCACACAATAAAGTACTCTATACATTATGCCATCTTATTGCATAAATTAATCCTAATTTTTATGGTTTGGCATGTAGACTTATATCTCCAAATTCCTTGCTATAAGGCCTTCTGTGTGCATTAGAATCATCTCTGCCTTTAATGTATCTGCAGCATCAAGACATTTTATAATATAACCATTAAAATTTGAAAACAGAGTTTGATATCCTATATATAGCGAAAAGGTTCATTTATCCATTAAACTGTTACTCTTAAATAATTTTGTTCAGCTTGTTCTATTAGCCAACTGGATTCCATGCATTTTTGGAATTACATTCTAAAACTGAGAAAGCTGATTTAGCTTTTTAAAAAAAGCAACAGTATAAAATTAATGATAGTGAAGTGTTTAAAACAGTGCAGCATATAAATAAACTTGTTGAAAACTATTCCAACATTTATACTCCTTCCGAAATAAGAACTGTACTTGAGGTAAACAAAGAATAGAAAATAGATCCTCTATTTTCTTTATTCTATCACTTTTAAAATGCACTAATGAATATGTTTAATGATTTTATTTAATGCATAGCATTTTTCACTGTTATTTGGAAATAGGAAAGAATGAAATAATCAGTTTACAGAAAGTGAGCAGTTATTGCATATGAAGTGCTTATGCTGTGCATGTATTGTGCGGAGTTATACCAAAGTGTGTTTCTTAGGACAAATCTAGTATAAAAACACATTTTGCTCCAACCTGCTAGCACTAGGACCCTCTCAGAAACTAGTACTGTTTTAAATATTACAAGTAAGTTGGAGCAAAATGTGTTTTTAAATGTTGACATAGTTTTCAACTAAATTTATTTTTAAGCAACAGCATATTCGTAATAATTCTCAGCTATTAATATTTGCCAGAAAACTTGAGTCTAATAAAGTCCTTTTAATTTATCAACTACACTATATTCACAGATTGAAGTCATGCAAGGACATTTGATAAAAAGTACATTGTCCTTAAGTTGGTTCAAAATTAAAAGAAACAAATGACAGGGTGTTGTGCAGCTACCTAACTGCTTTTATGAGGGTTATCCATAAAATAATACCATTTGGCTTTAATATATTCTGAAGAAAAAAATGTAACTTATAAATTTGAAGCTTGCTTTATTTCTCCAAATATTCTCCATTATTTAAACATTTGTCATATCAGTCCACAAGGTTTAGAATTCCTATCTTGTAATTAGCTGTTGGCAGTTTATCAAGCCAGAAAGTTCAGACATAATTCACCAAACAAAGAATAAGAATTGTTTGTGAAAGAAATCTAACTCATCTAGCGTTACAACTTTGTGTTTAATGAACTTGTTCACTTGATTCTTGAAATCATTTGTGATGAGTGAATGAAGTACAGATCAAGTTTCATCAAGCATATTCGTGCATTGTTGAACATTTAACACCACTTTCTTTAGTTGACAAATTTCTGAGCATTCAAAATCCCAATACTGCTACCTAGCAGTTAGCAGAACTTTGTATCACAATCCATTTTGAACCATCACAGGAAACACAGTTACTTGCTTCGTCTAAAACTCTCACAACACTGAGAATGGGCAAACAGTCTTTACTTTCTGGATGACCTGTCTATAACTTCTAAGATTTCACATGAAATTTGTTAAATTTTCAAAGGAAGAAAATTCATCTTATTTTTCAGACAATATTTAAAATTTCCAGGAACCTATTAATAAAATTTCAGGTGATTCCTTATGCAGATGAGCTCCAGTTTGTTTGCCGTTCATGTGTGAAATATACACTCATCGCTTCAGTCTTTGAAACTCATAAGCCAGGTCATGACTTGAAGCTTTTTAGCTAGTCACTACTTTAGTTGAAATTCAGACTCATTCAATTTTTTTATTCAGTTGCAGTGCTTTTTCACACTGCAGTAAATGTATTATGCTTTTAGGTAAACTGCTTGAGTGTAATCAGTGTGCTTTACTTACCAGCTGCCAAGTTCAGATAAAAGTATAAAGTTTCTGCTGAGATTTATTGCAATAAGTGATAAGTAAAAAAGATCTCTTCTGCCAAGGTTGTGAAGTTTGAACAGTGCATGTCAGAGAGGCAATGCGATATCAAACAAGGGACATGGGTGATGCTGGCAATTTCAAAATCTTTTTGCATGATCTCAATCATAATGGGATGGGTTGTACTTTTTCTTTTTGTTGTATCCCTTGTCTTTGCTCATAATAAACTTTATCAAAGAAAATATGGTTTCATATAACTGACTACAGTAGGTTTACTACAAAACTTGGCTGGCAGGTGCTCTCGGTCACACATGAATGGACATTAAATCAACCATCTGTATCTCTGGCATCTTTGGAGGAAATGTTCATTCATGCATTAGTTCCACTTCTAAAATAGCATTAATTTCTCCCCTGATATTTGGTTTCAATTTTGTCTTGTGCAAGGCGCCTAAATGTTTTTGAGGTGACCATTGTAACCTTTCTCGAATTTCTTTTCTGTAAACATGCTGTTTTGCCTTTATCGTATCACAAATTGATCCGGTCTGCCTGAATTGACTTACAAGCAAACGACATCGGAACACACATGCCAGGAAATTGTAGTCAAGGCCACATGGGCCATGCACCTGCTGGCCAAGTTTTGTGGTAAATGTATTGTACAATAATCGAAGCTCTACTGTACACATGACTTTCTTTTTTGTGGAAATATGTATCTGCTCCATGTGGTCTAATTCCACTTGGAATGTAATATATTTGGTATCGGCTCAACTAGAAGTGTTGTGTTATTCAGAATTATGCTCATTTATTGTATATCTATAGCACAAGTGGCAAGTCTTTCACAGAACAGATGTGATGCTTTTATTAGAGATAATCTGAATTGTTCAGACACTTTATATGTGTTGCATACATTTAAAATAGGTTATTAAATTCTTTGTATAATTGGTCGACTTGACATTTAATTGGTAAGTAGGGTCCAGTATAGACATGACAGAGGCTGGTGTTGCTGCTGTAAACTGCACACAAAGTTGCTAATAAGGTGGAGTTTTGCATTTTGGGCATGTTAACTTTTCCTTTCCCTGTAAAGCAGCTCACATGTGTTAGAATTAAAAATAATTTTAAAGCTTCAGAAGTAAAATTTGATTTTGTACAATACTTTCATACCTTTGGCTTCGTACATGTGGCACTGCTAACTTTGTAATAAAAGAATTATATAGATCTGTACTTTGTACTTTATCAACAAGCATTGTGGAAACTTCATTTGGTAGCTAATGTATGCAAAAATATATATAAATAAGATGGAAATTAAAACATAAATTATCAAACACATATTGCTTTATTTCCTTTACTTTTATACAGGCTACTTTCAGCTTACAAATGGTCTCAAGAATTAAACAGATATACTTACTATGTTGGATATGCAAACAAAACTTTAATTTGCATAACATCAAGGAGCAATACACAAGAACCTTGTTTTTTTGTTAGTTTGAAGCATTTGCTGACAGGATCTATATGCTATAGAGGAAACAGCTCATTGGAATACCCCAAAAACCAACTGACATTTTCCCCCAGTTGTAGTACCATCTGATTATACATATTTGGTCTGTTAGATTGCATTAGTACTGCCAACTGTTTGTAAAATATAACCATGGTAAAGTTACGGTCATGGTTGGTGTTATTGCATGCCACGGAAGCCCTTGTTTTTGTACCAGTTGCAGATAAGCCAGTAGACAGATTTTAAAACAAGATTCTGTTTAGAACCACTAATAACAGTGAAATATTCTTCATGGTTGAGGTCATTTTGAGTCACTTTTTTACACTCACCTTCACTTAAATTGTTTTAAAAACTGAAAACATTTTCAGGACCGTTCCGTCCCATCATCAACAGAGAGAGGGAACAAGAGGATAGCATCTGGGACCAAACAGTCCTGAAAACGTTTCCAGTTTTTAAAACAATTTAAGTAAAGGTGAGTGTACAAAAGTGACCCAAAATGACCTCAAACACCGTATTAGTTAATCTGTGGATGCCATTGTATTACTCATGTGTGCATAGTTCTTTTAGAGCAATATATATATCGATACTTAGCGTTCGGAAGTGATTTTATCCAAAAGTGTTATTACAGAACAAGATTTGCCAAAGATGAGTAGGTTCACGTATTGTGTGGTAAGGATGTTCAAGCCTTATTATTGTTTGAATACATACTACTTTAGCCTTGTGATATTTGAGGTTAGAAATAAAGCTTTTATTATGTAGGTTGACAGAACTGCTTTTTGGCGTAATGTCAGCCATATTGAATTCTTGGGAACTGCCAATAAGCTGTTTCCTGTTTACCTGCAGTGCCATAGTATTTATCAAAGTAATCCAGATTAATGAGAGTTGAATGAAATAAGGTTCTTGTGTACTTTAAAGCTTCCTTTTGTCCTCCCCTCTTAATTTTTTTGTTTGTTAACAAATTCTGAAATGAAATTAGAATTACAGCTCAAATAAACTCTCTTCTATGTAACTGCAATCATTATTACCATTCAAGTGAAGTGGATGTTATTTTGTTTCTAATGATGACTTCTAAATTTGGTTACTAAGCATTGTGATTGCTCATTACACATCACTAATGCACTTTCATTACTAAGATCTGTAAAATTCCTTCAATTGTTCATCCTTTGGCTTCAGGATGACCTGGTCCCGCAAATTCACCACCCAACCAGGTTCCAAACCAAGAAATATCTGTCGAGGATGCTTGCGAATGCAGAGCATTTTGTAATCTGGATCTTCCTCTATAGCAGGTAGAATATAACCATACTTCTGAGCAAGGACAAACCGCTCCCATGATACCTTTTCGGGATCAGCAAGATATCCACGGAATGCCGGATCACTGTAGTATTCTATTGCATCATGTGGTGGAAGCATACGCCGTGGTATGGCTTCACCTGCAAAACAAATGTAAATTACATCATTCATAATTTAAATTAGCAGTAAATTTAGCTCCATTATTATATGCCATCTTAGAAAAGATATTTCTCAGCATAATTTAGCAAAACATCCAGTTAAACCATAGGGCTCAATTGACAATCTCAGGCATTAGAGCAAATGGATCTGAAAGTACAGTGATTTGGCTATCTTCTTTTATGTTGGTGATTTATGATTTTATTGAAAGCTGTGAGCAACGGTTTTTAAAAATCTTAGTCTTATTTCTTAGATAAATCAAATACATCTTAATCTACAGCCCTTTTTGCCACTTTTCAACATAATCTCCATTTCTTCGAACAAATTTTTCCCCATCATTCTGCAAGTTTTAAAATACCCTTATGATAGAACTCCATTCCATCAACTATGTATGTTTAAGATATAACAAATGAAATTAATATCTCGAATGTTCTGGGAATAGCCTTTGAAATTCTCTTCATTCTGAACGACATTTGGCGACAACCTGGTAGCTGTAAATAAAGTGCTGAACTTAACAACCTGTTTCATTTGAAAATTTCCTTATTTTTCCCATTTTAAAACAAATTGTTTCATTATTACATAAATATATGATTTCATATGTATTGAAAAGAACACATTTTATGCATTGCATAAAAAATACAATTCTTTATGCAGTATTACTGAGTCTTGAAGGTTTCAAATTCCTAGTGTATACTCATTATAAATCTTAAGGAAATAACATTTACTTTGACTATCACATGGGATCCAATTTCATGGTTCTGTGGTTTTAATTTCTTTGCTACATGTTTTAATGCACATGCTTCTTTCAGTTTTTTTGTAAGTTGCTTCTTTACACTTTTCGTCTGATTCAAGGCATTCTTACCAACGTTTCTTTCACCATTACTTCCTTCATTAGTTATACCATTTCAAGCTAGGCACATAAATGACTTAATTTTAGCCTTCATTTCATTTGCACCAAAGCCCTGAATGGTTAATTAAGAGGCAATCTCGCACAGTGCCGTTTGGTGGGCATTTTTTTCCTTGTATAGGACGTCGTGCTGGTCCCACAAACACCGTTGCTCCCTATACAACTCAATGAACTTTATGTTTATATAATCACTCCACTTTGGAGCCATAATTACATAAATTATAGCTTAACACAGTTGTACTTAAAAACACAAGCGGACTGGCTCAGCTATTGTCACACGACCACTGTCCTGTCCGTTCACACAGCAACATTGTCTCGACAGTACTGTATTCCGGGTGGTGGGGGAAGCAGCTGGGGCCAACTTGGTCTACTCTCAAGACAATAGATTGCTGTGGCAATTGGACCGAAGTGTTCACACGTAGCCAGTCAACTGTCTTCTAACAATTTCCCCAACAACTGGCATCATGCAAATGCGGCATTAGAGATAGACAAAATCCTACTACACAAAAAATGTATATGCTTTAAAGCACACAATTGATATCAAATACATTTTTCTTTTTGATCTCTCCATGCAAGGAGAACAGAATTTCAAAGCTATCATATAGCAACCTGCTTTTAAAAGATGACAATCAGTTAAGCTTAATATATTCCCCTAATAGCATTGTACCTACAAGGAAATATGTAATAAAACACTTTCTCCAAATGTTCATTTCAATTAGCATGTAGTGGATAGAATACGTATGAATAATTTGTACAAGAGTGAGCAGAGAAAGTCATGCAGATGCAACACTTGAAATTATCACAGGCCATGGACAGTAGTTATACATTAAATGAAATCAATGGAAGGGAAACGTTCCAGGCCTGTGTTTAAGATAATGTGCCCAGCATTTGCCAGTTATGTGGATCGAGGAAAACCCAGTAAAACCTCGGTTATGGCAGGACAGTCCTGGCTGGATTTGAACTGTGCACCTCCTGCTCATGTATAAGGTCCATAAATGTATGCTTGACAAAAAGGAAATAAATTCATTCATAGTAAACTCTCGATTCTGAGCAAACAAAAACATTGCTTTGGATATCAAAGAGAACTCAAGTAGGATGTATACCTTTCAAGAAAAACTGCTTAGGATTTACAATAGCAAACAAACTGTGCACATCATAGTATGCTGTTGTAATAACGCCACCGTTCCTCTCAACTGCAGCAATCACTGGTTCTGTTGCCCACTGCACCTCAATATTCACCTTTGCCTTGAATATGTCTGCACCCTGAAAAATAAATGCACACATTAATACTGCACTTAACGTAACACTCAGGGCTTTTCTGTAACTTTCTAGTTATGAAGATTGTTGCTGTTACTGTTATGGCTAACGACAAACCCTGAACAACTTTGGCACCATTTGGTATTCTATAACTTTGCTGGTTATCAAAACGGATGTTGCCTTCCATGTTTCTAAAAACAAATGAAATTTGTTTATATTTGACAGTTACTTTCTAATGTTTTGCAAGTTGATTGCCATGCACTTTGATCAATTTGCTTTAATAGTTTGTTAATTAACATGATTTAAAATTATGTGTTCACCCTAATTTGGCTAGAGAATATTTCTGGGCTATGAATTTTTAGATTTTAAACTGTCATTAATGTGTAAACAATGTCAAGATAAGCTTAGAAATGCATTTGATGAAGTCCCAACTAAGGCAACAATTTATAATTGTACAGCGAATTAAAAGGAGATCTGTTTTTCCTTAGGACACCCAAGAGCTGCTGTTACGGAGGAAAATCTTGCTGTTTGTGCAATGCTTGAAGAAGAATGATGGACATCTTATGAATTTATTTGTGCAACATTGGGCATTGGTACGAATCAAATCCAAAACATTTTGCATCAACAGTTAGATGTGAGAAAACTTGGTTCTCGATGGATTCCACATAACTGACTCCCTATCAAAAGCAGCAACTATTGATTGGTGCACAAAAACTAGGGAAAAAATTACAAGATGCACTTCAAATTTGGTTTGGAATGTCATTACTGGTGATGAACCTTAAATTTATTGTTATGATCATGAAAAGAACAACCAAACAGCTTAATGAGTCTTTCAAACAGAACCTAATTCTACATAAGTCAGATGAATTCACAGTGCTTCTAAAATAGGTCATACTGCTACTATAACATTTGAAGATCGCTGCACCAATACTGTCGACTGGTGTAAAAATGTCTGTTTACTGCAAATTTGTGCAAAATACCCAAAAGGAAACATAATAGTTTAGATGTCTTTGTCTTTAGTTTCTGTGGCTGAAAGCTATTAGAACCGGCAGTTTTCGGCACGACAATGTCTTAGCAACAAACCAGAAGTAAAAATAACAATTTTTGGTATCTGGTGTTTACTGTTGAACTGTTGTCTTTCAGTTCTCAGCCATGGAGGAAAGTTGTACCGAAAAAGCACATATTTTGCGTTAACTACTAGCTAGCACATTAAATAAAAGGAGGGAAAATGGAATGGCACCAGAAACTGCAGTGCAGAGCAAGCAATTCTCTGTTAATGTGTCCAAACAAAAGCCCTGTATTAAATAGAAACACCAAAGAACAATCTTGTCTAACTTACCTCCTCTGTTAGCTGTATACCAAAGTGCTTTTGCAGTGGATCAATGTCATACAGCCCAGTGTTGCATATGATAGACAAATCAATAGGTTCCTTTGGGTCAATTCGGTCAGTGTCTATCATTTTCTGCAGCTGAAGTAGTGATACTGGCGGATACTCTCTTCTCAGGCTAAAAATCAATCACATCATGTGAATACGGAATACACACTTTTATGATTCAGCACTAATTTTCTAGTATATACCATCCTTAATGGAAAACTACATGACAAAAGATGACAATAGTATTTTTTGTGTAGTCTTATTTATAGAAATTTCATCTTTAATTTGATATATAGATTATTATTGCAGGCATGATACTAATATTTAAAAATAGTATTGCATCTGTCATTTTGTACTCTGAATTCTGCACCACTTCACAGAAACAATCATAACTCCTATACTCGATGTAGAGGGTGGATTTAACCTCATATTTTAAGGGAAGGTTTGCTTTACAAATACTTCCAAATATCAAAGCTTCCATATGTCCAAGCAATGTGATTTTTTCTTTGTGAATATATATTTTTTCTCCACCTTTAACTTTGAAGAGGTGATTTGCATTCTGGAGGACCCCAGTTCAAGACCTTGGGGTAACCAACCTGGCCAAGGCATTTTTTTTTTTTTTTTTAAATTTTTGTGTGGTTCTCCTTGGTTGCTATGTAAATGCTGGATTTGGATAATTTGATCCACAAATTTTCCTTTCCTCACAACTTTCATTTCCGACTCTCCTTTACTTTATGTCCTGTTAACATTTTTTCTAATTTCTGACATCAGTTGCAACATTGAGGTTTTTTTATGTGCCGTATATCTACGGCATGTGACCATCTGCTTTACTTCCTTCCTGAAAGAAGCCATGCTAAGGATTTTTATGCCCAAAAAAATCCATCACAGTGGCACTGTGGTCAAGCAGTTAGAGCATTCACCTACCACCTTGGCAGCTTGGGTTCGATCCCAGGGACCCGGATGTGGTATTTGTGGTAGACGAAGCGGCATCAGGGCGGGTTTTCTCCAGTTCTCCGGCTTCCCCTATCACTCCTTCTGCCAATTGCTGCATTATCACCTTTTCAATCATCTATTTCACATGCATTTTCATATCACCCTCTTCTTCACTATCATACTTGGTGCTTGGTTTATCATCCGCTTCCAGGTCTTCACTCTGTCTGGTCCATAGGTTCCTGTGTTCCCCAACAGGCGTCTGGCACTGGCTTGTATGTCCTAAGGGATGTAAGTCCTACATAAGAGGAGGGTAATCATGTGAAGGAAAAAAAGGAGAAAAAGAAGAAAAATCCTTCACCCTCCAGCATTATAACACTGGATCATGGAGGATGACTGTTGCCAACTTTAAAAAGGTCAATCACTATAGTCAAATGAACGGGCAAAAGTTATCTTGAGTATAACTAGGCTGTTGTCAAAACTAAGTTAATTATTTATTTACATATCTAAGTATTCAACTAAGCCATAGGATAAATCTTCTGCATATCCTCAATCAGCTCTTGAAATGGATCATATTTTCTGTCACCGCAGTGTTGTTGCCACAGGTACCCTTTACCATGGACTCCGACAGCTGTTCATGCTCTCACTTACATGAAAATAGCTCCATCTGCAATCTCATTTTGTAACGGGGTGAAGGGCAGCGTCACACTCCTCACATAACATGTACGTTCATATAGAAGCTGCATGCATTGTTCATCATCGTAACAAAATGGTGCAAGGTCAACAATTTTAATGAATCTAGTCATAACAAAGAAACATAACTTACACTTATGAAATTGATTTGCTGAATAGAAGGGATCGAACACAATAAACAGCAACATGTTCTGAACACATGTCAGTTTCATTATTGTCTGCAAGCAGTGTTGCCATGTCTACCGAAGTAAAAGCACAAGATTTGATTTGCAAAAGGCAGGAGAAAACAGTAGACCTTTTTAACTTTGAATCTGTGTATAAGCTGAAATATTCCTTCTTTGCCACAATCATAAAAAAGATTGTTACTCCTGTATATTTTACGGACTGTATATGTTACTGAATGGTGTGACGAGTGCTACCAATTCCTTTTAATTCATCATCAAACTATCTGACAAAAATAAATGTAATACACATACATCAGATATAATATTCAAATGTTGTATATTGCTGCTATCACTTACTGATGTCCTTGGTAATAGCCCTCTTTGGTGAAACGGAGATAGAAGGGATTATTTCCTGTCTCATAACCAAGTCTCATGAAATTCTGCCTCTGACCAGACCCTTTATTTCCAGCACCATGTTTGTCGCCACCATGCTGTCCCCTGCCACGTCTTGTCTGTCAAAAGAATCAAATGTTGACAGTTTCATTAATCCTTACTCTTTAAATATCCCAAAATTAGACTATATGACGAAAATTAAATGAATTATCACCTTTTTGTGCATGCTGAGGAATATTAGTTAACATTAATACCTAAAATGCCACTTAACCAAAACAATGGAGGAAAAAATCTGATATGTTGCACTCACATGACTTTCTCTACTCTTGTACTAACCATTCTTACAAACTCTTATTCCTATATCTTCTTCATGTTAGTTGAGATATACATTTGTACAAATTATCTTATTGCTGATTTTCCTATAGGTACAAGGGGAATATGGGAATACAGTAGGGCTTTGTGCGATAGTCAAATATTTTAAAACTGATTGCTATATGAAGACTTTGAAATTCTGTTCTCTTTGCACGGCCAATAGATAAAAAAGTGAATAATGACCTTCCATTTGAGAAAAGTACAAATATAGTTGTCAAAAAAATATAAATGATAAAATGTATTAATACTGTATATTGGATTAGGCAGCAGTGTTGTAAGGAAAGTTGCATTCCACCCAAATATTTGGTGTCAAGATTTCACCAGCATTTTGTGGCTGCTTGAACCCCCCCCCCCCCCCAAAAAAAAAAAAAGAAAGGCATTTTTACATAAAGGTCCATAAAAAGTTAGTTAAACACCAAAATTGGTATTTAAGTTTTCTATCTTCCAAAGATGCAACAGGAAGATTAGTTATCAAGTAAAGTCAACACTTTCGCAGCACTTGATATTTTACCAGGGTATGCAACATTTAGACACATAAAAGTGAAAGACAATCGATGTCACTTCTAGGGACTGCAACCCATGCTTTTTAGAACTTTATCTTATATGGAAAATTAGAAAACTTCTTCACTCCAAACTACCATTTACATGAAAACTTTCTCGAAAATTTTTGATTTTCTCAAAAATGGCACTTAACGATTAAAGCAATAGTCTACTGTAATTGATTTCACATTACATTTATTAATTTCCAAGGGGGCCCCCCTTGCCCTCCCTTTGCTACGCCCAGGTATATGTATGTAACAGCTAATCTCCAAATCCACTTGACCGATCACCTTAAAATTCGTCATGTATGTGTATTTTTTTATGGAAAGTTAGTATTGCGCATGCAGAGATAAGTGCCAACCTATGGGAGGGAATGAAATCTCCTAGTTTGGTGAGATTTTTTGGACTTAATTTCATGTCTGCTACAGACATGTTAGTTATGCTGTATAATACTGGTCTGGCCTCAGCTCCTTTATTATCCTATATAATCTGGTACTTCATCAGGACCGGCCGAGAAGCACTTTCTTGTAGAGTTTATGATTTTAATTATTTCTTTGTAAATCACTGGTTTAAGGAAGATGCTAATTTCATTTCTGATCCATTTAGGATAGTGGATATTAATTAGTGCCAGTTTGTGGCAATATTACTCTGTCCAAATAGTGTTGAAGTGATTGAGAATGTTGGTGATGTCAGCTGGATTTTTTACTGTTAGGGATATATTATTTCCTGCGACAGGTCTAGAACTGTGTGTTATGCTTTTCATCATATCCCATATTGCTCTTTCTTTTCTTCGCAGGCCGCTATTATGTAGGATAATAGAGGGAGCTTAGGCCGCTACTATAGAAGATGACTGATATGCTTTGTCAGCACTTCGCAACTACTTCACTCCTCTTCTTACAATAAAAATCCCTTGTCTACGCTTTGCGGTAAAGGCCTCAACGAGTCACTGGCGTAAGGGGATGGCGATGTTTGTTAGTGTCACGTTGGCAGCTCTACCAGTGAAATTACGTAAATTATTTGAAGAGTTGCACAAACAAAGAAATGGCAAATGGAACAAAAACTTATTTTCTGCCACCAGGTACGAGTACTTTGCCGTATTTTCCCTCCGTTTGTGAAATTCCTTAAAAACCTTTGGTTGACCACCCAAAAAGCAACCGTTCCGATATTTAACTATTCCGTGACACTTGCTCAATAAGCAGGAATAAGTTACTACCTTCGCTACATTAACCACTAGGTTAGAAATATGCCCATTCACTCACTTTTCGCCGTGTTCCAGGATTAGCTCTTAAGTTCGTTAGACAAACTCTCGGTAATTGTCTTAATAAGCTGAAAGCTTTCTCCACACCTTGTTTACTCGCTGAACCCATTATTATAAGTTACTATTATTCGTACTTAAGACTTTTGTACGCACATCTTCCACCCATGCTTTAATGCGAATACACCGATATCCATTTGGGGATTATGCAACATTAACTATAACTCCCCACATAAACACTAGGGTATTTGGAATTTGTAGCAATCAGGTATGCGACAGAGGGTTTTAATAGCTTACTTAGGGCTACGCTATTACTTCTTTGGTTAAAAGATGGTTACAATTATTTGTTAACGTTATAAAGAACTGCTCATAAGTGTGACGCTATTTTTGCATTCATTTCTTTGTTATTGCGATATTTATTTCCAGTGGGTTGTCAGCATCTGTATGGGCTCTGCGATAATGTTTTGTTTATCGATTGCCAGCAGACTCGCGATATTATTTAAACTATTTTATTCAGATGGAGACACAGATTGATGGAGAGGATGCGTGCTATGAAAAGGACACGCGAAGGATATAAAAGAAATGGCCGATCATATAGCTTAGAATACGAAGAATGGCATTATGCAATGTTGCTTTGGAGATTGCCCTGTCATGGCGGGTATCGCGCGACGTCAGGCAAATCATCATAGAAATAAACAACGCTAAAATTGCGCGAAGGTACAGTATTTGGCGCTGTGGTAGTGCACTTGCGCGGTAAGAATCGCACGTGTTGGCCTTGTCGATTATGCTGCCTTAACTCTCCGTACTCTTAAATGGAAGCTTTGCACCTCTCCCCGCGTACCCCTCGCCTAAAAGCTACCTTTACCAGTGGCAAAATCGTGTTTATGCGTCTCAGCTCGTTGACATTTGGTAAAGAGGGCGCAGGAAAATTAAACGAGCAAGTTCATATAGAAGAAAGTGGATATTGTTTGGTTTAGGTGACGCGAGCACTTGGTCAAAATTTCGGCAAGTCCAACTCGGCAGTGTGTACGAATGGTCACGAAAGTTACCGAAGTTGCTGTGTTAATTCAGCGCTACCAACAGCACAATTTCCCTAGGAGTTTGTTGCCAATAGTAAGTTTGAATGTATTAGCGGGACCCGGCAGTATGCTGATGACCTTCTTAGACATTCGACTTTCTCATATGCATGTCTATACACATTCACATGCGGAAAAAATTAGTGGGTGTGCAGTTGTGAGTATGCGATCCCCCAGGAACCGCCACTGCTAGTGTTGCAATTATACCAATATTACTAATTTCTAGTTTGCTCAAGATATGGGCTTTGCTAGTCCACAATACACGCCACTGATAATAATGTACTATTATATTATAATAAATGATGGAACATCTAATGTTTGCATTCCTATGCGATGGGGCTTATTGAATTTTATTCTAAAGCATCTTAAAATGTTACAATAGCCTAGGCCCTTGCAAATTCCATTATACATTTTCTCTATAAAGAAATCCTGCAATTTTAGACCTTGTACAGTTCGTATCTTAGATTCCAGAACGATAGTCCCGTAGCCAGTGAATAGGGTATTATGGACCACCCCAACCTTTACAGCACACTCAGAATTATAAAACCTTTAAAATCATAATTTCAATTTCCATTGTATGCATTTCAAATGGTTTACTCTCCGCGCTTGATGTTTATCGTTTTTCATTGCCATTTAACTCAAGCATTTGGCATAATATTGTCTGTGATTCGTATTTATTAGCCTAAGTGGCGAATTGCACAACTTAAACCCCCTTTATTTGGTGCTTGTCTATTTGTATATGCGAGTTATTGTATACTAGAAATCCTTTCAGGTTTTATAGAGTATATTATAAAATGTTTTGGCTCAAAAGGACTTTGGGAGCACAAAATAACACTTAAACGACCTAAGTGGAGAGAATAAAGGAAAGAGAAAGGGGAAAAAAAAACATGTTTCCGCCCGGGATCGAACCGGGGACCTTGCGCGTGTGAGGCGCACGTGATAACCGCTACACTACGGAAACTTGAGAGGTATGTAGCAAAACATTAGGATAAGTAAATTAATTGCTGACGCTGCCACCTCACGTCAGTTTTCAGAACTGTTTTCGTTTGCTGTTCGTTAGCGCCAACTGTTGAGTATCTGTAAAACTAAATGTTTATATACGTTTTGTATTCCAGGCTGCTCCATCCTGTGGAAAGTTTATGCTGTTTGTCCAGAACTGATACATTAATTATTATTTAAAAATAACTGAAAATAAAAAAAAACAAAATATGTGATATGCCTATTTAATCACTCTCCCAAAACTATTGATATAAATGTTTATTCTTCTATATATGTTTTGATAGACTTAAATCTCTATTACACACACTCTTCGTTTTAGATATAGGAACAACACAATAAATTAAAGCATAAACAAATCTTTTAAAATTGTCATAATTATCGTTGTGGTTTGCATTTGAAGAAAATATAAAGCATTTCAAAATACAAACCACTGTCATTTGTTATGAACAAAGCGGCCGTATGGGCGTGTTTTCTCGGGTTTTCCGGTTTCTGCCCCACCAACTGCTCCATCATTACCTTCCTTTTCATCAATTTCACCATCATTTCATATCACTTAGTTCCTCATACGGGCGCCCCCTTGGGGGGGGGGGGTGTGCTAACCATGTCCTACCCTCCATTACTGCACCCCACTCATGACGCCCGTTGTGGGAAGTAGTAGTAGTAATACTAATAATAACAACAAAATCCTGTAAACGTTGTTCATATGACCGCTTTTAAACCATATTTAATTAAATATACTACGTCACTACTTGCCAACTTTTACGATCGTCCGTAAAATGTACAGGAGCGGAAGGCATTTTACGACTTAACAGCAAAAGAAGCGTTTTACAGCCTTGTGGGCAGTTTGCGAGTGTTAAACATTTTCACCACGGGGATAAAAAAGCATTAAATGTTATTGCATAATTGTAACTTAGGATTATAGAATGAATGTACCCCGTTAATTGGTTTACAGAGCTTGTTTATGTCTTTTCTTTATCACCCCCTGGCCCCCTCTTCATTGGGCAGCAACAAAATGATTAACGTGTGGATTTAAAAATTAATTGCACCACCAACAGTACTTAAATAAATTGGCGCGAACATTCGACAATGGAAGACGTGAGCTATTTTATGAATATTATATGGGTGCGGGATATAAGATGTAGGTAATCTGATGTGTTACACTCACATGACTTTCTCTACTCTTGGACTAACCATTCTTACAAACTCTTATTCCTATATCTTCATGTTAGTTGAGATAAACATTTGTACAAATTATATTATTGCTTATTTCCTTGTAGGTACAAGGGGAATATTAGAATACAGAAGGCTTTGAGTGATAGACAAATATTTTAAAGCTTTGAGATCCCGTTCTCTTTGCACGCCTAACAATAAAAAATGAACGATGTTCCATTTCACGAAAATTCTAAGTTTTCCTAAACTGACACAAATAACAAGGAATATCTCCGAAATGGTTCACTCTACAAAAAAGTTTATTCAGACATAAATTGTGTGTTTTAGCCATACCTACATTTTTTGTAGAGTAAGATTTTGTCTATCTCTAACGGTTTACGAGTTATTCAAAAATCATCCAGAGTAAATACGACTACAGGGGCTATAGCCAGAAAATTCAAGATATACATTTCATTTGTCATAAAAATATCTCAAACATATGGCATTTTAAACAAAATCGTTAAAGCCATTTTCAAGAAAATCAAAATTTTCGAAAAATTGTCCATGTAAAGGGTAGTTTAGAGTGGGACTATTTTCTTCAAAATCTTCGTGGCGCATCTTTGAAAGATATTAAACTTAAATACCAACTTTGGTTTTTAACCGACTTTTTGTTTTTCAGTTATGCTGTCCACAGACTGACGCGCGCGCGGACCTTCTTCTAAATTTTTTTTTTTTGGTGCGGGGGGGGGGGGGATTCAGGGGGTCTCAAAACATATATTTCCGTTGAAATCTTGACATCGAATTTTTGGGTGGAATACAATACTTGCTCTACAGTAGAGAAAGTAAAAATCATGCAAATACATCAGAGTTTTTCATGTTATTGAAGCTGTATAAGTTAACAGCGTGATTTAGACGACCCGCCCGGTAGCGATGCGATCCCTCAAGATGAACCGGAAACCAGAGTGCGTTACGCTTCAAAGTACCACAAATTAGCTATCCACCCAGTGATTAGCGGGGACTACAATGGCTTCTAATTTATACACACTTAACTCATGTCATTTTGTTTTCTGTGCTTTCATTTCAAACTGAGGCATCTGAATAGCTCTTCATTTCACCCCTCTTTGTACATGCTTGTGTATGTTTAACAGGCGGTGGACAGTGAAATACATGAAATGATATTGGGGAAGGAATCTTACAGGCCTAAGTTAGGATATCTCCGCGACATTTGCTAGTTTCAAGCATAGGGGAAAAAACCTCACTCGGAGAAGAAGATTCTGGCGTGATTTGAACCACGAACACACTCTTATCTCTTAGTCCTAGCATTACCAAGCCTTATTTAAGAACTTAGATTAGCAAAGCACGTGGGAGGGGGGGGGGTGCTTAGTGATTTTTAAAACAAATTTATTTTAAAATTAGGTATTATATCTTGTTATGTTTATAAAAGCAATATTTAACATTATATTTAACAATATATTCCATTTTTACACGAATCACATTATACTACGGGGCAGTACTTTATGACCAGCCTGACATTTCAATGTTTCTCAAAAAGCTCAACAATGAAAACTGAAACAATTACGCAATTCAGTAGTAGAAACAGTGACTGACACTAACTTTTAACTGCATGCTTTTAATCAAAAAATTAAATGAATTAATTTTAAAAATTACAGAGGGTGGAGTGAACCATTTCAGAGATATTCCTTATTTGTGTGAGTTTTGCAATATTTTAACTTTTCTCAAACGCAAGGCCGTTATTCACTTTTTTATTTCTTCGCCGTGCAACGGCCTAGCGGCCAAATTTAAAACATATGACTATCGCACAAAGCCTACTGTGTTCCCATATTCCCCTTGTACCTACAAGGAAATAAGCAATAAGATAATTTGTACAAATGTTTATGTCAACTAACACGAAGAAGATATAGGAATAAGGGTTTGTAAGAATGGTTAGTACAAGAGTAGAGAAAGTCATGTGAGTGTAACCTAAGCCGCAGGAAGCACTTGAAGCTGGAATTAGCACTTATGAATATATTGATGCGGATGTTGCTGCTCTATAAATACTGGGCTCATTGGGCGTCGCTCGAGGGCTGAATTTTATTAATACAAAATCGTTTCTAACGGCGGTTCAAGAATTTATATCAGCTGGAACGCAGCGCGGCTTGACTAAACGCAAGAGTGGCTCATATCCCATCTCTACTTACTTGTAGTGAACCTTTTACTGGCACTGATCGTGAATGGTAATTGTGTCGTTTTGTGGCACAGTGGCGGCTGGTTGGAGGAGGCGTGCACTACCACCTATGAGAGAAGGAACCAGAAGAAGCTACAGGCCGCAAGTATATAGACCACAGAGATGCGCGGAAGTCCCTAAGAGTTCCTGGCTCGAAGACCTGTTGCACTGATATCCAGAGGGGGCGATGAACGACCCGTCCAACCAGGCAGCACTCTAGTATCCACGGAAGAGCACTTTCCTTGGGGAACCACCATCTGTCCGACACCACCCCACGCCACGAAACCTAGAACAACACCTTAAAAACAAGAAAATTGAATGAAAGGGAAATTATGGACAAGAAATCGTGGTAATTAGGAAATCACTCCAGAATTTGCCTACTGGCCAGGGAAACCACAAAAAAATCCCCAAATACAAAGTAGTTCCCCATGTTTTCCCGAAATACTTGTTTGAATATATGCCTACAAATAATAACGTAGAAATAAATACGAAAAACTGTTAGTATTTGATTGCATGTCGCTTATGAAAGCTCTAATCGTAGTGAAACTTTCACAAAGCCGGTATCTGAACCACCCCTTCATTTCACATTGATTATAATATTGTTCATTGGTTAGTTTTTGTCTTTCTGGATTGATTTTCAGGTACTCACACAGAGAATTTATATCTATTGTATTCCACCCAAAAATTCGATGTCCAGATTTCACCGGAAATATGTGTTTTGACGCTCCCTGAAAAAAATAAAAATTAGAAAAAGGTCCGCGCGCGCGCGCCTGTATGTGTGTATGTCGTGCAGGTACATAGGCCACTTTTACCACTACGCAGTACGTAGGAGGATGCCAGTGGGTGAATTTGCATTGCGATCTGTTCGGAATGTCAACAATCTCTTCCCCTGGGAAACTGCAGTCTCTCTCACTCGCACATGCCGGCCGCTTCATCAGAATCCCAAATGTTTGCATATTTCAATCATCCCACAAAACATTATACATATACGATCTACATTCAACTGTTTTTATACTTTCAATTTTTGTGGTTAGGGCAACAAAGAGCGGCGTCGTGGTCTACAATCGGCCGAGGTTGCATGGTTTTTTCGGAGGTTTCCCTGGATCGCTAGACGAATAATTACACATTCCGAATGTCTTATCATTTCATTTTCACTTCGTTTTGACGTTTTTATAATAATAAATATGAAGTTAAGGATTTAGAATTTTAGATATCGAAATTTCATACTTTTTCGACCTTTTTACTTTCTTTACTGGTAACTAGAGGAAGTATTGTATTTCACCCAAAAATTCGATATCAATATTTCAGCAGAAATAGATATATTGAGGCCCCCTGAATCCAAAAAAAAAGTCATGTTTAAAAAAATGTCCGTGATTGTCAGTTTGTGGGAAGCATAACTCAAAAACAGAAAGTCGATTAAACACGAAAGTTGGTACTTAAATTTAATTTCTGGATTTCTGGATTTGCCCAATTTAATTTCTTTCTTTCTTTCTTTCTTCTGTTCCTTCCTTCCTCCCTATAGTAAGTAGAGAAACTATTGCATTATATATAAACATTCGAGGAAGATTTAATTGCAAATGCACCTTTAGAGGTCCCTGAATAAAACATTAGAAAAGGTTAATGTCTATCTGTAAAGAGTCATAATAAAAGTCGATTAAATACGAAACTTGGTATTTGAATTTAACATCTTCCAAGGATGTAATAGGACGATTTTCAAGAAAATCCCCCCCCCCCCCAGCGAGGCAGACACCGCCGAGGTGGACCAATTTATCTTAGTTTCAGGAGCATTAGTTAAATCTCTTTGGGAGTAAGATTGCCTGAAGCAGTTTCCCGAATTTTTATGTGAGTTTCTAACCACACATTTAGCCTAAAATAAATTCCTTTTATTTCCTAAAAGTGAAATTTTTGTAAAAAGCATGCTCCGATATATAACGAGCCAACTGATCAGTTTCCCAGAACACCGGCTTTTGAGGGACGAGAGAATTCTGCATTAGCGCATCGAAAGTGCTCCGCTAAATCGCCAAGTTCGATCACTCTACGCATGCCTAGCGCAGTTTGATGTTTAACGTTGGCATCACTAGCTGCCAAGGACAGATGGCGTTCCAGTCGGTCGCAGCTCCGACCGACCGACCGACAGTATCGTGTACACGGCGGGCAGCAGTCGCTGTTTGTTGGCCGTCCTCGGTTCATCGGAGAACGCGCTCAAGTGAATAGAGGTGCTCGATAGATAGGGCGGGAGGTGTGGCAGTACTGTGTCGAGACGATGTGAATACCAAACAAACGTGTTAATGTGACAGAAGCAATGTGGTTTGTGTCAAGATGACCTCGGTACAGGTGGCCATGGCTAACTCAGGTGATACAGGAGGCTGGGACTCCGATGGTTCTCTCAGCTGGGAAGATTTCTTTGGTAAGTCATTCATGTTACTGCGGTGTTCAAACCGGTTCCTTCATTTGCTTCAACCCCACGACAGCGCCCTTAGTGCTGCCGTGTGTGGGCGTGTCGTTATTGCGTGTAAATAAACTGCATATGGTTCAAAAAGCTTCTATTATCTTAAATCTTTACTTACCTACAGCTGCCAGTTACTTTTACTGCTCATTGTGTGTGAAAACAACGTTATTATACTTGCAATCTACAAGGAATTGCTGTTAACCAGGTTAATAATTAAAATTTTAGAAACGTATGGCTGATAGCTGTATTCCTTAGATAAAACATCATTTATAACATTTATCACGCTGTTAGAGGCTTAATTGTTGCTGACATTGTTGAAACTTGTTTATGTTTGTGGGTATACATTAATGTGAACGATCACAGCATTGTTTTAATGTGCATTTATATATTTTGACGTTTGTTTCTGACTGAAAGTTGACTTAGGCCAATATTTAACTTGCTCTGCATGATGTTACGCGAAAATGGGGGCAGTTTTATTTTACAGGTTATTCCTCTGTTTATTTCGTGCTTATCCAGATAAACTTGCATTACTAGTACTCTGTAATAGTTTATTCATTTACTACTCAAATGCATTTTGACTTGACAAAACAGTATACGAAAAGTAATAATGCATAACCTCCAATACCACTTGGTATTAAATTTAGTAAATTCAACTATTCCCTTAGCGAAGTGTCAACTTTAACACCACGTATTTTTATAGCAAAGTCTGTTGTCCGTTTTTAAGTAGTTTCTCTCTTTTAATTCTTGTCGAATCTGTTATGTGTTATTGTTAAACAGATTTTATAGTATTTGCAATTAAATAAGTCTAACCTCTTTAGATTAGTACCATTTTCACCCACGTAGGAAGTAGAAAACAATGAAGTATCGTATTAATGAACAAATGAACAGTTTCCGTATCGCAAATCAATTGCTTTTTGTAGTTGTGTGTTTTATACTCTATGTAGTCATTATTTTATTTACTGTTCTGTGATTGTATTATTGCACGAAACTACAACTTTGACGCTAGAAAAATTATATTATAAACGTCCTTAGACATACTCAGCGCGAAATATTAATTGCAATAATAAGATTAGCATAAAATGAAGTAATATTAGGGATTATAAAATTAATATACTTTACTCCACTAACCAAAAAAGATATATGTACAAAGCTTGCAGTTCTAAACAAGGAAGAATAGACAAATGCCGAGCTGTAATTATGACGCTTGACTACACATTAGCACTGCGCGTTTGAACAGATTGACATTTGGTTATGTTTACATTCTAATGCCTGAGAGAATTACGTAATTCAAAGGTTGAATCTACCGCTTTGCACTGAAGGTTAAGAGAAATGAATGAGCAATTCTGAGAAAATGGGACAGTTTAGGTTGTCAACTTGTATATTGCGTTCACATGACTTTCTCTACTCATGCACAAAGTATTCCTAGAAGAGCTTATTCTTTATTTTCTTATTACATGTATCTTCATTACACATCCGTTGCAATGAGTAAATGCGACAGATGTTAAAAACGCCGATCCTATTATCATGGTTTTGAAATTATATCCTCTACCATGAGAAAAAAGAAAGCGATTATCACTTCACAAAAGTAAAAATAGATATTTGAAAATTCAAACAAGAATATTTCGGAAATGGCTTACTCTACAGCAAATTCTATGTGACAAATTGTATACTTTAACGAGTCTATTTGTTATGCAGTAAGATTTTGTATCTGTTTACCATTTACCTGTTTTACAAACGTTTATAATAAAGAGCATTTCAGAAACTATTTCCAGAAAATTGAAAATAAGCATTTTGTCATGAAAATACCCTACGTTTTTCATGTAAATATATTTTTTCCTTGACTATTTCATTCATGTTGGATTATCGCCTCTTGTCAAAAGCTTTGTTTATGTCTATAATCCAAAACGCACTGATTCATATCTAACCAAGATAACATGTACATTATTCGATGCAGTTGTTGAAGACAAGAATATTGCGCTCTAAATCCAAGTTGAGAATAAGTAGCAGATTTCCATTGTTAGCTGTTGATTTGGTATTATGACTATTACGGCATGTTCCAACTTTTTTACTTCCTCTACTGGTAAGTAGAGGAAATATTGTATTCCACCCAAAAATTCGATGTCCATATTTCACCGGAAATATGTTTTGAGGCCCCCTGAATCCAAAATAAGCATTTTTATAACAAGGTGTGTCACTGTGGACGAACGAAAAGTCGGTTAAAAACCAAAGTTGGTATTTAGGTTTAATGTCTGGGAAGATTACGCGATAGAGGTTGACCTATTAGGTTCAAACCAGGGGCTATCTTTTAAGAGATCTTCTAATGACATTGTTTACTTGTGGAGGTATGAAAAAAAAGACTGCTGAATGGCGCTAGCCGGAGATTTAGATGTATTTTCTTCGAACTCTGTTATAAAGCTTATGGTTTTAAAGAAGACTTCGAGAAAATGGGTGGGAATACGTAATAAAAAAACTAAATAACGGATGATAGGAATACTGAAGGAGATTTCACTTTTCAGTTGCAAAGGTCATTGCTTCATATCGTCCAGCGATGTGGAACAATACAGGTCTTGCGTAGTTGGAACCCACTAGGTCAGGGGTTCTACATTTTTACTTTCTCTATAGTAGGGGAAGTGAATTTGATATCGAGATTTCACCGGAAATACATTTTGAGACAAGAATAAAAAAGAACATTTTTAGAAAAAGGTCCGTGTGTGTGTCTGTGGACAGCATAACTCAAAAACGAAAAGTCGGTAAAAAACCAAAGTTGGTATTTAAGTTTAATGTCTCTCAAGGATGCGACACGAAAATTTTAAAGAAAATAGCCCCACCCTAAACTACCCTTTACATGGACAATTTTTCGAAAACTTTGATTTTCTTGAAAATGGCTCAAACGATTTTGATTAAAATGTCATATGTTTAATATATTTGTATGACAGATAAAATGTATATTTTGAATTTTCTGTCTACAGCCTATGTAGTCCTGTTTACTCTGGATGACTTTTGAATAACTCGCAAATCGTAAGAGATAGGTAAAATCTTACTGTAGAAAAAATGTAGATCTCGCTAAAATACACAATTTATGTCTCAATAAAATTTTTTGTAGAGTGAACCATTTCGGAGATATTCCTTGGTATGTGTGCGAGTTTCGGAAAACTTACAATTTTCGTGAAATGGATCATCGTTGTTCATTTTTTGTAGGTTAACGGAATGTTAAAGCTTTAAAACAATTGACTATCGCACAAAGCCTATTGTATTCCCATATTCCCTTGCACCTACAAGGAAATAAACAATAAGATGATTCGTACAAATGTTTATCTCAACTAACACGAAGAAGATAAAGGAATAAGAGTTTGTAAGAAGAGTTAGTACAGGAATAGAGAAAGTCATGTGAGTGTAACACATCAGATTTTTATTGTTCTTTCTCAGTTCTCGGACAATAATGATTATGCAGATTAACATAACCTAAAAAGAGGGTTAGGTTAGGTTAGTTGTAAACCAGGCAAGATTCACTTCACTTCTTGAAGATGCCCGACTGAGTTAGATAATTGTTCATTGATTGGAGCATGGCCTGTAGACCCGGAAAATAGATACATTCTATTGGAAAACGTTAAGCTGTATTTGAAACAATACTATTTGGGTTTTACATGTTGAGTTAAGTGCAACCTAACCTAACCGAGATTCTTGAATATCCGGCACACACAGAGACAATATGGTGTAAAGGTGCGTTGTAGAGCTATTAGGGGTCGAGGCGGCTGTTAAACAGAGGGGAAATACAATGTTTCACCCAGTGAAAGTCATGTTGGGTGTAATGTCGCATTTCTTGAAGCTTTATGCGACCTCAGAGAACTGACCTAGTGTAATACGGAGCAATTCTCTACCCCACTTGTAAGTTATTGATCTCGTTTCGTCGTGCTATTGTGTTGGAGGATACCATTAGTGGTAGGTCCATGATCATCATCATCCCTGCAGCAGCAGCAGATGGTCTCCTGGCCTATTTCCCCTTCTTCATGCTGTCGATTGCAGCACAACTTCCTTTGCTGATTTCCCGTTTATAGACTGATAGTGCTCTTGATAATAGATCGCTCGCTTCCTTCCCATTCACTTACACCGCATCCTATCTTACTTCAACGCATCGAGGGGTGATGCCTAGTAACTCCCACACTTTAACCATTTCGGAGATATTCCTTGAGTAGGGTAGTTGGGGGAAGACTGGCGCAGTTTTTTATGGGCAAGATGGCCGCCATGCGTAATCTAAGCATTACTAGGTAAGGTGGTAGAGAGGCGTAGGATGTAGGCGTTTGAGACTGACTCTAGGGATAACTTAAGGTCTATAGCAGTGTATGTATGTTTATGAGCGTTCATGGTAGTTGAGTATGCCGTTCACTATATCGATGTGTACCACCTAACGCAACAGATTTCTATCTTGATTAAAAATATTACCTGAACATAATGACACCTCGCTCCACATAGTGGCGCTAACCTAACCTAAGCCCCATACTTCTACTCGTCTAACTTAACCTTCATCCTTATTGCTCAACCTAAACCCTACTCATTTTTCTCTAGTCTTTTCAAATTTAACCTAACCTAAGCCCCATACTTCTACTCGTATAACCTAACCTTCACCCATACTCTTCAACCTAAACCCTACTCATTTTTCTATGGTCTTTCAAATTTAACCTAACCTAAGCCCCATACTTCTACTCGTCTAACCTAACCTAACACCTCATCTAATGATTTATTCTTCACCCCTATTGCTCATCTAATCCCTACTCCTTTTACTCGGTCTTTCAAATTTAACCTAACCTAAGCCCCATAATTCTACTCGCCTAACCTAACCTAACACCTCATCTAATGATTTATTCTTCATCCCTATTGCGCATCTAATCCCTACTCCTTTTACTCGGTCTTTCAAATTTAACTTAATCTAAGCCCCATACTTCTACTCGTCTAACCTAACCTAACGTTACTTAACCTAAGTGAGCATAAACCTTCCTATTTATTAAGATATTTTAACTTAACTTAACCTGTTTCACTCCTAGTTTGGTTCAGCGTTCTATTCTTCTATAACCTATTCTAACCTTCACACCATACCGTTTCAGGCTTAGACATTTAGCATTCGTTTGCAGATGTTTTTCAGCAACTTTACATACTTTGAAGCTATTAGATCCCTAACGTATGAACCCTAAGCATTTTCTAAACATTTCTCGGTATTTAGGAGTTTGGTAGGCATTTTAGCCACTTTTGCGGCATTCTAGGAATTTTTACGAATTTTTGAAGACTTGTCATCATTTTTCGGTGTTTTCACGTCTTTAACATGTCTGATACTTTTAATGAGCATGTAGACCCCTTTTAGCGATTCGTTATGCTTTCACGAACGAATTTCCTCCTTTCGTAAATCTACTATATTCTTGCCTAGAGCATTGCTTATGGTCTTTCTAAGACTAACCTAACTTAACCACAAGCCTCTTTAGATATATTTCTTCATCGTTATTTGACGTTATTCATGGTTCTTCTCCCTCCTCCCAATCTTTCTTGAACTATCATTAGAAGACGTTTCAACCTTGTTATTCAACTAGCTATTGTCAATGTCTTTGTACACTGTTCCTGTATACTGTGTATCTTAACCTCATTGAGCGATTCTTTTGTATAGTTCTGTATGTTCTAATGGTAAAAGGTCAAACGCTGCTTTCTTTCCTTCTAAGACTATCCTAACCTAACCTAACCAACCACCTCCACCACCACCACCATCCTCACCATCACCACCATCGCTACCATCTCTACCATAACCATCACCATTACCACCATCCTCACCATCGCCACCATCGTTACCATCACCACCACCGTTATCATCACCACCATCGTTACCATAGCCACCATCCTTGCCATCATCACCGCCATAACCATCACCAGTACCATCATCCTCACTGTCACCTCCACGTTACCATCACCATCATCACCATCGTTACATTATCCACCATAACCTTCACCAGTACCTGCATCCTCACCATCACCACCATCGTTACCATCACCACCACCGTTATCGCCACCACCATCGTTACCATAGCCACCATCCTTGCCATCATCATCACCACACCAACCAACACCATCTATTCTGCAACACCTCCACCAACAACAACAGCAACACCCTCACCAGTGCCACTATAACGGCCACCACTACCACTACCACCAACGACCACCACCACTACCACCACCACCAATACCACTCCGCCATCATCACCAACGCCACCATCATCACCAGCGCCCCCCACAACGGACACCAACACCTCTACCACCACCACCATAATCACCAGTACCATCATCATCAGCACCACCATAACGGACACCATCACCACCAGCAGCACCACCACCATCATCACCAGCACCTCATAGCGGACACCAACACCACACCACCACAATGAGACGTTTCTAGACATTCATTCTATCCCCTTATTATCTATCCTATATCCTCCTCCTCTGCTTGTCTATTCCATCCTGCCATAAGGCGTCCTGGTTTCCCTCTTTGCGGATATAACCTCGAGCATTTACATGTTACTTGTAGAGGATTGTCAGCGATTTTAGGATTTAGAATGTACTCAGACACGATGACACGCATATTTAAGAACCTTTCAGGCAATTTTGAGAATTATGTAGGTTATTTATTAGATTTTTCCAGAGGTTTCATGCTATTTTGATGCTGTCTTAGGTCGTTTTAGAGATATTTTAGCTGCTTTTAAGCTGTTCAGAATGCTTTTGCAACATATTTAAGAACTTTCTAGGCAATTTTATTATGGTTCCTCTGATAGAGCTTTTAGACACTTTTAGTATATTCTTGCTGTTTTTCCGGTATATTTAAGAACTTTTCAGGTAATTTTGAGGATTATGTAGATTATTTGATCGATTTTCTAGAGGTTTCATGGTATTTTGAGCTTGTTTTAGACCGTTTAACAGATATTTTACTCGCTTTTAAGTGCTTTCAAGGGCAATGGGTGAATTTTGTTCACTGCTTCAGTATGCTATACATGCTAACTTCATTTTAACGATTCTTTAGCATAGTTCAGTATGTTCTAATGGCAACACGCCAGATGTCGCTTACATTCCTTCTAAGACTATCATGACCTAACTTAACATAACCAACCATCATCGTCACCAACGCAACCTATGCTGCAACGCCATAACCATTGCCACCACCGCCTCCACCACCAACACCACCAACACAGCCATTACCACAACCACCACCACTACAACTGTCATTACTACCATCATACCCCTTAACTACCAACTCAGCCATGACCACACCCACCATCATCATCACCACACCAACCAACGACACCTATTCTGCAACACCACCACCACCACCGCCACCACCACCAACATCAACACCTGGAGCACCAGCACCACCATAACCTGCACGACTATAACCATCGCAGCACCCCCACCTCCGTCATCACCACCACCACCATTTAAGAACCTTTCAGGCAATTTTGAGAATTATGTAGGTTAGTTATTAGATTTTCCAGAGGTTTCATGCTATTTTGATGCTGTCTAAGGTCGTTTTACGGATATTTTAGCTGCTTTTAAGCTGTTCAGAATGCTTTTGCAACATATTTAAGAATTTACTAGCCAATTTTATTATGGTTCCTCTGATAGATCTTTTAGACACTTTTGGTATATTCTTGCTGCTTTTACAGTATATTTAAGAGCTTTTCAGGCAATTTTGGGGATTATATAGATTATTTGATCGATTTTCCAGAGGTTTCATGGTATTTCAAGTGTTGTTGGACGTATGTATCTGCTAGTTTAAATATCGTTTCAGACATTTTAGAGACATTTTAAGCACTATGCGAGTATTTTAAACTTTTACACCGACATTTTGGATAGTCTTCAGGATACTTGAAACACTTTTATAGGCGTTAAACGCTTTTAATGTTTTTTTAACACTAATTAAAACATTTCAGATCCTTCGCAGGAATTTCAGGGTTTTCAGGGTATCTCAGGCTTGTGACAAGCATTTTTCACGAGTTTAAAGACGTTTTAAGACAGTGAAGCAGGTATTTTTGACACTGCTAGAGATATTTTAGTTGATCTAAGCACATTTCACCAAGTTTTCTTCATTACTTGCTTTTGTTTTACAGCAGTTGAGGTGCAGTCCAACCTATCCATTCATTTATTGCATTTCTTGTACTTATTATTTCGACTACATTTCACTACTAACCTAACCCAGGAACAATCGTATCATCATCGTCATCATCATCATCACCAACAACAACTGCTCTATCTCGTAGTCTGACCAAGCTAACCTAATCTAACTTAACCTAAGCTAAGCTCCATACTTCTTTTGTCTAACCTATCCTAACCTAACCCAGACTAAGCTCCATACTTCTACTCGTCTAACCTAATTTCTAAGCCCTTGCTTCTACGCTTTTTACTTTGGTCTTTCATATTTTAACCTAACCTAACTTAGCCTAACCTAAGGTAGCTAGCCTAGATCCTCCTCTTATTGTTATTTATTCTATTTCATCACCATGATCCGTTTCTAGATATTCATTCTATCCTCTTATCTATTATATATCCTCCTCCTCTGCTTGTCTATTCCATCCTGCCATAAGGCGTTCTGATTTCCCTCTTTGTGGGTATAACCTCAGGGTATTTATTCGTTGCTTGTAGAGGATTTCCAACAAATTTAGGATTTAGAAGATATTCAGACTCACCGGCATGCACGTTTTCAGGACTTTTTTAATCTTTTCGGAGCATTGTATTGCTATTTTAAGTGTTTTAAGACACTTTTCGGGATATTGAGAGGGCTTTTACACCAGTTGTAAGTACATTTTTTGAAACGTTTCACTCCAATTTCAATGCTATTTTGGTCCCTCTGATAGATGTTTTAGTCACTTTTAGTATATTCCTGGTACTTTTTGCAACATATTTAAGAACTTTTCAGGCAATTTCGGGGGGTTATTTAGACGCATCTAACATAACCAACCATCACCGTTACCAACGCAGCCTTATCCTGCACAACCACCATATTCTGCGACTATGGTATAGTATGTTTGACATTTTCTCCATATCTAACCTGAGCTAACCCTACGTTTCCTCTGGAGTATTATTTACAGCCCTCATTCAACCTTGTTTTTCCTACCCTCTCTCCTTATAGAACTTTAAACTTCTACTAGAAGATGTTCTAGCCTTTGATGTTGAATTACTCATTAGACCTGTTTTACCCTCTCACAAATTTTATTCAGCTGTATGAACCCTTCGCTTAGTTCTACATGTTATGAAGGTAACATCTCGAACACGCCAAGTAGTTTTTTGTAACACTCACCCCCACCTAACATGATCTAACCTGTTTCTTTTAAAGTATTATTTTACGGCTTTATCCAACATTATTGTTTTCTCTAGTCCCCCCCCCCTCCTTATAGAGCTTTAAAAGATGTCCTAACCGATGATGTTGAATTTGAAGGTATTGCATCCTCTGACATGTGAATCCTAAGCATTTTCTAAACACTGCACAGTATGTTAATGTTGTTTTAGGAGTTTTCTGGGTATTTCAGCCATTTTTGCGGTTTTGTGGAGGTTTTCAGGAATTTTGGAAGCTTCGTCGTGATTTTTCTGTTTTCACGTCTCTAGTATGTTTTAATGTTTTTAAGGGGTATATGGAGCCTTTTTTTAGCGATGTGTTATGCTTTCATGATCAAATTCCATCCTTTTGTAAATGTATGATGTTCTCGTCTAGAGAATTACTTACAGTGTTTCTAAGACTGACCTAACTTAACCACAAACCTCTTTACAGACATTTCTTCAACGTTATTTAACATTATACAGGCTTCTTTTTCCCCTCCCTCCAACTCTTTTTGTAAACTAACATTAGAAGACGTTGTAACCTTGTTATTCAAATAGCTATTGTATCCGTCTTTGTACACTGCTCCAGTATGCTATACATGTCAACTTCATTTAACGATTCTCTTAATTAGTTCTGTATCTTATAACGGTAACACGTGAAACGCTGCTTACATTCGTTCTAAGACCATACAAATTTAACCTGGCCCACCACCACCACCACCACCACCACCACCATCTTCACCACCATCGCTATCACCACAATAAAATCCATGTATCATAAACATAAGAATTATAAAGAAAAGGGACGAACAATACCTATAACTATCGACATAAGAAGCATTACAGATATATTCTACCGATTGCAGCGCCTTATAGCGGCTTCAATCAGTACTAAAACACACATTATACAGATGTTATACTTTTATGACGATACATTATATATTAGTCATCAACTATCCGTATTTTTACTATTTTTCTACGTTTTTACGTACTTTGAAACAAATTCAGCATCGAATTAAGACGCGAAACGGCAGCTATGTATCTTTAAGTAACATTTCTTTTATCGATATCGGGTGACAGTAATGGAACCATCTAAACAATATTTAAACGCTTAAAAAACCAAATTTCTGCTATATTTCATCAAAAATTCCAATTTTTATGACTTTTTCATCTTTTACGCACTTTGAAACGAATTCATCATCAAATTAAGACGCGAAAAGACGGCTACGTATCTTTAAGTAACTAAAACATGACTTTTAACGATATCGAATGACAGTGATAGAAGCACTTGAACAATATTTAAACGCTTAAAAACCCAAATTTCTGCTATATTACATCAATTTCAGCATTAGAGTCCTATGACGTCACACTCAAGCACCGACGGAATGTCTGCTCCCTCCAAACATATTCATACAAGTCTAATGACGTCACGTAAGCACCATACAGAAGACATGATTCAACGACAAACACATTAAACTATATATTCCCGCAATGAAATAAACGTATTTGAAAGCGTCTTAACACGTTAACTTCAATGCATGTATATATAAAACCTCTAATATAACAATAAAAAGAAAGAAAAAAGAAAAAAAGAAAAGAAAAGAAAAGAAAAGAAAAAGGAATAAATAAGAAATAGAATAAAGGGAAAAGAAATTATTAGCAGAATACACCCTAAGAAACGAGGTTATTCCATATCTTTCATCATTCAGCCAACCAACATAGCTAAATGACGTCACACAATAGTGGCGACGTTTCGTCTACATTCCTTCAAAACAAGTCGACACAGGTAATAATCCCTACCCTCGGCTGCACGCAGCGACGTTATAAGGCCAGCAGTTACCTGGGAGCCATCAGAGCGAGTATATGGGACGTGAGCACCCGAAAACGCTTTTCACCATTTAAGCTTATTTGCATCGTATTTTTGCAGGTACTCATCAATCATACATTGTACTACACACATCATATAGATCACAATACTTAGCGCTGTATGCTATAATTTTTAATGTTCACGATTTTATACTCATTTAATGATTTAAATTCAACATTTCTAGCATTCACCCTCTTCTTCTTCTTCTTCTTCTTCTTCTTCTTCTTCTTCTTCTTCTCATATCACACCTTTACCTTAATCCTGTTCTCCTTCTCCTTCGTGCTGTCAAGAAATATACGCGTAATTGGACGTTATTAGCTTACATATTAAAGAAAATAACAGCATTCTCCGTCAACTATATCCAAACGGCTTTTTCCGAGTTGTACATGATTAAGGGTTCTGGAATCAAGATAGACCATGTTTCTCTCAATAAGAGCATTCAGTAATTGATTTTGTAAATAATATCACTAATTCAAGCCTTATTTCAAGCCTCTAAGACCCCTAGTTTGGAAGGTATTTAAATGGACCCTTAGAGATTCGAACTAGACCCGCAGTATAAAAATTATCGTTTTATAAATAAATCAGAACCAGAGAATGTATCTGAACCGTTTCACTTTCTATTTCATAGCGCTATCTTTATTGATTCGCGAATAAATCGACTTCGAAGTAATTGCCCCCTCCCGGTAATCGAACTATGAGTCGTAGGGATAACATTTTCTAATATATAACTTTATGCGTCAAGTTACCCTAATTTGTCTTTACATTACTATTCCAAGTGCAACAAATCGCGATATAGGTCAAAATTCAATAATTGTCCGCAACGTAGGAATCGAACCCACGATACCTCAACTCTAGAATGTTGGAAAATAATTGTCCTTAATGAGTTTTACCATATAAAGTTTATTTCAGTCTTCTAGCTTAAGCGATTCTCGAATAATTAAATTTACCAAATCGGGATAGGAACACAAGACTCCAGGATCTCCAGCATAACACAGAGGAAAGTCCATAACAATACCCATTTAATAAAATTTATTCGAAGTTTTTATCACTAATAGTTTAGGAATTATTCCAATAATAAAAGTATTGATTGCACGGGAATCGATCCCTAGACCCCCGACGATCTTCAAAATTATATCAAAAGATGCGCCATTTTAATAGAACATAATCACCGTTTACCGCATTTCGATAGCTCATGTAGTAGGGTACTTTAGCCGGCTTAACCCTTTGAGGTAACCCTTTGAGGTCAATGCCGCCCGATAATTGAACACATGTTAAACACATGTTAACATGGGTAATTAACCTGTCAACCCCCGTCAACCCTTGTCAACTCTTGTCGATGGTAATCTGACAGATAATGAGGGTTGCCCCTTTGTCGGCTTTTCACCGACAAAGGGAAGGGGGGTGTGAAAAACACGTGTTGAACACGTGTAATCAATTAGCGGGCGGCATTGACCTCAAAGGGTTACCTCAAAGGGTTAAGCCGGCTAAAGTACCCTACTACATGAGCTATCGAAATGCGGTAAACGGTGATTATGTTCTATTAAAATGGCGCATCTTTTGATATAATTTTGAAGATCGTCGGGGGTCTAGGGATCGATTCCCGTGCAATCAATACTTTTATTATTGGAATAATTCCTAAACTATTAGTGATAAAAACTTCGAATAAATCTTATTAAATGGGTATTGTTATGGACTTTCCTCTGTGTTATGCTGGGGATCCTGGAGTCTTGTGTTCCTATCCCGATTTGGTAAATTTAATTATTCGAGAATCGCTTAAGCTAGAAGACTGAAATAAACTTTATATGGTAAAACTCATTAAGGACAATTATTTTCCAACATTCTAGAGTTGAGGTATCGTGGGTTCGATTCCTACGTTGCGGACAATTATTGAATTTTGACCTATATCGCGATTTGTTGCACTTGGAATAGTAATGTAAAGACAAATTAGGGTAACTTGACGCATAAAGTTATATATTAGAAAATGTTATCCCTACGACTCATAGTTCGATTACCGGGAGGGGGCAATTACTTCGAAGTCGATTTATTCGCGAATCAATAAAGATAGCGCTATGAAATAGAAAGTGAAACGGTTCAGATACATTCTCTGGTTCTGATTTATTTATAAAACGATAATTTTTATACTGCGGGTCTAGTTCGAATCTCTAAGGGTCCATTTAAATACCTTCCAAACTAGGGGTCTTAGAGGCTTGAAATAAGGCTTGAATTAGTGATATTATTTACAAAATCAATTACTGAATGCTCTTATTGAGAGAAACATGGTCTATCTTGATTCCAGAACCCTTAATCATGTACAACTCGGAAAAAGCCGTTTGGATATAGTTGACGGAGAATGCTGTTATTTTCTTTAATATGTAAGCTAATAACGTCCAATTACGCGTATATTTCTTGACAGCACGAAGGAGAAGGAGAACAGGATTAAGGTAAAGGTGTGATATGAGAAGAAGAAGAAGAAGAAGAAGAAGAAGAAGAAGAAGAGGGTGAATGCTAGAAATGTTGAATTTAAATCATTAAATGAGTATAAAATCGTGAACATTAAAAATTATAGCATACAGCGCTAAGTATTGTGATCTATATGATGTGTGTAGTACAATGTATGATTGATGAGTACCTGCAAAAATACGATGCAAATAAGCTTAAATGGTGAAAAGCGTTTTCGGGTGCTCACGTCCCATATACTCGCTCTGATGGCTCCCAGGTAACTGCTGGCCTTATAACGTCGCTGCGTGCAGCCGAGGGTAGGGATTATTACCTGTGTCGACTTGTTTTGAAGGAATGTAGACGAAACGTCGCCACTATTGTGTGACGTCATTTAGCTATGTTGGTTGGCTGAATGATGAAAGATATGGAATAACCTCGTTTCTTAGGGTGTATTCTGCTAATAATTTCTTTTCCCTTTATTCTATTTCTTATTTATTCCTTTTTCTTTTCTTTTCTTTTCTTTTCTTTTCTTTTTTTCTTTTTTCTTTCTTTTTATTGTTATATTAGAGGTTTTATATATACATGCATTGAAGTTAACGTGTTAAGACGCTTTCAAATACGTTTATTTCATTGCGGGAATATATAGTTTAATGTGTTTGTCGTTGAATCATGTCTTCTGTATGGTGCTTACGTGACGTCATTAGACTTGTATGAATATGTTTGGAGGGAGCAGACATTCCGTCGGTGCTTGAGTGTGACGTCATAGGACTCTAATGCTGAAATTGATGTAATATAGCAGAAATTTGGGTTTTTAAGCGTTTAAATATTGTTCAAGTGCTTCTATCACTGTCATTCGATATCGTTAAAAGTCATGTTTTAGTTACTTAAAGATACGTAGCCGTCTTTTCGCGTCTTAATTTGATGATGAATTCGTTTCAAAGTGCGTAAAAGATGAAAAAGTCATAAAAATTGGAATTTTTGATGAAATATAGCAGAAATTTGGTTTTTTAAGCGTTTAAATATTGTTTAGATGGTTCCATTACTGTCACCCGATATCGATAAAAGAAATGTTACTTAAAGATACATAGCTGCCGTTTCGCGTCTTAATTCGATGCTGAATTTGTTTCAAAGTACGTAAAAACGTAGAAAAATAGTAAAAATACGGATAGTTGATGACTAATATATAATGTATCGTCATAAAAGTATAACATCTGTATAATGTGTGTTTTAGTACTGATTGAAGCCGCTATAAGGCGCTGCAATCGGTAGAATATATCTGTAATGCTTCTTATGTCGATAGTTATAGGTATTGTTCGTCCCTTTTCTTTATAATTCTTATGTTTATGATACATGGATTTTATTGTGGTGATAGCGATGGTGGTGAAGATGGTGGTGGTGGTGGTGGTGGTGGTGGGCCAGGTTAAATTTGTATGGTCTTAGAACGAATGTAAGCAGCGTTTCACGTGTTACCGTTATAAGATACAGAACTAATTAAGAGAATCGTTAAATGAAGTTGACATGTATAGCATACTGGAGCAGTGTACAAAGACGGATACAATAGCTATTTGAATAACAAGGTTACAACGTCTTCTAATGTTAGTTTACAAAAAGAGTTGGAGGGAGGGGAAAAAGAAGCCTGTATAATGTTAAATAACGTTGAAGAAATGTCTGTAAAGAGGTTTGTGGTTAAGTTAGGTCAGTCTTAGAAACACTGTAAGTAATTCTCTAGACGAGAACATCATACATTTACAAAAGGATGGAATTTGATCATGAAAGCATAACACATCGCTAAAAAAAGGCTCCATATACCCCTTAAAAACATTAAAACATACTAGAGACGTGAAAACAGAAAAATCACGACGAAGCTTCCAAAATTCCTGAAAACCTCCACAAAACCGCAAAAATGGCTGAAATACCCAGAAAACTCCTAAAACAACATTAACATACTGTGCAGTGTTTAGAAAATGCTTAGGATTCACATGTCAGAGGATGCAATACCTTCAAATTCAACATCATCGGTTAGGACATCTTTTAAAGCTCTATAAGGAGGGGGGGGGGACTAGAGAAAACAATAATGTTGGATAAAGCCGTAAAATAATACTTTAAAAGAAACAGGTTAGATCATGTTAGGTGGGGGTGAGTGTTACAAAAAACTACTTGGCGTGTTCGAGATGTTACCTTCATAACATGTAGAACTAAGCGAAGGGTTCATACAGCTGAATAAAATTTGTGAGAGGGTAAAACAGGTCTAATGAGTAATTCAACATCAAAGGCTAGAACATCTTCTAGTAGAAGTTTAAAGTTCTATAAGGAGAGAGGGTAGGAAAAACAAGGTTGAATGAGGGCTGTAAATAATACTCCAGAGGAAACGTAGGGTTAGCTCAGGTTAGATATGGAGAAAATGTCAAACATACTATACCATAGTCGCAGAATATGGTGGTTGTGCAGGATAAGGCTGCGTTGGTAACGGTGATGGTTGGTTATGTTAGATGCGTCTAAATAACCCCCCGAAATTGCCTGAAAAGTTCTTAAATATGTTGCAAAAAGTACCAGGAATATACTAAAAGTGACTAAAACATCTATCAGAGGGACCAAAATAGCATTGAAATTGGAGTGAAACGTTTCAAAAAATGTACTTACAACTGGTGTAAAAGCCCTCTCAATATCCCGAAAAGTGTCTTAAAACACTTAAAATAGCAATACAATGCTCCGAAAAGATTAAAAAAGTCCTGAAAACGTGCATGCCGGTGAGTCTGAATATCTTCTAAATCCTAAATTTGTTGGAAATCCTCTACAAGCAACGAATAAATACCCTGAGGTTATACCCACAAAGAGGGAAATCAGAACGCCTTATGGCAGGATGGAATAGACAAGCAGAGGAGGAGGATATATAATAGATAAGAGGATAGAATGAATATCTAGAAACGGATCATGGTGATGAAATAGAATAAATAACAATAAGAGGAGGATCTAGGCTAGCTACCTTAGGTTAGGCTAAGTTAGGTTAGGTTAAAATATGAAAGACCAAAGTAAAAAGCGTAGAAGCAAGGGCTTAGAAATTAGGTTAGACGAGTAGAAGTATGGAGCTTAGTCTGGGTTAGGTTAGGATAGGTTAGACAAAAGAAGTATGGAGCTTAGCTTAGGTTAAGTTAGATTAGGTTAGCTTGGTCAGACTACGAGATAGAGCAGTTGTTGTTGGTGATGATGATGATGACGATGATGATACGATTGTTCCTGGGTTAGGTTAGTAGTGAAATGTAGTCGAAATAATAAGTACAAGAAATGCAATAAATGAATGGATAGGTTGGACTGCACCTCAACTGCTGTAAAACAAAAGCAAGTAATGAAGAAAACTTGGTGAAATGTGCTTAGATCAACTAAAATATCTCTAGCAGTGTCAAAAATACCTGCTTCACTGTCTTAAAACGTCTTTAAACTCGTGAAAAATGCTTGTCACAAGCCTGAGATACCCTGAAAACCCTGAAATTCCTGCGAAGGATCTGAAATGTTTTAATTAGTGTTAAAAAAACATTAAAAGCGTTTAACGCCTATAAAAGTGTTTCAAGTATCCTGAAGACTATCCAAAATGTCGGTGTAAAAGTTTAAAATACTCGCATAGTGCTTAAAATGTCTCTAAAATGTCTGAAACGATATTTAAACTAGCAGATACATACGTCCAACAACACTTGAAATACCATGAAACCTCTGGAAAATCGATCAAATAATCTATATAATCCCCAAAATTGCCTGAAAAGCTCTTAAATATACTGTAAAAGCAGCAAGAATATACCAAAAGTGTCTAAAAGATCTATCAGAGGAACCATAATAAAATTGGCTAGTAAATTCTTAAATATGTTGCAAAAGCATTCTGAACAGCTTAAAAGCAGCTAAAATATCCGTAAAACGACCTTAGACAGCATCAAAATAGCATGAAACCTCTGGAAAATCTAATAACTAACCTACATAATTCTCAAAATTGCCTGAAAGGTTCTTAAATGGTGGTGGTGGTGATGACGGAGGTGGGGGTGCTGCGATGGTTATAGTCGTGCAGGTTATGGTGGTGCTGGTGCTCCAGGTGTTGATGTTGGTGGTGGTGGCGGTGGTGGTGGTGGTGTTGCAGAATAGGTGTCGTTGGTTGGTGTGGTGATGATGATGGTGGGTGTGGTCATGGCTGAGTTGGTAGTTAAGGGGTATGATGGTAGTAATGACAGTTGTAGTGGTGGTGGTTGTGGTAATGGCTGTGTTGGTGGTGTTGGTGGTGGAGGCGGTGGTGGCAATGGTTATGGCGTTGCAGCATAGGTTGCGTTGGTGACGATGATGGTTGGTTATGTTAAGTTAGGTCATGATAGTCTTAGAAGGAATGTAAGCGACATCTGGCGTGTTGCCATTAGAACATACTGAACTATGCTAAAGAATCGTTAAAATGAAGTTAGCATGTATAGCATACTGAAGCAGTGAACAAAATTCACCCATTGCCCTTGAAAGCACTTAAAAGCGAGTAAAATATCTGTTAAACGGTCTAAAACAAGCTCAAAATACCATGAAACCTCTAGAAAATCGATCAAATAATCTACATAATCCTCAAAATTACCTGAAAAGTTCTTAAATATACCGGAAAAACAGCAAGAATATACTAAAAGTGTCTAAAAGCTCTATCAGAGGAACCATAATAAAATTGCCTAGAAAGTTCTTAAATATGTTGCAAAAGCATTCTGAACAGCTTAAAAGCAGCTAAAATATCTCTAAAACGACCTAAGACAGCATCAAAATAGCATGAAACCTCTGGAAAAATCTAATAAATAACCTACATAATTCTCAAAATTGCCTGAAAGGTTCTTAAATATGCGTGTCATCGTGTCTGAGTACATTCTAAATCCTAAAATCGCTGACAATCCTCTACAAGTAACATGTAAATGCTCGAGGTTATATCCGCAAAGAGGGAAACCAGGACGCCTTATGGCAGGATGGAATAGACAAGCAGAGGAGGAGGATATAGGATAGATAATAAGGGGATAGAATGAATGTCTAGAAACGTCTCATTGTGGTGGTGTGGTGTTGGTGTCCGCTATGAGGTGCTGGTGATGATGGTGGTGGTGCTGCTGGTGGTGATGGTGTCCGTTATGGTGGTGCTGATGATGATGGTACTGGTGATTATGGTGGTGGTGGTAGAGGTGTTGGTGTCCGTTGTGGGGGGCGCTGGTGATGATGGTGGCGTTGGTGATGATGGCGGAGTGGTATTGGTGGTGGTGGTAGTGGTGGTGGTCGTTGGTGGTAGTGGTAGTGGTGGCCGTTATAGTGGCACTGGTGAGGGTGTTGCTGTTGTTGTTGGTGGAGGTGTTGCAGAATAGATGGTGTTGGTTGGTGTGGTGATGATGATGGCAAGGATGGTGGCTATGGTAACGATGGTGGTGGCGATAACGGTGGTGGTGATGGTAACGATGGTGGTGATGGTGAGGATGCAGGTACTGGTGAAGGTTATGGTGGATAATGTAACGATGGTGATGATGGTGATGGTAACGTGGAGGTGACAGTGAGGATGATGGTACTGGTGATGGTTATGGCGGTGATGATGGCAAGGATGGTGGCTATGGTAACGATGGTGGTGATGATAACGGTGGTGGTGATGGTAACGATGGTGGCGATGGTGAGGATGGTGGTAATGGTGATGGTTATGGTAGAGATGGTAGCGATGGTGGTGATGGTGAGGATGGTGGTGGTGGTGGAGGTGGTTGGTTAGGTTAGGTTAGGATAGTCTTAGAAGGAAAGAAAGCAGCGTTTGACCTTTTACCATTAGAACATACAGAACTATACAAAAGAATCGCTCAATGAGGTTAAGATACACAGTATACAGGAACAGTGTACAAAGACATTGACAATAGCTAGTTGAATAACAAGGTTGAAACGTCTTCTAATGATAGTTCAAGAAAGATTGGGAGGAGGGAGAAGAACCATGAATAACGTCAAATAACGATGAAGAAATATATCTAAAGAGGCTTGTGGTTAAGTTAGGTTAGTCTTAGAAAGACCATAAGCAATGCTCTAGGCAAGAATATAGTAGATTTACGAAAGGAGGAAATTCGTTCGTGAAAGCATAACGAATCGCTAAAAGGGGTCTACATGCTCATTAAAAGTATCAGACATGTTAAAGACGTGAAAACACCGAAAAATGATGACAAGTCTTCAAAAATTCGTAAAAATTCCTAGAATGCCGCAAAAGTGGCTAAAATGCCTACCAAACTCCTAAATACCGAGAAATGTTTAGAAAATGCTTAGGGTTCATACGTTAGGGATCTAATAGCTTCAAAGTATGTAAAGTTGCTGAAAAACATCTGCAAACGAATGCTAAATGTCTAAGCCTGAAACGGTATGGTGTGAAGGTTAGAATAGGTTATAGAAGAATAGAACGCTGAACCAAACTAGGAGTGAAACAGGTTAAGTTAAGTTAAAATATCTTAATAAATAGGAAGGTTTATGCTCACTTAGGTTAAGTAACGTTAGGTTAGGTTAGACGAGTAGAAGTATGGGGCTTAGATTAAGTTAAATTTGAAAGACCGAGTAAAAGGAGTAGGGATTAGATGCGCAATAGGGATGAAGAATAAATCATTAGATGAGGTGTTAGGTTAGGTTAGGCGAGTAGAATTATGGGGCTTAGGTTAGGTTAAATTTGAAAGACCGAGTAAAAGGAGTAGGGATTAGATGAGCAATAGGGGTGAAGAATAAATCATTAGATGAGGTGTTAGGTTAGGTTAGACGAGTAGAAGTATGGGGCTTAGGTTAGGTTAAATTTGAAAGACCATAGAAAAATGAGTAGGGTTTAGGTTGAAGAGTATGGGTGAAGGTTAGGTTATACGAGTAGAAGTATGGGGCTTAGGTTAGGTTAAATTTGAAAAGACTAGAGAAAAATGAGTAGGGTTTAGGTTGAGCAATAAGGATGAAGGTTAAGTTAGACGAGTAGAAGTATGGGGCTTAGGTTAGGTTAGCGCCACTATGTGGAGCGAGGTGTCATTATGTTCAGGTAATATTTTTAATCAAGATAGAAATCTGTTGCGTTAGGTGGTACACATCGATATAGTGAACGGCATACTCAACTACCATGAACGCTCATAAACATACATACACTGCTATAGACCTTAAGTTATCCCTAGAGTCAGTCTCAAACGCCTACATCCTACGCCTCTCTACCACCTTACCTAGTAATGCTTAGATTACGCATGGCGGCCATCTTGCCCATAAAAAACTGCGCCAGTCTTCCCCCAACTACCCTACTTCCTTGTTATGTGTGTGAGTAATTAGAACTTAGAGGGAAAACTGCAGCAAAACGTCCTTACGTAAGGGTTGATGGAAGACATTGGCGCCCAGAAACGTTATTACATACATTTGTATAAAGGTTACTCAGATGTTTAGACTCTCAAGTCTGCACACGTCTGCAGCGTTTGAATAAAATATCGCTTAGTCAACTTCTGCTACCGTTATAAACAGGATCAGGTTATGTTTTATTTTGTGTTTTCTAGATTCCTAGTTATTAAAACATGACCATCTATGTATTTTGCATGAGATAAAATTTATTCGCGGCTTTTGGCGTATTTTTTTTCTCTCCTAGAAGCGTATTTGGCTTCTACCCAAAAATTTGATATTGATTTCACCAGAAACCTGTATATGTTTCTAGATCCTGCGCGGCCTAGAGGTCATATACTCATACAATCGTGGAGTTTGTAATGTTTAATGCTTCCTGGAGTAAATTCCTTAGTATTGCATTGCCATTGTTAAGGAAGTTTGTAATATCTGCATTCCTTTCCAAGAATACAAAACAAAACAGGTGGTTTTATTACATAAAGTCGCTTTTTAATTATTGATTCGTTCTGTTCAGTGTTGCGAACCGATTTTGCTACGCATGCCATAATTCCGTTCTCGGGAGCGTGTACCATAACCTTTCCGCTATGCTACGTTGTGATTTAATTTATTTACAATTTTCGTTGCCCATTAAAACAAATTAGAACTGTAATATTAGCTCAAAAACAACATAGAAAGGATGAGCACAATGTAAATTTATACAAATATCTAAATAATTACTTGTTTGTATAACTAAAGATAACCTAACCTCACAAATCTGATGCCATATTGAATTCCAGGGTAGCCAGCATATGAATCGAAATCTGCTCTAAAACATAAGACAAACCAAAGCATTCTAGACCAGCTATGCTTTGTTTTATAAAATCTTGCAAAAATTAAAAGGATTACAGTTATATAAATTAATTTAAAACCGTAAGTATTGGTGTGTTGTAATTAAACATATAGGCATCAACTTAGTAAGAATGGATTATGGCTTCGCTTAATTGTTAACTGTGAAGTTGGTGGGCGGGGATGACTGTGGACAGGTTGGCTGCAGACCAGACTCAGATAAGCGATTATCAGCTGTTGGCAGTTAGCTCTACATGCGCATGACACGATAAACAGTCACGTTCGCTCAGCAGTCTTGACAAAGGACTGTGTGACAAGTGAAAAAGTCAAAGGTTGACTGAGATAATCGCTGGTTAAGATCGCAGACATTCCGTATACCCAATAAGCCGCGACCTAACTGTATGCGGTGACTGATGGTACTAACTGGCTGACAATAATGGTATAACGGACACGCAAACAAAGTGCTATCGCGTTCCGTTCACTGAAAAGAACAAGATTTCGTCCAAGTAATGGGTTTTGGCAATATAAAGCGTGATTATTGACTAGCAAGATTAATAATTTTATAAACAAATAATAGGGAAGTACAGAAATAATTAAATGTGTTAAAATCAGTGCATAAGACGCACCAGTTGTGGTTTTATCAGGAAAACAATGTCATCAGCAAGGCAAAATGATTAGCTATAAGTCAGAGTAGCTAAGGCAATTAGGCGTTCCGGCGAAATCAGTCAACAATAGAGTTGCAAATCGTTCTGAAAATTTGACAGAGAAAATACTTCTTAAAATGTAGCAAGTTACAGATAAAAAAATTGTGTTTCAAATGTGACTAAAAGTTAAGGTAGAGACCTGCTGTGCAAAGGGCCTCGGGTTCGATTCCCGGCTGAGAAGGAACACAATACTTCTACGTAGTAGAGAAAATAAAAACGATGGCAACTTGCCGCTTGGTAGAAATGCAACTACTGGAAAATCCAAACCAGTAACAAAGAATATCTCGGAAATGACTAACGCTAAAAAAAGGAACGAAGATGAGCAGAAGTATGACAAACTGCTATAAAGGTTATGGCCGTTGTTTTAATGGAAGGCAGTGTTTTGTCACCTTTTTATGGTGTAGGTTGGAATTCACTTGTTGCAGCCACATACCTTTAGTGTCACGTCACTGCGATGCATTCCTTCATAACCGAGGGCAATTAGTAAGATGGATGTGTTTTGTTTGTGCAGTATGGGAGCGCAGTTCATCATAGTCTGTCCCTTCAGACCATATCTGTGTCTAATGCATATAAGCGAGACAAATCACTTGGAACTGAGCTCTTCGACTCTCTTCTTTCTTTTGTTTCTCTTTTTTCGTGTGGTTAACATCCGTTCCTATTACGTAGGCACCACCGGCGCTGCATACTGGATGATAGATCCAGTCAAATGCTTACTGCCGAACGAAATTTGAATGAAACATTTAAGATTTAAATTATTAGTTATACATTTTCAAAGGGAGAGGGTTAAAGTGTACTAAAAAACCGTAAAAGTGAATTTTCTTATGGAAGTAAAACTGTTTTTTTTTAAGATTATTACTCAAACTAATTTTCACGGCAAACATATGAAATATGAATAGCGATGTTCCATTTGACAAAAGTATAATTTCTTCAAAACTTACACACATAACAAGGAATATCTCCGAAATGGTTCACCCTACAAGAAAATTTATTTAGACATAAATTGTGTATTTTAGCAAGATCTGCGTTTTTTGTGTAGTAAGATTTTATCTATCTCTTACGGTTTACAAGTTATGCAAAAGTCATCCAGAGTAAATACGACTACAGGGGATATAGCCAGAAAATTCAAGATATACATTTCATTTGTCATAAAAATATCTCAAACATATGACATTTTAATCAAAACCGTTTGAGCCATTTTCAAGAAAATCAAAATTTTCGAAAAAGTTTCCATGTAAAGTGTAGTTTAGGGTGGGGCTATTTTGTTCAAAATCTTCGTGTCGCATCCTTGAAAGACATTAAACTTAAATACCAACTTTGGTTTTTAACCGACTTTTCGTTTTTGAGTTATGCTGTCCACAGACTGACAGAGACACGAACTTTTTTCTAAAAATGCTTTTTTTTGGGGTTGAATACAATACTTCCTCTACTTACCAGTAGAGAAAGTAAAATTGTGTAGTTTTACGTCGTAATAATTTCAAGGCCCCTATAGCGTCCTTAAAGAAGAATAAATTAGAGACTAAGTGTGTGAATTTGAAGTGGACATAATCCCATCAACTAAGGTGTGGCCGAAACTGGTTCCAAATCCTAATTGAGCGTTTTCTGCCTCTGAAAAGTTAAGTTGCGTGCGCATTTCGAGCTGGGCAATGCCCCCTGGGTAAGTTTTGGCACGTTTTAGTGGCTCCTATGTTCTTAACGTTGGGTGTATTAAAAGTCGCTAGTTGTATAGGTAATATGAAGCGAAGAATGGCTTCAACACAAAAATCTTGAGTTCGGGCTGAAAATAAACACGAATAAACGTTAATTTATCACATTCGACAAGTATATTGGTCTGTCATGTAAATATCTTTAACATAGAACACTAATTCGCGTAATTTTGACGACGTCAGTTGGTAAAATTGGGTATAAAATTATCTCCCGCGCTTTCTTATCGCTGTAACCTGCAGTTGTTTCATTGTTGGACGTAAGCGGCCATTGAAAAATGCTGCCAACCTTCCTAAAACAAGTAGATACACGAAGAGGGGTGTAGGGTGGTTTTAGTGAAAGATCCAATTTATGAAAATTGAGTACTGCGGAAAAATATCATTTACTTTATGGATAAGGCTATTTTCAGCATTCAGTACTTCATTTTGGCTTCTTTAAAATCCGCTTAGTAGGTAAGCTTTGTCAACGACTTATAGTAAATAGAGAAAGTATTGTATTCCATCCAAAAATTCGATGTTGCTATTTCACCGGAAATACATGTTTTGAGGCCCCCTGAATGAAAAAAGAACCATTTTTAGCAAAAAGATCCGCGTGTGTGTGTGTGTGTCTGTCAGTCATATAACTCAAAAACGAAAAGTCGGTTAAAAACCAAAGTTAGTATTTAAGTTTAACGTCTTTCAAGGATGCGACACGAAGATTTTGAATAAAATAGCCCCACCCTAAACTACCCTTTACATGGAAAATTTTTCGAAAATTTTTATTTTCTTCAAAATGGTTATAACGATTTTGATTAAAATGTTATATGAGATATTTTTATGACAAATGAAATGTATATCTTGAATTTTCTGGCTATAGCCCATGTAGTCCTGTTTACTCTGGATCACTTTTGAATAACTGGTAAACCGTAAGAGATAGACAAAATCTTACTATACAAAAAATGTAGATCTTGGTAAAACACACACTTTATGTCTGAATAAATTTTTTGTAGAGTGAACCATTTCGGAGATATTCCTTGTTATTTGTGTCAGTTTCGGAAAACAAACTTTAGTGAAATAAAACATCGTTGATCATGTTTTTATACGTAAAGTGTGCAAAGAGAACGGAATCTCAAAGCTCTCAAAAGAGGTATTTCCGATGAAAACTCGTTATCTAACTTTCGGATGGAATGCAACACTTCCCCTACTTTCTGTACATAAGTACATAGCTGAAAAAGTAATAACGTGGAACTTTTAAGATCCACTGCCTCACTTCGTTCATTCTTATTTCTTGGAACAAAGTTTTTTGTCAGATGCCAGCTTATTTACGTAGAAAACAAAACCTATTGTCCGTTTGCCAAACTTTTACATCGATTAGTACGCATGAGCAGACAGTAGAAGAATCAGTATCGCAAATCGGAATGCCTCTCCGCATATAAAAAAGGCTATTTGCCTAAAGATTGCTTTCAAGTTGTTGGAACTTTCGTCTAGAAAGATCTGTGCTACTGCTGGTATTTATTTCTGCTTGAATTCGTTTAAAAATGTGTTTTGATTTCGTCATTTTCTATAATTTCGCTTCTCCTTTAGCGAGTTGAGGTTAGGGTACGCCAAGGTGTAAACCATTCTCGTAAAAATTGTGACCACCAAGGCGGAAAATCGGATCTTGGTTACCTGTCTTACAGGGACAAAGTTTCTCCGTTTTTTCCCCCACATTTTCTAAGCTCTATGAGCCCCGGTCTCATTTTATTCATCGTCCGATATTATCTAATCAGTTCAGGCTTGTGTTGGCAGTGCTGCGCAGATGTCGCGGATAATTGGTAACAAAGGTTGGCATTGGATATTGAACCCATAACCTCCTACACGCGGTCCCCTGGGATCGAACTGGAGATATGTGCTTAAACCAGTCTTGTATGTACTTAATCCAAGTAGATAATGGAATAGTTTGTGGAAGAATGGATAGAGAATGTAATGTGATAGTACTACTTTCTTTCCAGCCACTTTTAGATTATATTACGGTCATTTATGGTCATCTTCCGAGCTTTATTATGACCATAGAAGTTAAAATAGGCTATGGAAGTAAAAGAATATAAAACAAAAGCTGTAGTTTTTGTTTCTTTGGATCAAACACGTTATTAAATTGCTGTGGGCTAACAAGAAGAAAGTGAGCCATAAAACAGCTGAACGGTTACAACTGTTGGTGTGTTTTTGGTATTCAGATGGAAATACAAAAGGTGAACATGAAGAAGGAGTGTTTTCGTATTTTTCTAATTAAAGAAACTTGCCGCAAAGGCAAAGAATAGTGAAGGAAATTAATAGAACGCGTTTTACATCATCCACAACAGCTGCTGTTGTCCAGTTCAAAACATCGACTCTGGGAAATCAAAAGGAAGAGAGGTTAGGTTCTTTAATGCTTTCTCTAGCGCTTTTTCTTATACTTGGTAGAAGTATTACGTTCCAACCAATACTGCATTTTAGCAGCCCATATACGAAAATTCCAAAATGTTTAGTTCTTGATCTTGAACTTACAGTTTGTAGGTTATAAACGGCATCTACTCGAGAAACAAAATAGCAAACTTGGAAACTCGCAGTTAAACTATTACAGATAAATTAATTAAACACTAAATAACAGGGGTCGAGCGTTAGGCCGGTTACGTTTAATAGAGAACAAGCACTTCGAAATTCGTGTTTTAAATTTCTAAATTACATCCTAAATACCACAGTTATTGAAATGTTGAAAGCAAAATATGGCACTAGAACGTACAAATGGAACAAACACTGAATATCGATGTCTGACCACTTTTGGACGACATTTCAGCGACGGATTGACTTTAATATATCACACAGTGCATAAATTTAAATGGGATATAACAGTAAATCAGACTTAAAGCCGAAAGCCTTATACGCGACACATTTAGTCTGGCTGCTGTAAACAGATGAACGATGCTTCTGGAATCTTGGTGTCGTTGCGCATGCGAAGTAAGATAATGTTCAGTCAACGAGAATGTGACCACTGCCCTTGCAATAACTTACGCCACTTATTTGCCGCCTTTGTTATTCACAATAACCGTCGCTCGACTTTTCGGCGCACAGTTGCTGCATTCGGTGACCTTAAAACGAGTAACGACTTACAGTTCTAAATTCCATTCCATTTCACACACTTAAATATTTAACTTCATAAAATGCCTGCAAAAGCTCGCAAGAGCATCTGTATCTTTGTCAACTGACGTTGATCATGCAATAATAACATGATCTTTCTTTTGTTTTGTGTGTTAAATAGTGACAATAAACAAGGTTATGTTGACGTTAGTTAAACTGCTATTACTTCTTCCCAATGCGGTTTTCTGTGTAAATAGCGACGAGTTAGCCCGAATGCGACAACACAGAAGTCACTCAGGTATATTAACGACAAATCATCATTACAAACCGATATTTGTGGAGTACTTTCGTATAGAACCACGTGGCGCCGCTCTCCTACAGTTTAACCTTCTCAGCATTACATAAAGTTTCCGGACACAAGATTTAGCTATATAATTCATAATTAAGCATAATAAGTACATGAAAATAATAATATTTAAGCATATAGCACCTTTCCATAACATATAACGTTATAACAAAATGCTGTCTATTAAAATATACAACTCAAAGTTGAACCTAATTTGGTTATTTTCTAGTTTCGATTTCTCAAAATCTTTTCTTATTTATTTACCTAAATATACATATGTAGTATATAATTTATATATATTTGAAGTTAAATTAGAATTGATTCTAAGCTGAAACCATTATTAATGTTGTATAGAACATTATTGGAGGTTCGTTGGTAACTTTTCGGGGATAGAGTGTGCGTATATTTCTCTGTCCGTCCGTCTAGTGCCTTGAGAGTTTTAATTAACTCTTTAAGTGTCTTGAATAATATTGTTAATATGTTTAACTGCCTGGAAGATTGTACAAGTGCAACCTAAGAGTAAATCTGAGTGGCCATTAGATATACCAAAAAGCAGTCTGCCAACCTACATAATTAAAGCGTTATTTCTAACCTCAAATATCACAGGATTAAAGTAACGTGCTTTCAAACGATAATAATACCTGAACATCGTTACCACACAACAAAGAACCTACTCTTGTTCTGTAATAACACTTTTGAATAAAATCACTTCCGAACGTAAATAACGTAATATATATTTAATGCAGTGAACACAAATATAACAAAAGTAACTAATTGCATGCAATGTTCTAAAACAATTCACTACAAAATCGCGCAAACACGAGCAATACAATTATTTAATAGGGTGTCTAAACAGATTCTTGTTTTCGGTTGGCTTCTCTGCAACCAGGAGCTTCTGTGGCAACATAACAGATGCAATAACACCAGCTATGGCTGTAGCTTTACCATGGTTATATTTTACGAACAGTTGGTGGTACTGATGCAACCTAACAGATGAAATATCACCAGAGCGCGTCATAATGAGGGGAAAACTCAGTTGTTTTTCTGGGATATCCCAAAAAGCTCTGTCCTCTATAATTTGTGCAACTGTTTATCATGACAAATAAGGGAATAAGCTTTTGTAAGAATAGTTTTTAGATGAATGGGTAGAGAAAGTCATGTGAATGTAACAAATATGTTACATATCACTTGTCTGTCCCATATGGAGGCCTATAGCATGAATGAGAAGTGTCAGTTTGGTGTCTTATGTTGAGAATATACTCGTTTTGAAGGCGGTTGTGTGTTGTCTCCTATTTTTACTGAGGTGTCGGTATACAGTAGCGTGTACCGTTAGCTATATCACACAATGTGTCGGCACAATGAACCGTTTAATTTCATATGCAGCAGCCGTTCTTGTCCGGATGTGTCAACTGGTTCCTTTCATCGTCTCCCGGGGAAGCCTCCCCAATTGTTCGGCGCGGCAGTGCGCGGGGCCCTCAGCCGGAAACTCACGCTATAACCATGTCTCAGAACCTGAAGAGAAAGGTGCCATTGTTGCTTTCCACAATGGAAGATCTGTCCCAATATTATTACATGACTAGACAAGATGTTAAATGTGTAGGTACATTAACCTAAAATTTATATCCGTTTATTTTGTGGAGGAAATTTATTCTTATTGGTCTGTAAATCGTATTAATTCTTCTACCATGTAACTAATAGGAAAACATGATGTAGAAAAAGGGTCGTGTGTGTGTTTGTGTACATCATAACTCGCAAAAGAAATGTTGGACATGTTTAGTATCTCCAAAAGAGGCGACACGAAGATTATCAAGAATATCTCCCTCGCCCACCCCAAACTATCGTTTACATACAACGTTTTAGGTATTCTCAAAGTGGCTCCAACGACTATGATTAAAATACTGTAACAAAATGACAATTCGACATATCCCACTCCTGACACCAAAATGACAAAATGGGAATTGTCCATTCCAATTACTTTTTCTGCCACTTTATTCTCCTTCATGCACAACAACACAATTCTCTTTTCTTTGCTAAAACAGTCTTCAGGCCTTCGTGATATTATAACTGAAGTGTTTTCTTCTCTTAACCTTGACTAACTTTTCTGTCTTTTTTCACTCTGTCTCCCAAAAGCTATGACGATACAATTACTTGACCTTCTTCGATGTCTTCCTTTGACGCGACGGTTCTTTCATAGCGTCTGTATACGCGCGGCTGACACACTAAAACTAAATAATGTGTGTAACTATTATTAACTCAGTTGTCTCCTCCCCTCGCCTTCTTATACAGCGAGGATAACGTGTCATGAACCTTTCTCGAACTTGTACAAATACGCCGGCCACCGTACGCCTCTCGAATAATCTAGAAAAATCCCTTTTGTTTCTACCACTCTGTTGTCACCTGTTTGCTCACGTGAGTGGTGTGGGGCAGCTTAACCTCGATCGTCCTTTGTTGTGCTGACGTCACAATATAGTGTTAATGAGTTTTGCATAACTGGTAAATCGTAAGAGGTAGACAAAATCTTACTACACAAAAAGTCTAGGTCTGTTTAAGACACAATTTATGCATATGCATTTTTTTAGAGTGGACTATTTCTTAGATATGTGTGCATTTTGAAATACTTTCACTTTTCTCAAAAGGGAAGTTGTTATTCATTTTTTTCTCTCTTGGCCATCTTAAGAGAACGGAATTTTAAAGCTATTACATAGGGACCAGCTTTAAAACCTTTCACTGTCACTTAAAGTGTACTGTATTCTCACATTCCCCTTGTACCTACAAGAAAATTAGTAGTAAGAATTTCTGCAAATGTTCATCTCAACTAACACGAAGAAGATATAGGAATAAGCGTTTGTACAAGAGTCGAGAAAGTCATGTGAGTGCAACACGCGTAGCTATGTTTTGTAACTGTGGTTATGTGTAGGATATAACACGCACCTTTAAAACAGACATAATAACATTTTGTAATATTTAAAACGCACGCAGTACTTGTTCTTGCAACACTGCAAACAACTGAAGTTAATAACGCTGAATTTAAAGCTATAAATCTTGATCAACCTGATTCGCTTTATTTATGAATAAATATTATAAATCACCTTCCATTTATGGTCAAGCCAGTTTTGGTTTTCGCTCCAAAAATGGCATGAACCTAGCAATTTAACAAGCCTTGCTTGTGGGTCCAGACCTCCAGGCGATGCTAAAGTAATAAATATTTGTACATATTGCAGCCCTGTCACCAGTATGTGATGTGTTCCGAAAGCGATTTACTTCATTATCGCTAAAGAGTATGGGGAAATGTTCCTTAAAGTAGGCTGTTTTCTGCAACGATGTATTGAGAAATGTTGTTGAGGTTAAGTTTCGGGAGAATTGAGGTTATGTATTCTAACCAAACTTACCATTTTCTTGAAAATGGCTCTAAAATTTTAATTAAAATGTCGTATGTTTGATATTTTTATAGCAAATGAAATGTATATCTTGAATTTTCTAACTATAGCCCATGAAATCCTATCTACTCTGGATAGCTTTTGCATAACTCGTAAACCGTAAGAGATAGGCGAAATGTTAGGATACAAAAAATGTACATCTCACAAAAATATGCAATTTATGTCTAAATGATTTTTTTCTGTACAGTGAACCATTTCGTAGATATTCCTCGTTATTTGTGAAAGTTTTCGAGAACTTATACTTCTATCAAATGGAACATCGCTTTTAATTTTTTTATAAGTTAAGCCTGCAAAAGTTGACTATCGCTCAAAGCCTACTGTATTCCCATTTTATCTCAACTAACACGAAGAAGATATAGGAATAAGAGTTTGTAAGAATGGTTAGTACAAGAGTTGAGAAAGTCATGTGAGTGTAAGACGTCAGATTTTTAAATATTCATTAGATCATCAAAGGCCGGGTCCTACTGCTGAGCAATTGTTTATGACCTGAGATTTTAAATGGAACAAAAATAAATCGCAGTTTATTTTCCAGAAAAAGAGTAATGTTGCGCCGGAAATTCCGGGGTGAGTAATAAAGGAATGCGGTTCTCCACAAGAGGAATAAGTCGTAGTAGTTGTTGTGGATCGATAATGGCGGCGTGACTGTGGGGGTGGCTGCCATACCCTTCCACAAAGCTGCACAGTTACGCCCCTCTCCCAACCTTACCTACACTTGCACGAGTTCCCAGAAGTCCAACAAAAAATGTACCACAGCTAATCAAGTCTGTGTATTATTAATTATATACGTTAATTTAACCCTGCTACATTACTCGTATATGACCCGACCCACAGTAGACGTCACGTGCAGGTTTCTCTGCAGCACGCGCTCTCCGTGACGTCATATGGTGCTTTCCAGGGTCATTAAAACACGTTTGTCACCGAGAATGTTCTTATATGTGATGTTTCCACGTCACATGATGTAACGTGGGCAAATATTTAAATGCTCACTATAGAAATTAACTGCTTCTATATTCCCCACCTCGTTAATATTAATTTTTTCCTGAAATTAAGCTAAAACGTATCTCTAATATCTTCGGCAACTTTCTCTACTCTTGTACTAACCATTCTTACAAACTCTTATTCCTATATCTTCTTCGTGTTAGTTGAGATAAACATTTGCACAAATTATATATTTCCTTGTAGGTACAAGGGGAATACTACACTACAGTAGACTTTGTGCGATAGTCAACTCTTTCAAACCTTTGAGATTCCGTTCTCTTTGCACGCTTAACATATAAAAAAACGAACAACGATGTTCCATTTGACAGAAGTGTAAGTTCTCCAAAAGTTATACAAATACTGAGGAATATCTCTGAAATGGCTCACTCTACAAAAAAAATTATTGAGACATAAATTGTGTGTTTTAGTGAGATCTACATTTTTTGTATAGTAAGATTTTGTCTATCTCTTACGGTTTACCAGTTATGCAAAAGTCATCCAGAGTAAACACGACTACATAGGCTGTAGCCAGAAAATTCAATATATACATTTCATTTCTTATAAAAATATCGTAAACATATGACATTTTAATCAAAATCTTCATAGCCATTTTCGAGAAAATCAAAATTTTCGAAAAATTTTCCATGTAAAGGGTAGTTTAGGGTGGGACTATTTTCTTCAAAATTTTCGTGTCGCATCCTTGATAGATGTTAAACTTAAATACCAACTTTGCTTTTTAACAGACTTTTCGTTTTTGAGTTATGCTGTCCACAGACTGACAGACACACAGTCCCATTTTTTGTAGAAATGTCAGCATCTAATTTTTGGGTGTAGAGAAAGTAGGAACTGGATATCCATAAAGTGTTGTAATTCAAGATATAGAAATGCTGCACGGAGAGACAAGGTTTTAGTGAGATCTGGAAAGCCGTGGTGTTTTGGGTGGTCCCTGCTGAGGAAGGGCGTATGTCCCAATGGCAGGGACGTCTTAATGACGGGCGGAACTATCTCCTCGGCAGTAGTTAATGCCTACCTTCACTAAACGCTTCTTTATACAAACCAGATAATCTCTCACTTTCTGTGTTCCTTCCTCCTATATGCCCATATTTGTCTTCAACCGATGCTCTTCAGATGTTTTCATTAAACCCTGCTTCTTATAGCCTTGCCACGCTGACATGTATTCTTGCGCCTAAGGACTGCGTGTGTCTGTCAGTCTGTGGACAGCGTAACACAAAAACGAAAAGTTGGTTAAAAACCAAAGATGGTATTTAAGTTTAATGTCTTTCAAGGATACGACACTAAGATTTTGAAGAAAATAGCCCCACCCTAAACTACCCTTTACATGGAAAATTTTTCGAAAATTTTGATTTTCTTCAAAATGACTCGAAGGATTTTGATTAAAATTTCATATGTTTGAGATATTTTTATGAAAAATGAAATGTATATCTTGAATTTTCTGACTACAGCCTATGTAGTCGTATTTACTCTGGACGACTTTTGCATAACTGCTAAACCGTAAGAGATAGAGAAAATCTTACTATAGAAAAAATGTAGATCTTGCTAAAATACACAATTTATGTCTCAATAAATTTTTTTGTAGGGTGAACCATTTCGGAGATATTCCTTGCTAAGTGTGTGAGTTTCGGAAAACTTAGAACTTTCGTGAAATGGAACATCGTTGTTCATTTTTTTATATGTTAAGCGTGCAAAGAGAACGGAATCTCAAAGCTGTAAAATATCTTACTATCATAATAAAGTCCATGAATCACGAAAGCCACAAAGCGCCTCTGCAGGCCGAGCTATGAACTAATCAGGGAAGTTAAGTATGGAAGTATATCACATAATTGAAGCGACGAGAGGCAAGATTATGTATGCATCTGTAATCACAAGTATTCATCAGAACACAGCCTCAGAACCAGTCACCTGTAAATGCTTTAAAGCAGTTCAACAGCGATCTCAAATCGTGGCACTTTGATAACGCCATTGCCGCACAATATCCGCTTCCGGCAAAGGGGAAATATAGGCCCTTTAGTGTGCACCCAGGGGCCACATAAATACTGAGCACTTTATCCACATCAAATCATTGTTGCGTGCGCTGCGTGTTTGTGGTGTTTTTCCTTCCCTTATAAAGTACCGCAACAAACATGCAAGTACGTGTGACGAAGAGGAACAAATCACATGACTTTCTCTACTCGCTCGCGTACGAATTGCGCTTACAAACGCTTATCCTTCTAACTTCATATTAACTAAGATAAACAGTTGCAGGAAATACAATAGAGTTAGAGCGATAGTCAAATGTTTTAAAGCTTTGAGATCCCGTTCTCTTTGCACACTTAACATATAAAAAAATGAACAACGATGTTCCATTTCACGAAAGTTTTAAGTATTCCGAAACCCACACACATAACAAGGAATATCTCCGAAATGGTTCACCCTACAAAAAAATTTATTGAGACATAAATTGTGTGTTTTAGCAAGATCTACGTTTTTTGTGTAGTATGATTTGGTCTATCTCTAACGATTTACCACTTATGTTCCCAGAAGAACATTTACGAATATTTTTTCACGTAGTTTGGAATGGGTATCCTTTGAAAATACTTGTGTCGCATCCTTGGGAGATGGTGTAAGCACTCGACTGGTTCCGCAAACATCCCTACTTGCAAAATTAAACACCCCTTTTAACACCAGTATCATAAATATGTAATTTGTTTTGGCAGGGAGTTAGTTATATGAGCAGCCCGGCGAAGGGTTGGTTAGTCCTGGACTGGAATAGAGTGAGAATTCCCAAAAGATATACAGTGTAATAAAGGGAGACAGTGGCACGTCTGGGATGTGTGAACTAAAACAGTTGGTTTGTGTGTGTATCCCCCCCCCCCTTCTTACCCCTACAGTACAAATGCCCACCCACAGCTGTCTGAACGAACGCTCAGGGGTCTGCCCCTAAAGGTCGGTTCCAGGCAGCCTTTGTGTGGAACTATATTGGTACAGCCTTGGAAAAGTGACTTAGCGCATCAGGAGTTGTGTTGCAGCACGGTTTACACAAGTCGATATTTCCAACATACAGCTGACTTTATTGATAGTCTCTGTTGTCTATCTTCTTCGTGTTAGTTGAGGTAAACACTTGTGCAAATTATCTTATTGCTTATTTCCTTGTAGGTACAAGGGAAATATGGGAATACAGTAGGCTTTGAGCGATAGTCAAATCTTTTAAAGCTTTGAGATTCCGTTCTCTTTGCATGCTTAACATATAAAAAATGAACAACGATGACCCATTTCACAAAAGTTTTAAGTTTTCCGAAACTCACACAAACAACAACGAATATCTCCGAAATGGTTAACCCTACAAGAAAATTTATTCAGACATAAATTGTGTATTTTAGCAAGATCTACATTTTTTGTATAGTATGATTTGGTCTATCTCTAACGGTTTACCAGTTATACAAAAGTCCAGAGTAAATACGACTACAGGGGCTATAGCCAGAAAATTCAAGATATACATTTCATTTGTCATGAAAATATCTCAAACATGTGACATTTTAATCAAAATCGTTAGAGCCATTTTCAAGAAAATAAAAATTTTCGAAAAATGTTCCATGTAAAGGGTAGTTTAGGGTGGAGCTATTTTCTTCAAAATCTTCGTGTGGCATCCTTGAAAGACATTAAACTTAAATACCAACTTTGGTATTTAACCGAGTTTTGGTTTTCGAGTTATGCTGTTCACAGACTGACAGACACACACGGACCTTTTTCTAAAGATGTTTTTTTCTAGATTCAGGGGGTCTCAAAACATATATTTCACGTGAAATCTGGACATCGAATTGTTGGGTGGAGTACAATACTTCCTGTATGTAATAGGGTTATAACTGGGCAATTTCTGTGTGTAAATTTGTCTGCACTGAATGTTTTGGCGCGCATTCTTGACAATAGATTCCCGTGCATTGGCACTCATTCTTCAGTCTATTTACGACTTGTGATTGGTTGGAAGAGGAAGGATTTAATATGGTTTTAAGTAGACAAAATGGAGGACATACTACGATTTGAAGCGATCCCCGTAATTGAATCCTTTTTGCTTGGGAACTAATACTATTAGACTCAAAATGAATTTACCATTGTATAGAGTTAATTTAGTAAAAATGTGGACTGAATACGATGCTCAAATAAGGAATAAATGAGAGTTTGAGGAAAGGTGATGTTTTCCGACTGACCAGTGTTGATATCTAATCGCATGTCACCAAGTGGAACAAACACTTCTATCACAACCATATTGATTCGGTAGCGAAGCAGTGCCAGGTCGTGTCAAACACTTAACCCATTACTCAGCGATGGGGAACCTTGATATCTAGCGTTTACACACCTGTTCGCCAACTCTTTCATTCTGATAACTAACATAACCTTAATGGAAAACCTATTCTGCGTGTTTTTCTTTTTAATGGTTATACTGCGATGTCTTTTACAAACGCTACATCAATTTCTTTTTATTTTCTGTAATCCGGTACCAACATTTCACTAGATATACATGTTTTGAGGCCCCCAGAATAAAAAGTATTTTTGGAAAAATGTCTATCTTTGAGCAGCATAGCTCGAAAAACGAACAATCGGTTAAATACCAAACTTGGTATATATGACACGAAATATTTTCATAAAAGTCCCCCACCCCAAACGTCTGTAATGATTTTTATTAAAAATAGTATATTTTCATGAGAAATTTATGGGAATAATCGGTATTTTTCATTCTAAATTACTTTTCTATTATTGGTAATCTAGATAGATAATTTAAATCTCCCAAAGCACACAATTTGTTTTTACTTTTGTGTTGAGGTAGCCGTTTCCGAGATATTCCTTGTTATTAGTCTGTATTTTCTATTTACTTTCTCTACCACGTATACATAAGAAGACATTCGATACCGAGATTTCATTGGAAATATGTTTTGAGGTCCCCTATATCCGAAAAAATATAATAATAAGTCTCTGTGTGTGTTAGTTAAATATCAAACTTGCTGTTTTAAGATTAGTTACTCCAAAGTTGCGACATTTATGTCGAACAAAATCCCCTCCAACTCAAACTATCCTCTACATAGAAAATTCTTCGTCTATTTTTGTTTTCTCAAAGCTAGTTCTAATGATTTTTATGAAAACCACATATTTAACTGCTTTACATGACAAATTTTGAATTTACTAGAAATTGCTCTGAAGTCTGCTTTATTCTGGAGAGTATTTATAATTGGGTAAACTGTAAATGATAGAATCTTGTTACTTATATTAGATATTTTGATAATTAGTACCATAATATGCATCCAATCCGGTGTGTTAATTGTTTTTTCTCTTCGTGTAACAGTTTTCCCACAGTGAACAACGCCTGTCGTATAGACTATCCGTTTTGCTTTACAGCTCAATGCGTGACATAGATATTCTGAGGTGATTGGCCTTCCAGAAAGCACACATTCGTTAGTACACAGGCCCACTCTGCGCTATGGTTTCTGTACCAGGGCTACTTAGAGGTACTAACCAACCTGAAAACTTACTGCTCGTAATAAGTAAAATTGAAAGTTCACAAATAAAACAAATATTGATGTGCTATTTTTCATTATATGTTCTGAATCATCAATAAAAATATCTGCACTTGTACTGCTAACTACTGTGTCTTAGCACCAGCCGTTTCCAAGATGTTCTTTGTTGTTCTAAATTTTTCATAATTGTATATTGCAATGGTGATTCGATATTCGTTTTCCCCTCATGTTTGTGCAATGTAGAATAGTGAGTAGAGAAAGCAATGTGAATGCAGCACATACGTTTTCTTTTATGACGCCGCCGCCGCTGTGACGTTTGTGTGTTTATTGTGAAGAAGGGCGGAAGGGGGGGGGGGGGTCCACTGCATGGCTTGTAATTAACTTGCAAGCGCAGATTTTGCAAGCTGTGTCAGCAAACTTTTAATAGGAAAAAAAACCTCTTTGTTTGGTTCCCCCATCCGCTACTGTTATTTTGGTAGCGAACAACTCCATACCAGATGGTCACTGTTTTGTTGCTTGAGTCACGTACAGAATTCATTTCTTTAATATTGTTTAGGGTAAGACATCTCTAAGTGCAAAGAGAAAACAACTGCGTGATTTACTGCGCATGGAGAAGATAGTCTGATGTCCGTGATTGGCTCATCACATCACACAGGGTTTCAAAATAATTAATCACTTAAAAGATGTGAAGGAATACTCCGAGCAGCTCTTTCAGACGTGCAGTAACTCGACAATGTTGTGTTGAGGTTACTCAGGGAATTGAACCGGCTTCTGGGTCACTTGCAAGTTGGTGTAATGATTTGGAAGCTAACGTATCATCCCTTAGCCGATTCTAACGTGTAATAAATTGCTTTCCAGTGATTTATGGTATATAGTTGGCAATACTGACTAAACAAAAGAGTGATAATTTGGCGCCTCCATATATAAAATAGAGTGCAGCACATCAGATTTCTATGATACTTTACCGAAAACTACCCTGCTAATGTATAACAGTATCAAATTAAGGTCAGCTGTGTTTATTTAGAATTTGGCACTTGAGCAGTTCTTTTCCCGAGGAAGTGCGTGCGTAATGGATGTTTCCAACTGGTCTACTGCGGGGAATGAGTCTTAATCACCAGTTTTTATGTGTCACTTTACTGTGGAAAGGGGTCAGCTTTGGTCAGGTCCGGGATAGTTGGCCACTTGTCGTGCAAAAACTTCACACAAGCGAGCTACTGTGGAAGAAGGCAATACAATTGTTTGAAGTTGATAAATCGCACCAGCAAATGTGTTTATAGTGAGGCAGAATTTCTTGCGTTGAATGCCGTTCGAGATGATTTCATTTTATAAATTAAATTCCCTGTAGATTAATTTCGTTCGGCAGTTCCCTGACGTGATCGAAAGAAATGGTTTATATTTTGGAAATATAGGATTGGCACAGGAGGGCTTTCGCTGGTGACCCTCCCAAGCCACTGGAGGGTGGCTCAAATGCTCCCGTCTAGCGGGGACTAGGGGAAGCTTGACCCGGCTCGAACGGCTGATATCTGACCAGCCTTGGAATCAGCATGTAACTTAAAAAGGGAAATAAAACGGGAGGTAGAGGACATCCGTGGTAGAAGACACCACCCCAGGGATCTCCCTTAACTCCGATCATCCTTCCTGCTCCAACACGTCAGTAAATCTCGAAAAGGTTCCAATACCGCCTGTTCAAGGCCACCACACTTCGACAATAATGCCAGCCTTCAACAGTGCATAACTAACCCCAAATCCCCATGCGCTCTCTACAAGAATGTATTGACAAAGGTCAAATCTGTGTCACTTCTGGAAACTAGTCTGGCACGTACCAAGTCGCGGATTTGACTATGTCCAGTTTTCACTGTTCTGATCAATGTTAACTTTTATTGTGATGAGTTCACTTACTTCACACAATCACTTCACTAATGAAGTAGTTCAAATTTCCCTTTCACTTCAATTTCTTCGCGACCTGATGGAATACGCACGACGTAGCCGCTTCTTCCGGACGGTTCACTCGCTGGGTAGATCAACGCAGCAAAATCTTTGTAATCCCCTGCACAACAGTCGCTAAGACCTCGCTCGGAGAACAGCATTTTTGTTGCATTAACGCTCTCACTAACTAGGGAGCTCTCCCCGTTGGAAATTTTGATTTTCTAAAAAATGGTTTTAACACTTTTTAAGATATTTTTATGGCAATTTTCAATTTTCTGGCTGTAGCCTATGTAAGTCGTGAATGACTTTTGAATAATTGGTAAATTGTTTGAGATAGACCAAATCTTACTATACAAAAATGTAGAGATTGCTAAATAAGTTTTCTTTGTAGAGTGAACCATTTCGGAGATATTCCTTATTTGTGTGACTTTTGGGACACTTAAACTTTCGTCAAATGGAACATTGTTATTCATTTCTTTAAAAGATTTGACTATCACTCAAAGCCTACTGTATTCCCATATTCCCCTTGTACCTACAAGAAAATAAAGAATGATTTGTGCAAATGTTTTTCTCAACTAACACGAAGAAGGTATAGGAATAAGAGTTTGTAAGAATGGTTAGTACAAGAGTAGAGAAAGTCATGTGAGTGTGAGAATATGAATGTGGACATACATGAAGACGGAAGGTTTTGCGATCTGGTGAAACAGTGTTAATAACAAACAAGGAACATGACGCCAGCAATAATGATGTCTCGTCGGTTAACAAGTTGCCAATGAAATGATCAACTGGACGAAATATTGGAAGGGTTAACTGTGAACTGTCATGTCAACGCTTGGAGCGAAGAGGCGATGATAATAAACACTTAGATTACATACATGGGATTTCTGGCCCCGTGCCCGATCACCCGTCAACATTACATAACATTTGTCCTGGACCTCACCGTTTCTATGGGAGCCTTCAACTGTCTTCGCTCATTAATTTGTATACAGTGTCGCCAACCAAAAACATGGAATCTCGCCACAGCTCTAAGAAAAATCCGCTACAAATATAATTATTGTCGAAATCTGATGTGTTGCACTCACATGACTTTCTCTACTCGCCTTACACTTTCCCTAACTATTTTATATTAATCAAGACAACTATTTGCAAAACGTATTGTAACTTTCTTGTAGTTTCAAGGGGAATATGGGAATACAGTAGACTTTAAGTGATAGTAAAATGGTTTAACGCTGATCGCTATGGTTTTTGTTGCATTACTATTTTATAAAGTTTAATAAAGTATTTATAATGCTTCAAAGTTTTAAGTAGCGACTTTCGAAAGACGGTGTTTTCTGTGTCCGTCTCTTGGCGGTTTTTTCATGAACAGTTTGGTAAACTTGAGGCAGATGAGCCGATAAATGTTGGTAGATCTGCGAGTGAACCGCTAATAGAGAAAATGTCGCCGCTCAGCTCTTCTCTCCAGGTTTTCTTTGGACGTATGCCATCTGGAGAGATCTAAACTGATGACTTGTCCTTTGTTTCTGGAAAACATTCATATATTACCCAGGTTTCATCACCTGCTGCTACATCTGGGATATATGGCGGTTTGCCCGTTTGATATCTTACTACCATTTTGCTCTAACTACCGTTCCAAATACGGGCGACCTCTGACACTGAATTTGTACAATAGTCAAAGAGTCATTTGATAACCCTTAAATCATAGTGTACAAACTTTCACTTATTTCCCCTCTAACACCAAGAACTGCCCCTAAATCCTTTTAGACCACCCAAGTATTCTCTCGTTATATTTTAATGGAAGCAGTTTTTCTTCTGTTTGGCTCAGATCTTCCGCTTCTTTCTCTGTTATTGTGGTTAGGTCTATCCTAATTCAATGAATGCCCGTAAAAACGGACTAACCATCAATTTAAGGGAATGCTACACTGAAATTTTCTATATGTTTGAACTAGAAATGCAACCTACTGTATTCGCACGGTTTTCTATTCTCGTTCTGGCTTCACTGAATGACTGGCACAATGATTTCTTTCATCCCACGTTATTGAACCTGCAAGTTCAGCATCTGGCGGAAGTTAATGTTGATGAACAGATAAAAAACACGGGCCTGTGTATATTTACACATTATTGCAACAGCTTGCAACTTTATAACTACTTACTTCCAGCTCTTAGATGATTTACTGACTTCGTACTTGTGTGCCAACAATACATGTGTAAACTCGTTCAATATAACCTTACCCCTTATCTCTCACGCACTAGTCATCTCTCATTGGCTGCTATTGAGGAATAAGTTGTTGTACTATACAAATTATCTGCTTATTTAGCCAAGGGAATGGTCAGATTTAGATTTTTACACCAGCAATCAAATACATAACCTAAAATATGCAATGCTGTAAACTCTTGCCAATCACTACGTTTCCGCGGAGAATTCAAATTGTCAATATGATCCATGTTGGTCACTTGGTTTATGTTGGCGAACCTGTAAAAACATGTTTTCTGCGTGTTTTAAGTAGATTTTGAGGTTAGTGAAGCTTTTTGAGAAGACTATGTTGCGAGATTATAGAAACAATTAAAAATAGCTTTGTTGCTGTGTTTTATTGCACAACTTCTGCTAAGAAAACAAAATAACGAACGTGAAGCGTGTTACGAGTGCAGTAGAAGTTAACATATTTAGCCGAAAATTAACACTCAATTATTTCCCAAATCAAAGTCTCTGATATAACCAAAGAAGTTAAAGGGAGCCGCTCAAAAGAATCAGTAATTGAAGAAAAACCAAATAAAGAAATAGATAGGGAGATCATTAGGTTCATATTTTTTCTTATTCTTTTTTATACCCTTTTGAGCGTCGAGTTTCTTCAGCCGGTCATGATCAATTTCCTATACTTTGTCCCATCCCTAGCTAGTTGTTTAGCTTCCCTCAATGTCCTTCCTTTCTTATTCACTATTTTCTCCACATAATCGCTGCATTCTATTCTTGGTCACCCTCTCCCTCTTCTACCCCCTCTGGTGTCCCATACCCGTTTCGGCTTGCTGCTCTCTTCTATCCTATTATGTGTGCAAACCATCTTAAAACGTTTGTCTCTATCTTTTTTACTACTATTCTACTTTAGTGTTTCAACAATGCTGTCCAGCTTTCTGGGTCATACAGAAGTGTTGGAAGATAAACTGTGTTATATATTCGCGTTTTTGCATGTGTTCATTTTCTTTTTTCCTATTAGTGTTTGATTTGGTTTGCCTTATTTATTTTATGATTTATTTCTGTATCTATCTTTCCTTTTGAATTGATGATTGTCCCTAATATTCAAAGTTCACAATTTGCTTCGTAGTTTGTCTGTTCCATTGGATATTTATTCTCTGTGCCCCTTTTGTTACATGCATTATTTTGTTTTTATTTACATTTATTTCCGTACTTCTATCTTTGCATGTATTCGTCGGCTCTATTACCAAATTCTGTAGTTCTTCACTATTGGCCATTAGCAGAATGTCAACTACATAAATTAGAATCTGATCTTATGTTACAATTTCCTGTTTTTACTCGTGTGGTGCATGCTTTTAATATTTGGTCCATGTATATAATAAACAGTAATGGGCTCAAGCTGTCCCCTTGTTTTACTCCTCTATACATTTCAAATGCTTCCAATTTGCACCTCATATTCTCACTACCCCTATCACTTTATTATATAGACATTTTATCTTCTTTAGTAATGTTACTAAAGTTCCTTCATCACTTAGGATTCTCCATAGTTATTCTCAAGGTACTTTGTCAAAGGCTTTTTTCGTGTCTATAAAAGGCAGATATAGTTCTATTGCCATAGATAGAATTTGAACCACGGATCTTTGGCTGTATATACAGTTGCTCTTAGCCAACATGGCAACATTAAATTCCCCAACTTACTCGCTTTCCTTTAGGCTACTCTCTCAGACTTCTAGATGAATATGAGGTATACTTAATGCTGAAGCGTCCGGGCTTATGGGCATATTTTTTATTCCTTCATTTATCTTCTGCTGGAATAAAAAGAAGGAAAGCTGCAGCTCAGGCGTTAATACTACGACGTTTCTCGTCATAGAGATTATTTTTACAGCTGTCTACGTCTACACCGAGGTTCCCCCATCTGCTTTCTGGTTGTCAGTAGAATACCTCTTCTGCTTATGCTGGATTTCGTAAAAAGCTGGTGACATAAGTGATATAAATTCCAGAAAATCTGCTTATATTAATGTTCATTTAAATTGGGGTGCCCTTTTGGAGCATGTGAGTTTTGATGGTAAATATTTGATATAATAAAGAATACTTGAATGTCAGCCACAAAGGGAGCTAGCCAGTACAGAGTAATACTATGGCGAAGGGTCAAGAGAGGTGAGGGAACTACCGATCGCTGATTGGTCGAAAAAGCAAGCGAACAAAACTCACAAGATCCAAAGGATCATGTGACTTTTGGCATAAACCAAGAAGTTTGTGGCGTACTTAAAGAGGATCAAGTGATAAATGAAACCAAATTCCTCCGGAATTCTGTTCTATGCAGAAACCTGAATCGTAACACAGTGCTACCTCCATTTTGTATTTTGTGTATTATGTTAATCATGATTATAACCTACTCATGTAAGTTAATATAAGAATACAAAAATGATGTTCATTTTTTCAAGAATCTGGACGTGATGTAAGAAGACTGATAACATATTTAGAATCGGCATCCCAAAATTAGGGAGAATTAGTATTCAAAACTAAAATATCAACTTTTTTTTCTTCAAAATGCACAGCAGTGCTATAATTAATAGTTATTGAGGTTTACTGAAAAAAAGTAATTTGGGTAATTTAATTCATACCGGCATTCGCCATTGTAACTGGATTATAGCAGTGGAACCGAAAGTTGAAGATCCGTGGTTCATATCCCGGCCATGGCACTGTTTCTACCTTTCCAAAGCCAATTAGTCTTATCATATCTATTTAAAGCAATATAATTTTAAGAAGCAGTAAGTATTTAGCTGTTGGAATGAGATGATGTTGGGTGCTGGAGCTTTGAACCCATTTCTTCTCACGCCAGCAAGAGAGCACATGTCGCCGGCTGTGACGTCATTGCGCCGTTTTTGTGGCTGGAGTGCGTACCCCTGTCGAAACTACTGTGTACCCCACATCCTCGAGCTACTGTCTGTCTTTGTCTTTTTGCTGCAGTTCCTCGTGTATACCAAACAGACCGCCAAGATTTATATCTGATACACTGACACTGAGAACTGCATTGCATTTCGGCGCTTTCGTGTCCATCGCACTGTTTCAACACAGCAGACCGATGATCTTGATACTCCATCTGGAATCAGACAACGAAGCGAAATATTCCAACTTCTTCAAAGTCTTTGGGAGCTGTCAACTTAGTAAATATCAATACACATGCACAAACGCCTTTCTAAAAACATGTATTTCCCTGAAATCCCAATAAAATGTTCGATCAGAACGGCAATCAAAATTACCTTGGTTGGCTTTTTAGCTCACTCGGTATAGTTGACCCAGTTTATCAGCCTCGATTCGATTCCCGGCTGGCGGATGGGTGTTTTTCTCTAACCAAGATTATTTATTCCCTGTCCTCCCCAGACTGGAAGTGTGAATGTGTGTATAATTTAATAAACAAAACCCCAAGACAATTGCTGATTTGACCACTGTAGTTACATGGAAGCATGACTTGAGTAAACTGGCTTGTGCAGGAAGCCTGGGCGTTGGAGGTATATACCTCCGACACACTCACCTGTGCTTCTTCACGCCAGGTTAAGAATAGCACAGGTAAAAAACTGGAGTGTGTCTACGCTTTCCGTGGAGCGCACACATGAACCAAGAGTTTAACGATGTTTCATCCTTTTGCGGAGTGCACAAAAGATAAACACAGGCAGTCAGCGACATTGGCGACATCCGCCGGTCCCTTCTGTAATTCATTAACCCTTTAATATCTCTCTATGCTCGCGTTTCCGCTGTCGCGCAATTTATTCAACTCAAGTTTATCACACTTATCTAATACATCCAACGTTCACACACACGGAATAAAATTTGTACTTTATGGCTACTTTGTTCCAATCACTTAGCAATTGTATTTGTCCATTAATAACTCAACTTGCTTTAATTAGGTTTTACTTTTCATTATTTCCTTTTACTCATTGATTGTCTCTTCACAATACAAATTGTCGTACTTAAGTTTATCGCAACAATTGTCCAGTTAATTTACCTCGTGTTGGCAGCATTGTACTTTTGATCTCCGTCATTCTTTTATCTATAACCTGAAAGTTACGAATACGGATGGAATTGAATTTCTAAAGCAGGACGAACTTTTAGAAGCTGTCGAAAGAGAAACATTGGAATTGCTACCAAAAGGATTGAGAAAATAGTATGATATAGTATATAATGACTTCATTGACTGGTGTACAGGTAATCAGTGCTAGTGAATCAACAAAACAATACATTCTCAGCGTATATCTGTTGATGTCGCTTAGGCGCCATTTCTATTAGTTGTATATACGTCTGCAGTCAATATAGTGTTATTTTATGGTTATTTTACGAATTTCAAAGCTGTATGCCACACTGGTTAATACCTAATGATTATATTAGCTCTTAGGATTGCTACTTGCAACATAAATCCCTAATTTTAACACTTTACCATAACTAATCATTTTTACTTTACTACGTAGGGTAGATGAAGTATTGTATTCCACTCAAAAATTCGATGTTGGGATTTGTTTTAAGGCCCCCTAAATCCCCCAAAAAGCATTTTTAGAAAAAGGTCCGTGTGTATGTCTGTAGCAGAGAAAGAAAGAAATACGTAGGACAGTAGCTAATGTACTAAATCTTTGTAAGCGCCCAGTAGTTCCCAGCTGTAACACGAGACTTGCTCTTGGGTGTCGAAATTGAAACCACTGTAATACCAATCATCTGGAGAGGGTCGAGAAAGTTGACTATCGTCGCTTCATACTAACCAAACCGTCATTAATACAGTTCATTTAGGCCAGGGGACATTTAACAGCCCTAACCTCCAATGTTCAATAATATATTCACGTCAGTGTAGATGGCAGAGTGCAATATCGATTAATTCTCGAAATGCAACTAGGGCGAGTTTAGAAAACGCTAAAATGTCGGCGGACACTACTGACAACTTACACAAATTAACCTCAATACAGCATCAACTTGCAACAATATTGCACTAACCACAGTCCCACAAATTAATGTCACTAATTGTACAATAAATAACTTATACATGAAATAACCAATATATTCAATTTGGTTTCAATTTCTCAATGTTACGTAACATTCCAAGGTTATAATTTTCATCATGCAGCTGTGACGTGCTGGAAAAGAATCGATCGTTTAGCGCATGCGCAGAACTCCAAATATCAGTTGTAGGTCATTGTCCCTGGTGAGTGTATAACATTTTACAATATTTCAACTATAAAATTAGGAATAGATGTCGAGAATAAATTGTCACATTAGTTTTAAGAAATCTTTTTAATCACATGATTTTCTCTACCTAACGTCGTTTCTTTTATTTTCTCTATTTATTTATTATTATTATATTCCACCCAAACATTTGATGTGGAGGTTTCACATAAAATACATGTATTTTTTTAATTTTCTCAATCTAAAAATAAGTATTTTTTAAGAAGAGTGGGTAGAGAAAGCCATATGTATACAACACAGGATTTTTATTTTTCGCCTAACCAAGCAGTTGTTATGCATCACTAGAAATCAACTCACTCGCAAAGAATTACGCAATTAGCTGCAATTATTGCTCAAGCCTCTGGCGCCACTTGTTCAGGAGAATAATTGATTCCACGACGCGGGCAGTGGAAAACAATTGAACAAGTATTGTACACTTAAAAAAGCGTGAATTACCGTTGCAGTTTGCCTGGCCTTGCTTAGCGGCAGATACCAGATCACCTTGCCGAAACAGTGACGTCACTATGTTTACTTCCGTTAACCTCTCTCATTGGTTACCTAGCGCACTGCAGCGTACTTCGAATTTTTTGTCGTGCTTAGGAATGATTTCACATTCAGAAATAAGTGTTTAGTAAATAAGTGCAGAAATGACTTTCAAATTTGAAAATCTGTTTATACACACAGTGTATACGAAACACTGCGGAGTGAGCCGTTTCCGAGATAATCCTTGTTATTTGCTTATTAATTCTTTCATAGTAAGCGTGTGTAACACAACGATGGGAAAAGAATAACCAGACTAAAAAATTCAAAATAATCTCAAATTTATGTAAGATAAATTACTATAATAGCTACCGGGCTTATAGTTTAACTAAAACGTCAATCCTTGTGGTTTACCGGAACAAATGCGAGTCAGTTCGAGAATTTAAAGTCGTGCCAGCATGTTGCCATGGTGGCTCGGTGGTTGGTGAGACATGGTTCAAATCCCGGCTATGGCATTGCATTTTTTACTTTCTCTACTGGTAAGTAGGGGAAGTATTGTATGCCACACAAAAATTCAATGTCGAAATTTCACCGGAAATATATGTTTTGAGACCCCCTGAATACAAAAAACAGGTCCGTGTGTGTCTGTGTACAGCATAACTGAAAAACGAAAAGTCGCTTAAAAACCAAAGTTGGTATTTAATTTTAATAACTTTCAAGGATGCCACATAAAGATTTTGAAGAAAATAGCCCCACCCTAAACTACCCTTTACATGGAAAATTTTTCGAAAATTTTCATTTTCTTGAAAATTCCTCGAACGATTTTGATTAAAATGTCATATGTTTGAGATATTTTGATGAATAATGAAATGCATATCTTGAATTTCCTGACTATAGCCCCTGTAGTCGTATTTACTCTGGACGACTTTTGCATAACTGGTAAACCGTTAGAGATAGACAAAATCTTACTATACAGAAAAGGTAGATCTTGCTAAAATACACAATTTATGACTGAATAAGTTTTTTTGTAGGGTGAACCATTTCGGAGATATTCCTTGTTATGTGTGTGAGTTTCGGAAAACTTAGAACTTTCGTGAAATGGAACATCGTTGTTCATTTTTTTATATGTCAATAAGATAATTTGTACAAATGTTTATCTCAACTAACACGAAGAAGATATAGGAATAAGAGTTTGTAAGAATGGTTAGTACGAGAGTAGAGAAAGTCATCTGAGTGCAACACATTGCAAGAATACGCTGTGAATATGAAGCAATCGCTCCGGGAGGAAACAAAAAGTATAGAACAAACTAGTCGCACTGAAAAGAAAGGAAGAAAAAGGAGTTGAACAAGTAGAGAAAAGGCCAATGGATCGCAAGCAGTTGTTTTTTACGGAGTGCTTTTAGCGTCATAATAGAAGAGCAGAACGGTAAACTTTTGTTGAACTCGCCCGACGGAAGCGTTTTCTGCGATGAATCGGCGCTGCTTTTGGTAATGGATCACTGTGGAAAACGTAATCCACTAATGCATTATTCAAGAAGAGAAAACAAGCAGCTCGTCCAGTTATTGCAGAGTTTCTCCTAAGATTGTGGGAACATTATTTGTACAGGCAAATCCCCTTACCTTCCGTAAGCGACGACGAGAATCACGCAACAATAACACTACCAGAGTACAGAAATACTCTTTCCTCTGAGGAAGGATCGGAGCCATTTATCGGGCACTGCCTCACGCCATGAAACCTTAAAACCCCCTGAAAAATCATATGTATGGCACTCGCAATACATTTTTTCTTAAAAAAAATCCTTTTTTGGATTCTGGGCCCTTAAAGCATATTTCCGGTTAAATCTCGACATCAAATGTTTGAGTCGAATACAATATTTCCCCTTGTAAGTTACCGCGGAGCAAATCTCTCGGTGAAAATGCTAAATACTAAAGTATTTCATCGAGAGAATCCTGTTTCTGCACACAGCAGAACGAATTTAACTTTCTACGGAAGTGCAATTATAATACACCGCCAACAGCAAAACTGTCTGGCAATTCGGAAAGGATTAGGCCACAAGCCAGGACACGTGGACTCAAATAAGAGCCAGGAAATAAAATTGGGCTTATAACAAGCGAAGGTATAGGTTATGTCGGACAAGTAAGTAAATGTAATGACCCAAAAATGACTAACGAACCTCCTAAGTATTCAATGGATAGGTCAATCTAGAGAAGATAAACTACGGGGGTGAAATTTCAGTCATTGTCGACCAAAATATGCCTCTTTTGGCGTGAAAAACATCCTATACTCATTAAAATACGTGTATGCAATGTTTAAGTTTTAAAATCTACCACAAGTTGCTTTAATTACGTCATATTTAAAGGTCTGCACTAATTAAATTATTAGTGGTGGGTATTTAAAAGCTATTAATTTAATTTTTAAAACATCTGCACATTGAAATCTTAAAACAATCCACAAATACATGCTAGCAAGCTGAAAATATTACTCACTCTTCCTGCAACTGTTGTTAATAGAAATACGCTTGGAAGTTTTTATTAGAGCATTAGATGTTTAAAGGAAAGCAAAATATGGGCAGAAACATGAAACATTTTAGAAATTTTGTTTTTACGGTTGGTATGATGTTTTTTGTTACGTTGGCAATGTTAGAGCTTCTAGAATTATCGTTGTCCAAGATGTAGATGATCTTACGAGCTTTTGCACGCAGTTATATGTGTGAAATGGACTGGAATATCGAGTTGTAAACAAGACCGTAATTTTTGCTGTGTGTCAAAGGTTATCTGTGCCAAGTTCAGTGGAAATCGTTTAACGGTGTAGAAGTCTATAAGGATTATACAAACATATACCCAAGCTTTTATAAACATATTATATAATTATTAAGATTACCAGGTTATGTTGTCTGTTTCACACGTTCTTTTATTAGTCAGTGTTACCAACTATAACCTATAAATCGCTGGAAAACAATTAATTATACATTTCAATTGATTAACTATCAATTAACTATCAGAATAGGAGTCCATTTCAATTTCACAATGATATTTTAACGACTTTTCTTTTAATAATTAATGTATTTTTCTAGAGGAAGCGTTATTTGTTGAAACCAAAAAGAAAGTGAGATTTATTTGAGGTTATAAATTGGTTTTGTGTTATAAGAACAAGAGAAGATCCAAATACATTTAATTCTTGGGTTGTTTTTGCTGCGCAAGTCAAACTGCACTATTCCAAATGAATATGTTTCAAGTTTTGTTTTCTTTTCTTTCTGGTCAAATCTTTGCGATCTTTCTCCACTCGAGAATTTATCGATTAGATCAGACGACTTATGTTATTACATCTGATAACATTGCCAGGTCTCTGAAATAGAAATACTCTATTTTAGGTATTTCACAGGTGTGTTCAAATGGCACACAAAAAAGAACCTGAAGCTATGCCAATTATGGATTCCGTTGACGGGTAAAGCAATTTTTCTTGGCCAAGTTGGCAACGTGTGAGACAGGTGACTTCTGAAATATGGATAACTTTCTCGTCGCAGTTTTGTTGGCTATGGGACCTTCTTCATTCCTGCACGTGAAATCTCTCCCACAATCAAACCTCTTGCGTCTTTATGCGCACATCACCAAGTGTCAAATGAATCACACTCGCTCGCTCTTTGGCTACTATCTTTCTAGTGTTTACTTCCGGGTCCAAAAGGCAAGTTCTTATCTACTTATTCATTCATTGATACAGAAAGCAGCGGGGAGATACGCAATCAGTCATTGACTTTTATAGTAGTTGTGCGTGACGAACATTTCACAAAACCGAGGTCCTGGGTTCAAATCTGTTGGCTAACAATCTGACTGGTATTTTTTCATGGTTGTTGCTAATTGCCAATGTAAATATCGGTTTGGATTTTAATATCACAACACAAACTTCCTCTTTAAGGCAATATATCTATGAAAATTAAAAAATCCACAGTGATTGCTTTGAATTTTTTCTCACACACTCAGAACATAAAATATATACTACAAAATTTCAGTCTCTTATGTCAAACCGTGGTTAAATTATTAATATATTAATTAACAATAAATCACTTTGGTATGCTAATACAAAATGACCCTTGAACCTCTCCTAAGTTATTAATTTGAGCTCAGTATATAGATATAAAGAATTGTCATACCGCCATTGCTTAGATTTAATTAGTTTAAGAGAAAAAATATATTTTGTATACAGTTTATTGATAGTTTCAATCTCATTTCTAACGCTTCTATTCCGCTCTCTATCTACGCCATAACGTAATAATGGCAATGTCACTGATTTATAACATTTTAAGTGTTTATTGATATTTGTTGGGATACGAAAAACGTTATAGTTTTAATTTTGATTTTAAATTTTAAGGTTATACTCTTTTGTTATATTTCTAAAACAATAATAAACATGAAAACAGATAGTAATAGTGAATGTTCTGCCATCTATCAGGAAATAACGAAAGCAGGTACACTGGGCGGCACCCTAATACCATCTATCTGGCACGTGTAGAAGCACAGGCACCATAAAGGCCCTGATAACTTAAAATCTTCAAGTCGCATCGTTAAAATATATTAAGCTTAAATACCAGCTTGCTGTTCACAAATACACACATACACGCGCAAATTTCTAAAAATTATTTTTTTTCTTCTTCTTCTTCTCCTTTTTTTTTTTTTTTTTTTTTTTTTTAATGCAAGGGGTCCCAAAATATATATTTCAGGTGAAATCTCGACATCGGATTTTTGGGTGGAATACAATACTTCCCCTACGTACTATACGCGGCAGAGAAAGTAAAAATGCAGCTAATTATCTTAAATAGTATTGTAGATAACGGGATATCTGTTAACATTGGAAAGATAGGGCATTCCTACTCCACGAGTCATTTCCGAGTAAATGAATCACGAAATCACCAGATATCGCAGCGATAGTCGTTTAATTGCCCTTTAATCGAATGTGATATCGCAGGTTTATGGCATAAATGGAATTCTTTTGCAATGATGGTTAAACCAGCCAGAGCCGGTTTATGAGTTGCTTTTGTTTCGTACAAGCGTTGTTTTTCTGGGCCAGTGTTGCACCCGAAAGATTTTGACGTGATACAAGATGGTTGCAGATCACTGTCTGACCCTAATAGGGGTCCGGAGTGACACAGATCTGACCAATGGCGGTGTTCAACGAGTTTGGAAAGTGCGAACTTGTTTCACCCAACAGTAATTACCTAGGCGATCTTGTTTTGTTCGTATTACACAGTAATGGCGTACACTAATGCTGTACTTGAACTTAGTGAAAGGTTGGAGGAGTCTGCTGGTCTTACAGAAACTGAAAGCTTACTTCACTGCTTCTGCCTTAAGTGGTCAGCGTTCTGACTTCTCAACCCAGAGGTCCCGGGTTCGATTCCTCATTGGGTTTGTGAATTCTGCTTTAAACAGGGTAATTTTTTATTCCCCTGTCTAATATCTATAGTCTGGAAGTATGAATGTGAGTGTGTTTAAGTGTCAGAATGATAAAATTTCTGTGAAAGCCGTCTGCAATAATATGAAATTGAACATAGAGGCAGCAGAAAGGCCCCCTGACATTATCAAGTTAAGATATAGACAGCATAGGCTGACTTCTTTTGTCTTGTGTTATGAAGAAAATAGTGAGATGAATTAAAAGGTTAGGTTTCGATGTAAACTACTGATTATAAAACATAAACCGAAAAAGAACAGTGAATTTGTTGTGATTCTTCAAGACTGATCTATGATGTAAGTAATAATTATTGTGATAGAACTATCGCGCGAGTTTTACCAGAAAAATTGACTAAAATAATTCTTGGTTAGCAATTACGCCATTAGAGACAAAACACGCCATTGTTTAGCGGATTTTCCTTGCGAGTGATTTGTTGAAAAATAATGATTTACGAGTGTCAATAAATCGTTCAGAAATTCTTAAAAGTGAAATAGGTTATTCAATCTATCTGATGCATCCGAAAGTAATGTGAACATCAGGTGTTTATAGTTGGGAGATATTTGCAAACAGAAGTGAGGTTAGGGCACAGTTAAGAGCAGAGCTGCAAGGGGAAGAGTGGATGTGGGCGATAAACCGACAAGACCTGATTGGACAACAAGAGAAATGGTTTACTGAAGCTACTGTTTAAGTCGTGATGGGCGTGGTTGACACTTGAATACGCAGGTGTGGCCATTCTAAGGCAATCTGGTCACCCTTAGGCTCTTCTTGCTTATTCAAAACATGCTGCACATGGTGCAATTGATTTAGGTACGGGGGGGATGGGGGGGGGGGGGGTTTACACACATAAATCTGTTCTAATCTCTCCCAATTTCTATTCTCCCTTGCTATTCTCAGGCGTGTTTTATTTCTTCGAATCTGGACAGCACTGAAGAATAAATCGTGGGTGTGCAATAAAAAAGAAAACTTATAAAACTTATGTTTTTTATTAGAACCTTGGCCACCGCCACCTAGCTACATAAAAGTGGAGTTCCGATCTTTCTGACGCTAAATATTATATTTTTGCGGTCTTTTAGCAAGTGGTTTCTGACGTAAAACTGTGGTAAGCAATTGAGGTGGCCTGATTTCTCTGACTCAGACACTAATGGTGTTACGTCTGCCAAAGAAGGATCTGTTCAGTTATTTACACACACTTTCCTAGATCGCTGCGTCTAAGATAGGAAAGTGTAGATAATTTGGAAGTCTTTTCCTGGTAACATAACTTCTGGTGCAAACAGGTTTGTCTGAGAGTCGTCTAGTTTCACTCCTTATTGCGGAGTCAAATCATCCTCGTAAATCACTAGATTCTGTGTTACGTAACGAAGGGGCATTACATAGATCTGTTATGGCTACCAGCCAGGACTAAGTGAGGGAACCTCAGGAGGTTACAGATCACAACAGACGCGCGGAAATCCATAATCCCAATACTATAGCTGCCTAGACAGAGCGCTCTAGTGTCCACGAGAAATACTACTTCCAGACATAACCATCCAGCGCCGCCATACGCGAAAAAACCCAAGGTCAGAGTGGGCGGCCGAGAAAAAACGAACCTGCGACCCTTCCAATGTGAGCCTCACAGATTAAGTTGATTTAAAGAATATAAATACTGGAATGTATTATTCAAAAATAATTTTATTTGGACATAAATTGTGTATTTTAGTAAGATCTACATTTTTCTATAGTAAGATTTGGTCTATCTCTTATGGTTTACCACTTATTTAAAAGTCATCCAGAGTAAACAGGGCTGCATAGGCTATAGCCAGAAAATTCAAAATATACATTTCATTTCACATAAAAATGTCTCAAACATATGGCATTTTAATCAAAATTGTTAGTCATTTTCAAGAACATCAAAATTTTCGAAAAATGTTCCATGTAAAGGGTAGTTTATGGTTGAGCAATTTTCTTCAAAATCTTCGTGTCGCATCGTTGAAAGACATTAAACTTAAATACCAACTTTGGTGTTTAACGGATGTTTCCTGTTTGAGTTATGCTGTCCACAGACTGACATATTGTCTTATTCCCATAAGATGCAATGGTTCAAACCGAGCACAAGAAATATGCAGTTAGGCTTCAAACAGATTCAAACGTGCACTTGACAATGAAATGTTGACCAGAATGGGATCTAGTTGTTCATGACACCAGAGACAGTTTCTGCATGTATTAGTATTATCCCTGAAAAGTTAAACTATTGATAGTAAACGTTAACTGGGCTATAATTTGAGGAATAATAATAATAATAATAATAATAATAATAATAATAACAACAACAATAATAATGGCGGCGGTGGTGGTGCTGATGGCGATGGCGGTGGTGGCGGTGGTGGCGGCAGTTGTGGTGGTGGTGGTGCTGCTGGTGGTGGTGGTGGTGATGGTGGTGCTGGTGGTGGTGGTGGTGATGGTGGTGCTGCTGGTGGTGGTGGTGGTGCTGCTGCTGGTGGTGGTGGTGGTGCTGCTGCTGGTGATGATGATGGTGGTGGTGGTGCTGCTACTGGTGGTGGTGGTGGTGGCGGCGGTGGTGGTGGTGGTGCTGCTGGTGGTGGTGGTGGTGATGGTGGTGCTGCTGGTGGTGGCGGTGGTGGCGGCAGTTGTGGTGGTGGTGGTGCTGCTGCTGGTGGTGCTGCTGCTGGTGGTGGTGGTGATGGTGGTGCTGGTGGTGGTGGTGGTGGTGGTGATGGTGGTGGTGATGGTGGTGGTGCTGCTGGTGGTGATGGTGGTGGTGGTGGTGATGGTGGTGGTGCTGCTGGTGGTGGTGGTGATGGTGGTGGTGCTGCTGGTGATGATGATGGTGATGGTGGTGCTGCTGGTGGTGGTGCTGCTGGTGATGATGATGGTGGTGGTGCTGCTGGTGGTGGTGGTGATGGTGGTGGTGCTGCTGGTGATGGTGATGGTGCTGCTGGTGGTGGTGGTGATGGTGGTGGTGCTGCTGGTGATGATGATGGTGGTGGTGCTGCTGCTGGTGGTGGTGATGGTGGTGGTGCTGGTGGTGGTGGTGATGGTGGTGGTGATGGTGGTGGTGGTGCTGCTGGTGGTGGTGATGGTGGTGGTGCTGCTGGTGGTGGTGATGGTGGTGGTGATGGTGGTGGTGCTGGTGGTGGTGATGGTGGTGATGGTGGTGGTGCTGCTGCTGGTGGTGGTGATGGTGGTGGTGATGGTGGTGGTGGTGCTGGTGGTGGTGACGGTGGTGGTGATGGTGGTGATGATGATGGTGGTGGTGGTGCTGCTGGTAGTGGTGGTGCTGCTGGTGGTGCTGCTGGTGATGATGATGGTGGTGGTGCTGCTGCTGGTGGTGGTGATGGTGGTGCTGCTGGTGGTGGTGATGGTGGTGGTGGTGCTGCTGGTGATGATGATGGTGGTGGTGGTGCTGCTGGTGATGATGATGGTGGTGGTGCTGCTGCTGGTGGTGGTGGTGCTGCTGCTGGTGGTGGTGGTGATGGTGGTGCTGCTGGTGGTGGTGATGGTGGTGGTGATGGTGGTGGTGCTGGTGGTGGTGGTGCTGGTGGTGGTGGTG